>JAWMRA010000052.1:6614272-6771837 GCA_035584735.1 Pseudotriccus pelzelni | reverse complement strand
GAGCGTTGTCCAAACCCTCCTGGAGCTCTGGCAGCCTTGGGGCCGTGCCCACTGCCCTGGGGAGCCTGTTCAGTGCCAACCATCCTTTGCGGGAAGAACCTTGTGCTGAGATCCAACCTGACCCTGCCCTGGCACAGCTCCAGCCGCTCCCTGGGGTCCTGTCTCTGTCACCAGAGCAGAGATCGGAGCTGCCTCTAGTGAGGAAGCTGCAGATCCCTGTGGCTCCCGGTCAGAGTGCAGAACAACACACAGCGTGCCTCAAATCACCGAGATTTATTCCCAACACCAAGTCGGATGAGCAGGAAAAGCAATCCAAGACACTGCACTACAGGCAGGGAGTAAAGTGAGCGGCTCTAACATCCACTGATGGATCCGGCTCTGTCACAGCTCCACAGTGAACACACGCAGCACCAGAACAGTGCCTGCACGTTGCATCACGTTTTTGCTTCCGCAACGCCAAATGATTTGGGGTGAGCACGGAAAACGAGGAGAACGGGACATTCTGCTGGAGGCCGGTGCAGGGGAGCCCAGCCTGCCCCTCGGGGCCTGGGCTCACGCCTTGCCCGCTCCACAGCCACGGCTCGGGCAGCGGCCGCTCCCCGGCTCTGCCACAGCCTCCCGCCCACCGGCGCGGTCCCCCCGCGGGTCCCTCAGCCCCTCCAGGGCTCCGTCCGCCCCTCTCCCCCCTCCCCGCCAGGCCCACCGCGGCACCGGCCGCGCAGAACGGCGGGGCCCACGGCAGCACCCGGTGCGCCGGCCCCAGGGCTGGGCAGAGTGCCGGGGCAGCGGCTGGAGAGACCCCCCCGCCTGCCCTCAGCGAACAGGGGGCACCCTCGGCGCTCGCCCCGCGGCAGTTCCAGCGCTGTCCCCCGCCTCTCCCGGCCCGCACTCACTCGGCCATGGCTGCGGCGCTGAGGGCGGCGGCTCCGGCACTTCACTCGGGGCTCTCTGGGCTCGGCCTTCGGCGCGCGCCGGGTCCCCCCTCAGCCGCGCGGGCGGGGCGGGGCGGAGCCGAGCGCGCCCATTGGCCCGCCCGGCGGGCCCCGCCCCACGCCCATGGGCCGATGGCGCCCAGGCCACGCCCCCTTAAAGGGGCAGCGGCGGGGGCGGCGCCGCCCGGGCCGGGCGGGGCTCAGCGCAGGGTCGGGGTACCCGCGATGTCCCCGCACTGTCCCCGCGATGTCCCCGCGATGTCCCCGCACTGTCCCCCGGCCACTGACGCTCCCGAGGCCGCAGGAGCCCCGAGAGCCGCGCCCGCAGCTGCCCGGTGCCTTCGCTGTGCCCCTGCCCGCAGCGATACCGGGGAACCGCAGCAAACTCCTGGGAGCCGCGCATTCGTCTTTTCTGGCCTTTAATTATTATTAATTGGCTTCAAATTCTGCTGCGGAACATCGTCCCAGGCTGCAGTCAGCCCCTCGCGTATCGCCGCCACCCATTTGTCGTGAGGTGTTCTGGAATTTAGGGAGAACTTGAAAAACCTGCCCCTCTGTGAGCAGTGAGGTGACAGTGAGAGCGGAAAGCTCCTGCCGTACCTCTGCTCCGGGACAGGCAGGGACACCTTTGGCATGTTCAGTTTGGTTTCTATTAAGTTCTACATAAATTATTCTCTAAACAAGAGGATCGGCAGCAAAGTGACCCATCAGGTTTTTGGTTCACCTTAATTTTGGGCATGAATGGCTCAGGAGGCAGTGAAAGAGAGAGCGGCTCCTCTGAGGTCTTAATTGAGCTGTCGGAGGAGCCACCACCAAAAGGTCACAAGTTACTCAAGTGCCTACCTGCAAAGAAATAAAGTGTCAGAGCTCTGCAGATGAAGAACAGATGTGGCAGCAGCTTGATAAAGGGATTTTGTCATCATGTATCTGAGCTGAAGTTTCGAGAGGCGTTTGACCTGTCCTGGTGGCACTTAAATGCTTTGGGAACGTCCTGTCCGTGACTTTTAAGAACTTTCCACCTTCAGACCAAGACAGGAACGATCCACAGGGATTCCCTGACACATCTTTGTTCACAGAGCTGGTGCCTCAGACTTTGCTGTTGTGTTTGGGTGGTTTGATTTCACACATTTCCTCTCATTTTTAGCTGTCACACCAGATAAGCAGGTTCAGTATTGGCATCTGTGACAAGCTGAATTCATCTTTCAAGCCAAAAAATCTTCTGAAGGCACCCAAAAAGCCCTTAGATATTCTGTGTAACACAGCAGAGGGGAAAGGATGAGGGAGGACAAGCAGGGCCTCACAAAAATCTCACAAAAGCACCAGCTTGTTCAGGACAGATTTTGTAAACAAGTAACCAACATAAGACACCAGGAATTAAATCATGATGAAAGGAGCGCACATTATACCTGCTAATGCACTGGTTGTACCTTTATTGTTTCACCTCGTTCACTAACAATTCAGTGGTGCAAGGTTACCATACACAGTTAGATATCTGCATTGCACACCTAAGGCTATACAGCAAATGGATCAGAATTAGTACAAATACATGAACTATATTTACATTTTGTATACTCAAGCTCCAAATATCGGATATATTTACAAAATAAAATAAGAAAATGAAAACCTGAAATTAATGTACAGTGTTGCTGATACACTCCTTCGCTGGGATGAAATCAGTTTGCAAAGAGATTTGTTCGAGAAGGCCACTTATACAGCATATACCTTGTATACCTTGTGTACAGAGATGAACAGGGACACGGGCACTGCGATTCCCAGGGATGTACTCAGTGAACAGCACGTCTGATGGCCGAATTCGGGAGCCAGAACCAACTGCACACGGAGCATGGACAAGTGGAAAATTCAAGACCTGATCCTGGGGAGTGCTGATCACCCCACGACTCCCTCCGCTTCCAGTCCTGGCCTCTGGGAAAGCAAGGGGCAGTTCAGCACTGCTCAGGGTCAGGCCATTCACTTGGCAGCATTAAGAACTGAAGACTTAGGAGCTCTGCCCCCTCAGTTTTCCGAATCCACAGCTGATCCTGGCAATTTACAACCTGTTCCCAATGACGTTGGACACAACCACCCGGTTGGCGTCGGACTCGTTTTGGTTTCGGATACACAGAACGCATAAATGGCCTTCTGAACAAAAGAAAAGTCAGTCCTGTTCTTGAACAGCTGATGTTTTTTAAACAAGGAAGCACAAAGTTAATACATTCCTGCTACAGACAGCACAGCCAGACCACGACCGGGGTGAGGAACTACAACGGGGGGTGGGATGCGGCAGACCCAGCCCGAGGGGCGTTCCCAGACCCTTCCCCGGCAGCAGCAGGATCCTCCCTCCTTCCAGCAGCAGGCTCAGCAGCTGCACCTTCCACAGGAACCCCCACCACAGCACAACCTGCCACCAACTCAGGCTGTGCAGGAGAGCCAGACAGATGCTTGTGCACAGGCAGTTATTAGTTGATTGTATGGTACCAGTGGGTGTTAGACCGAAGCTAATCCTCTTCCTTATCTAATGTGCAATTAATTACAGAGGTATAAATATACAATACATTACATAAAATTAAATCCCTGTAAATTAGATAACAAGCAGCAAAAAGTAAAGTCTTTGCTTTGAAATACCTTGCTAATTAGTAATCAGGATTATTAGCCATTGACCAAAAAAACCCATTTCTCAGCAGTCTGGAAATAGGACTCCCTTCCCTTCTGCATCCCAGAACAGAGGGAATCTTCTTTAAAAAGGTACTTAAAGTGCATTTGTAAAATACAGTATCGGAGGTTTAGCTTAGCTTTAAAATATCCAGGAAGCTTCAACATCATCATTTTCAATGGACAAAAAGGGTGATTCTCTCCTTGCTCTTAGAGGAGAACACAAAGCCCCAAACCCAGCAGAGTTTCACTCTGGTTCTCCCCGGGGAAAGCCCTCCAGGCTCGCCCCTGTGTGTGCTCTCTGGGCTGGCAGGCCCACAGCAGATGCCTCATCTCCAGAGGCCGAGTCCCGAGAGCTGTTTGACTCTGGGACTCCACACACACACAGCAGGAAACCAGGAGAGGGCTTGCAAGTGTCAGCAGGAGGCAAATTAGCACATTTCCCCCTTCTTGCTCTGTTCCCAAAGAGAAATTTCTAACATGTTGGGCTAAGCCTGGAAGTGGATGGAAATTCAGGTCTGGGTTTTTTTTTTTGCTTTGTTATCTTTTCAGAGAAAACTTGGATTGATTTCAGTCCAGCTCTAATAGGAAAACCCAAATGCCTCAGAGCAGGATTCAGTAATTGGAAAAAAAACACCTGTTTGCCTTTATGCCAGACTAGAAAACAGTAATGCCCACTTGAACTCCACACAACAGGACCTATTTTGTCACAAATTATGCAGCTTTAAGAGATACTGATGCTTAAAACCAGAATTTTGCTCTCCTGATGACCTGTTGTCCACACAGACATCAAGCCACCAGAAGCTGTTTGAGGTTTTTAGATAGAAGGGTAACATTTATGCAACACAGCTGTAACACTTCCAGCTCTGCATAAAATAAGCATCTGTCCCCTCCTGCTTTTAAAGGAAGATCCCTTAATCATGATTCCATGCAATGCCTATATCCAGTTAGTTCATTCTCTGGCTTATCCGAAGCAAAGACTTAGCAAACTAGTTTTCTTCTAGTTAAAAAAAAAAAAAAAAAAGAAAAAGATAAAAGTTAAAATGCTCTCAGTGTGTCACAAGCTACCACCACCTAAATCACCCTGCCTCCTCAAACTGGTTCCACTTCCATCATAAACAGTGGTGATGGCAGCAATAACTTAATGCTTAGAATTAACCTAATTCTTGAGATCAGCTTAGCTCCAGTGTGAGGAGCCCTCCTGCAGGACAAAGAGTCTTATCCACACACTGGGAGTGCTTTATCATCATTGCATAACAAAGGAATATCATCACTGTATTTAGAGTCACACACAGTTAAACAAGACAAAGAACAGAAGGGAAAACATAGTAAAAAAAAAAACAAACCACAAACCACAAAACCATCCCTGTCGTGCTCCTGGGCCCCCAGGATGCTCCCTAACTTGGGCTTCCAGTTCTGAAACAAATCTGAGCCCCACAGAGGCAGCAGGAGAGGGTGATTTAGCTCGAGAACTCTCCTGAGTTACAAGGATATGTCCTCACAAGAGTCACACTCCTCTCCCTGCTCCTTTGCCACCTGTGCTTTGGGAGCTCTCACTTTGCACTTCACTTGACTGAACAATGAGAACCCCATAAAGCCAAAATCTGGCTCAGTGGATTCCAGTCCCACGTACACTTGGCCACAGAATTCCCAAAGCACGGCATGACCGCCTGAGGCGTGACCTGAATCCAAATGACCTTCTGGAGCTGGAGTGTGCCCAGATGTGCCTGCTGGAATAGTGGAACAACCCCCTTTTACCTCTCCCTTGAGAGGCTGGAACCTCCAGATGAAATTCCTGCCCATTCCCCAGGATCACAGCCCTATCAGTGCCCAAGCAAGTAGAACACAGCAGTCTGAAACACGGTAAAACACACACACACCCCCCCCCAACCTCCCTCAAAACCTGGCAGAGAGAGGAAATTCCTTCTGCTTTCCTTTCTTGGGGCAAAGGCCAAAGCTTTGGCCACAAGGAGAACTTAAAACTGTAGGTCAGGAACTGACACCACCCAGCTGATGTCCAAGAAGCCACTTATGACCCTCCAGTGACCAGGACCAGGATCCACTCGATCTGTCCCCCAGGAAGGACTAACTCCGAAGCTCAAATTAACTCGTGGGGTTCAGCTGATGGAAACTGCAGCAGGGAAATCAGGAGGTATGTGACAGCTATTCCAAAAGGAACTGGAAGTGTCCTGCTGCTCCCTGGAGAAAACTGCAAGTGCTGGGTCTGCCTGGGAAGTGTTTCCTAGGCTGAGAGTGCTCCCCGTGGACAGGTGGGGTGACACCTGAGACTCACAGGTAAGGGATGCACAAACAGGCCTTTTGGAGCGATGGCCCAGAGCAGCCAACCCTGACACACCAGTGACAGCCCTAAACCTCTTCCCAGAGAGGTGGGAACTGTTCCTGCAGAACTCAGGACCAGGAGCAGCAAGAGCAGACCTGCCCTCTGTGGTGACCTCCTGCTCCAGGGAACAACCACACTTCCCTTCCCATGTAACACTCTTCCACCTGCCACACACAAGGCTGAGCATCTGACATTTGGGGGATTTTATCTGGTATTTCAGCCAAGGGATCTACTCCTCCTCACCTCAGCACAGCTTCTTCAGCTCAGAGGCAGAGGAGTGTTGGTGGAAACTCCTTTGTGTAGGAGTTAAAGCCAAGCACTGTTCACCTGCAGCCCCACAGCACCAGCTTCAAGGCAGATTTTTGTGGCCAGTCCTTCCTGGTTTCTTCCCTACCTTTTTTCAGCTCATCCCTTTGCCCGTTGGACCCTGGAAACTCAACGAGTCCAAAATCCAGTCTGCCCAGATAGATTTGTCCAATATCAGCTCTCAACAGAGTTGAAATCAGAGGCTGGATCCAGAAAGCCTGAGGAGCTGTTGCAGTTCCTGGCTGGGTAACGTCTACATTGAAGGATTTATCTTTCCCTGGCATTGGAACTTTGCCCTGAGGGAACCAATGACCACTGCCAAGTCCCACATTGAATGAAAACCCTGCAGCAGTCCAGACAGACAACAACAGACGGTGGGACGGACACCAAAAGGTCAGTTGAAATGGGAAAAACAGTTGTTATAAGAAAAAATAAATAATTTTTTTTTCTTTTTCGAGTCGTGCATAATCACTCCTTTTTTTTTTTTTGATTTTTTTTTTCTTTCTTTTTTTTGTTTGGCCACATGCTACTAGTACAGTTCTGGTACAGGTGAAAAGAAAAGATAGGGTTAAGAATACCTAGAAAATGTGCTGAAGGAGTGGTGGGGCAGGTGGGGGATGTTAAGCCACAGGATTACATACAAGAGAAAACTGTCAATCACGAAGAGAAAATGAGAGGTAACACTATCTACCAGGAGGTGAGGCAGGGGGACAGATGAGAACATTACATGGACTCAGTACTTCATCTGGCCCGTGCGCCTTCGAGCCAGTTTTGACCTGCACGGGAAAGAAGGGAAAAAGCAGTTGGTGAATTCTGGAAGTTTATTTTTTCCTCCCTCCCCACAGTTTGTCCAACTTTTTAAATATTTTTGTACAGTCCTGCTTTGCTCCCTGTGTCAATAAAGTGAACCACATCCAGGGCTGTAATCAGAAGAAAATTCTCACTCCTCTGCTGTGCTCCTTTAAAGGGAGGCAGAATCTTTTAAGGGCTACACTGTTCAGAAATTATTTGATGCTGTGACAGCTTAGTTTTTAATTTTTTGTTTTACTGACAGAGTTACTGCAATGAAGTAAGATCTCTCCACCAAGCAAGGGCTGCCTGGGACATGTGTTAATGGGAAGGCTGCTAGAGAAGCTCAAAAAAGGGAAGGAAATGAGAATTTCTGCTTTAGCTCATCACCAAGAACCTAAAAAGGTTAGAGGCAGGCAGGGGCTTTACAAATCTGTAAAATGCCAATGCAAGGAAGCCATTTTGCAGCATCCCACCCAAGCTCAGAGTGTGGCTGTTAAAACATCACAAGCCAAAGCAGCAGCCCCTGCAGTCCCTGACATACAGGCTGCCTTGTTTTCTGATTGTTCTGGGGTGGTTTTTGCCTCCCCTCCTCCCTCCTTCAGCTCCCCCAACTTGTGAAGACTCTTCAGAAGAAGATTAAATCCCAGGACCAACCCTCTGCTCCTGGTCTGACCCTGTCCCTGCCCAGGAGGTGCCTCTCACCGAATTGTGCCAGCAAGGAGAGGATTGAAGGCATATAACCAGTCGTTCATGTCCTTGTCGTTGATGGCCTGCAGCAGGACCCCACGGTGCTTTGTGCACACCCCAAAGGTGTTGGGTGTCTGCAAGGTGGAAAACGATTTAAATTACTGAAGTCTAAAAGCAAAGAAGCTGATGCACAACTCCCCTCTGCCACGTTCCTAAATCTCACAGGACCTGAGGGTTTTGTTTTTAAGTTTCACTGGTCATTTGCACAATATTATTAGTCCTTAAATTCTACAAAATATTGTTTTAACTCACGAGTCTGGATTTTAACTGACCAGTGAAGTTCATTGGATTCCTTGCAGGATGTTTTGTGTGGTTTTGTGGGGTTTTTCTTTAAGTAAACAAGACACACAACCCCAGAACACCACACAAAGGAAGCTGCAAAATCCAAACACAGGGTGATGGCACCAACACAGCCCCTAAAAGCTGATCTGATGTGTAAGAGCAGTCAGGTTCAGTCTCTGGCTGTGTCCAAAACACAAGAAACCCTGAACAAACTGGGAACTTTGCGGGCAGAACCATCAGATCCCAGACATCCTCCCAGCTGCATTTTGCTTGGACCAGAGATGACACACCTGATGTTATGGATCCACTGCTGCCTGGGATGTTCCTGCTTTGTGGGCAAACAAAGAGCAGCTCTCAGACTGACCTTTACCATTGCCTGTTGATCCTCACTGTATTCCACCTGGGCTGTGGATAAGTTTATGATTCCTCTTTCTACAGGATCTTTGTCACTGTTGTAAATAAAAACGTAGGGACGGCGAACCACCACGAAGTGCTTGGCCCAGGAGGTGGAGAGAGGCTCCTTGAAGTGGAGGTATCCTTTCTTGGAGACCACAGAGCTGGGAAAAAAACCCCACATGTTAACAGGAAGAGATTTTCCCCTTCATTAGGCACCTACTGAGTACCCCTATTAACTGCAAAACACTGTGTAAGACACTTGGTCTTCAATGTGCTTTGTCTGTAACAGTATTCAGGAAAGTTCTGCTGTAACAACCTGAACTGTGTCTTCAAAAGAAGGACCCTACAGGTCTCTCAGTGAACTTCAGCCAGAGTTTGATGCTACCAAACATCATGTTTGAGTCACTGGAAATCCTGTTCATTAAGAAGATGCAGAGAACGAAAACTGAAGAGATCAAACATCAACACAACCTTCCCCAGTCCTGCCTCCACCACACAGGACTCTGCAGCTCTGCTGTCACCTGGTAATTTTCCTTCCTCAAACGGGGTACAGAAGCTACACACCTCAGAAAGCCCCTGTGACAGCTCTCAGGAAGCCACAACAATAAAAGAACTTACCCTGGCCTGATTTCCTCAATATCAGGAACGAGGTTTAGGAACTCATTCTTTCCAGCTCTGGCAAGATAGGAAGTTTCTACTGCAGGAATTATCTGGAACTGTTCCACCTCATGGCAGGGACTGGAGGCACGAGAGTTTGCTTCTGGCGTCCTTTAAAAAAAGGTGGAGAAGGAAAAGTAAATCCTTTTGCACAACATCAAATAGCATTTTTCCTTGATATCTGTGGAATGAAACTTATAATAACTGCAAGTAAGTTGTTTCCCCACTACTTTTCCCTCGTTTCTCCTGATAAACACAGTCACAGCACAGACACACATCTCTGATGTGAAATGTACTTCACCAGCACTCCTCCCCTCAGGGATGTTACACTGAGAAGGTACAAATTACATGTAATTTCACTAAGTTGTTATTCCAAATTCAATCAAAAATATCTGCTACAGATACAGCTGAGAAAGATAAACAGAGATTAGCGGCCAAACAGGTTTATTTGGGTTGTTATTAGTAGATCTTTGTAACAGGCTTCTGAAACAGCTTGTGGATTCTGCTCACTGCAGATGCACTGGTCACTGGAATGACAAGCATCTGAGTGTTCCTCCAGCAAAAAGGGGAAAAAAACACTTTCAAAATGAGGAAAAATAACTGTGCAGAGGGACTGGAGGAGTAAGGCAAGGGGGCTGCAGAGAGAAATAGTTCAAAGCAGGGACAAGGCAGAGAAGAAGAGAAAAAAAATCAGAAAACACAGCAAAGAGATTTGTGAAGCACTGAAAAGTGATGTTTTCCTATTAATGCACTACACTTACTTCTGATCAATTGAGTTGCATCTGGAATCCACCAGAGAAGGGCAGGTAGATGAAGGGGTGAGGGTTGCACTGCTGAAACTGGACACGGACGGGTCCCGCCCGATGGGAGAAATATCCGACAGCTACAGGGACAAACACAGGGACAAAAGGTTACAGAGCTGGGTCTGCAGCTGGGGCTCAGTCCTGCCTGAACACTCAGCTCAGACAGCACAAAGGTATTTCCATCAGCCATTTCCCTGCTCAGTAGCCACATTTTTGCACACAACCATAAATAAATAAATAAAAATACAAGGCGCTTGTGCAGACAGAGCTTGTTATCATGTCCTGCACCTCTGATTATTCACAGCCTGACTTCCTCAATGGAACGTCACACCATCCAGTCTGCAACTTGGGATTCCCTGTGCCTACAGGCAGAATTTTTAAGGGTCAGTTTATCCTTTTCCATTGCAAAGTGTATGGAGGGACAGACTGTTAAGAGCACTTCCAGCCTGCTGGAAGATGTACTACAGTCCAAGTCCACTCCACCTCCAATTCCTACAATGCTCTTTGGAACCTGATGCTGAACAGCCAAATACTGCCAACGGACCGAAAATAAAAATAAATGAAATTAATATAAAGTGGTTTATCTTTTCACAGTATCAGCAGATTTCACGAGGCACAAATCTGTTGCTATTGTACTACAGTTACAGTGTATTGTCTTACATGGAATATTTACCTTACAATCACTGATGCTGTTGTACACCTGGTTGAATTCCCGATTGAAAGTGTGAGTTAGGAGCTGCAGACACTAAAGAGGGGGAAAAACAAACGAGAGACAGAAAGAGAATTTTACTTTTAGATTTTCGGGGAAATCTGAACACGACAGGCAACTTGCCAAGGTACGCTTGGGCAGCTCGTGAAACAATAAACAAACTCAAACTGCTGTGAAAAATCCCAGAAGGAGAGGGGAATAATCTCTTGATAAAATTAGGAAGTTTTACTTATAGAAATATTAATGAAGGGGGATGAGGTGAGTGAACAGCCACAGCACAAACCTGCTGTGGTTTCGTGGTGTGAACGGATGATTTCACCGGGGAACACGTTAAAATGAAACCCTCACAACGCTGGGCATTCACTGTGCTATCTGAGAAGCTCATCATTAATCTTTAACCACCTCTGGCAGCCCAGTTCTGCCCCTGCCCTGCCCCACCTTGGTGGCCAGCTCCTTCTCCCTGTCCACCAGGCTCTCGATGTCGGCTGAGTCGTAGCCGCTGCTCTCGCTGGGCGTCACGGCGCTCTCGAAGGTCGTGGTGGAGATCTGGGAGGAGATGCTGGTGGAGGTGCTGAGGGTCCCACTGCTCAGGCTGGGGGACAGCGAGTCACTCAGGGACTTGGGGATGCTGTCACCGAGCTTTTCGCGGAGCAGAAGGAAATGCCGGGTTTTTTCCACCTGGTGAGAGGAGAAATCGGTATCGTCTGTCCATCCTTGTATATTCAGAGCAGTGAACATTTTCCCCAGGGAAGGAAGTTTACAATGGTACTAGGAACTGAAATCTGCCTTTGTTGAATACACTGAGATTCTGAGCTGAAGGTTCCACTCAGCACCCAGCCACACACTGGGTATCTTCTCTGTTGGGAGAATTCATTTAGATCTTGACTTTGATCTCTTTACTCACCTCATGCAGCAGCTCCAGTTTCTCCAGTTCCCACTGATGCTCCAGGATGAGGCTGTCACCCCTGGGCCTCCAACCTGCCAGGTTCTCTTCTCCCCTCACATATGCCACCGATGTATCTAGGACTTTCCTCCTCCTCCTCTGCATTCCTGAGGAGCAAAAACCAACATGAGACACGTTAAAACCACAGCCAGAGGGAAGCCACTAAGAAACAATCAGCAATCCGTGAAGAGCCAACAACTCTGCTGTTTGGCTGGGAATACACAAGGCAAGGATTTCATTCACTGCAATTACACATTCCAAAGATATGACGATTTAGTGCAGATTTCTTACTTCGTTCAGATATTTGCTATTGACCAAGACACAATGCAAACTGCTGGTCTGTTTAATTCAACACCAGGACTTCAACTGCCACATCTTAGAAGAAAAATACGTTGGTACTACATGACCTACATTGCTTCCATCACCCTCAAAAGGCCAAGAGAGAACTCTATTTCTGCCAAACCCATCTCCGGTGTCAGTGATGAGCCTTGTATCATGTCCCTAAGTCTAAGACTCTGGTACATGCCCAGTTTCTGAGACACCCATGCCAGAGATGTCAAGTTCTCAGTGAATCCTTGTTCACCAATGGTAAGCACAGACCTGAGCCTAAAGTAAAAGCCTGAGTAAGTATTTTATGGAGTAGCAACGTTCCCTTTCTCCTGTGAAACACAGGAACTGCTTCCCATCAGGACAGAAGAGTTTACTCTCTTCTGCTCATGAAATTTTCTGCACTATTTCATAATTCATCACTTGAACACCCAGTGGCTGCTTACCTGGACTGCCCGTGTCTGCCATTTTGCATAAACTTAGTTCGTAGATGCCCGTGACTCGGTTGCTGTTCATAGGAAAGCAGAAGGACACAAAAACACACTGTTATCTTCAGAAAGAAAGTGCATCAGCGTTAGTTCAGTGGGCCCCAAAGTAGAAGTTTAAGAAGAGTTGTTAGAACTAGAACTGAATTATAATGTTGCATAAAACAGCCAGGACAGACGTCTGGATCTCTAAAAGTGGTATTTCCCCCGTGTTACCCCCCACCCTGCACTCGGCTTGGAGAGCAGCTGCTGCAGTAAATTCCAGGTCAGGATCAGGACCATCTATGTGCAAGCTTGAAAAATGGAACTCTCTTCCCATCTGTCAGTCTGGAAAAGAGGTCAGTAAAGAGAGAAACCATCAGAGTTTCACTGGAATAAACGCAAGAAAGAATGTTCAAAACCAGACTGGTTTTAGTTCCAAGGAAGAAAAAAAGAAAAATAAGCTACATTCCTCCCCATGCCCTTTTGTAAGTGGGAAAAAAAAGCACATATTGACGTGAAATATCGGTGCCAAAACTGGCAACTGCACTCACGAGTCGGGGGATTTGGAGTAGCCGCTGCCGAAGAGGTTGCGCAGGGACCGCGGCGGGGAGATCTTGGCGTCCCTGGAGTAGAACACCATGCACACGTCCTTGGTGATGACTGCAGGCTGGATGCAGTGGTCCAGCTAAGAGGAAAAGCAGCACTGAGTGAGTGGCTGCAGACAACTGTGCCCTGTGCAGTGGGACAGCTTTGGGAAGTTGTTCCTGTTTGGGTGTTTGGTGGAGAGAACTGTCGAGCTCCTTGAAGCGCCTCGTGGGAGAAATAATTGCACTGCACAAAACAACAGCATCCTGCACACAAAGCCGGTGTTTGTAACACCAGGAGTACTTCCATTGCAATTGTCACTGACCCCAGCGGATTTTCAGTACAAAGATGGACAAAAGGAGGCACAGAGATCAGCAGTTTCACTTCACGTGTGCTGCCAGGCAGGAATACCCTGACATTAACTGTGACTAAATTTTTCCATCCTGTCCTCAGAAAACGAATGAACACTTTGACTGGCTTCAGGACTGAAATCACTCAGCTCAGTCAGTGTTTCTCTCCAGTACACACCATCTCAAATGGTTCTGCTGAGCCACGAGCCAAAGGAAGGCACAGGGGTCTCACCTCCAGGTAAGCAGAGAGGGTCATGTAGATCTTCTCCCCATACGGTGTCACTCGGTTGAGGAGGAGGGAGTTATGCAGGGAACTATCCCAAACTGCTTCAAACCGGTAGAAAGTCCTGGAAAAAAGCAAACAGCTCAATAGGAAAAGTTCCTCTGCATCCCTCTCATTGCTCAGTGTAAAGCAGCTCTTCCCTGACACCATCCATTCTGACTCTCGGTGACATAGAGAACAAACACTTGAAGCAAAAACCTTCTCTTCTTCTCCCAGATTTTTTACTTCTACCTCAAATAGTATTTTGCCTGTTACGAAAAAGACCCATCTAAAAGAGAAAAGAGGCAATGCAGAAGAGAACTAAAGCTGTCACAGCACTACAGGGAAGTCAGCACTAAAGAACAGTGTTTCTAAACAGGCAGAATTCACCTCTATTGCTCCAGGTGCAATTCAGCCCAGTGCATGGGAAGATCCTTTTTATAACCAACTCTCAGCCCACACCCTATTTTAGGACTAACAGATAGCAACTGAAGAGATCCTTCTAATACTCAGTCTTACAAAACCAGCAGCTTCTGACAGCAAATCAGGGTGACTGATAGATGGGTTCAGCCCTATATTCAGTGATGAATATTTCTTTCTATGCTCTACTAGCTTCAAGGAAAAACTTGGAGCTCTAACACAAACTTCTCAGAGAAGTTTCTGCAGTTGGGTACGTGGAAAGAAAGGAGCTGAAGGCTCCCACAGCTCTAGCCCAGCAATCAGGAAAGTTCTTCTGATCAAGTAAGAAGTGAGAGACAGCGTCAGACACAGCCCAGCTAAATCACCAGCCCTAGAGGATCATTGCACTCTCCTCTCTAGCAGGGGCTTAGGGAAATGAGCTTTCTCCTTTCTCACAGGCAGAGACTGATTTCAGGCAGGTCCCTTTGGAAAGAAGAGCTATACCCTTCTCCAGGAGTTCAGCGTGCCTTTCCACACTGGCAACAGAAACAGAAGGTATTAATTCTTCATCACCCTTAAGAGTATTCCCCTCCCAAATCCCCTTGCTGTTGAGTCCAAACAATGTGGTACTAAAAGCAAGAAAAGTTGTATCTCTAAAAACTTTCTGCACTAATGCCCAAGGCCAACTCAGAAAAACAGAAAATGCAACCAAAGACAAAGGACAAAAAGCAGGGTGGGGATGGAAGAAATAACAAAACACAAAGCAAACCAAAAAGAAACATGAAACAGCCTAAGAACAGACAACAGAGAGTTCTGACCTCAAATAGAGCTCCCAGGAATCCCCTTTTCCTGATACCAATGACACAATTCCAAGCTAGAAACCCCATCAACTGTGCAGTCCAGTGAGAACACCGCTAAATACTGTTTGCATTTGAAGTAGCACACTTAGGAAATTACTTCTAAACATCTTGTTTCTGTTAAAAGTGGTACAGAGCAGCATATCCTAAAGGCCAATTGATAACTTTAAAAGCACTGTAAAGTAATAATCCTCACTGGAGTTAGATCAGGCCAACAGCACAGGCTGTCCTCTAACCCTTTCCACATCTGTGTTGAATCCTTCTGTTTTAAGCTTTCATCATGACTTAGTTAAGACAGCTATTTTTTAAACTTTAAGCAAGTTCCAGATCTACTGTCAGGGTGGGAAAGAAAGTAGTAAAACCTGGTTCTCCACACGTGGGAAAAGCAGTGTATGGAGCCCCTGCACCAGCTCTGCACCATCTGCCAAAAGGGACTCCTCCTCCCGGGCAGAGAACACAGGGTCAGTGTTCACCGGTGCAGAACCACCACCACCATCCTCAGGAACAACGGGCTTTGGACAAACCCCAAGCTGAAGCCAAGTACAGCTTTGAGGCAGTTTTTGTGGTGGGTTTTGTCCAGCCAGGAAGTTCCTTATCCACAGCCTTGCCTGTCCAAACCAGAACGTGCTACAGGAGTTACACAGGGAGACAAAAAGCAGATGAAGTGCAAACTCCTTTCAGCAGAGTCAACAGCACAAGGAGCAACAGGGAGCACAGGCAAAAACAGGGAACAAGCAAAGCACAGAAAACAGGAGAAACAGGTTAAATGTGTAGTTAGAACTGACTCTTAAGTGGATTTTAGTATTAGTGAAAGGTGGGGAATTGAGAGCATTGAAGACAAAGAGGCAGAGCACAGAAAGCAGAGTGCAAACTGCCCCGGCCTGCACAGCCATCGTGCCTGGAGTCCCATGTCTGTGATCCCACCTGGAAGGGGAAATGGGAATCCAGCCTGAGCAGCTCCTCTGCCAGCTGGTAAATTAAGGAGCAGCAACCACGTGGTTAAATTTCAGATGCAAATTCAGCCCCAGAACAGAGGCTGAATGGCCCTCACATGGCAGCCACTGCTTTTTGTGCAGTGCAATTCTGAGCTGGAATTTCAAGTAACCTCATCATTCAGTCCTTGGCTTGGCACTTCAAACACATCACAGAGTCTGAGACAGTGAGAAGTTCCCAATTTAGTTCTTTGATACGGAACAAAGGAAGAAAATAGCAAGGACTACAAATAGGGGCTATATTTGATGGCACATTTAGAGAATCGGGAAGACTGCAGGAAGGAAGTTCTCTTGCCTGTGAAGGAAAGTTCACCTTCACAAGTCCCCCAGTGAACTGCACCTGAAAAAACCCCTGACACAAAGGAGGAGGAGGAAGAATACCAGTTCTGAAAGAGCTAAGAGGTATGCTAATGGAATTCCATAAAAGCTAAGAGGGAGGTGGCAGCAATACAACCAGGACATAAAGCATTCTATTTCCAAGAATCTTTATGCACAAAGGAAGCAAACAGAAAATACCTAGGCATATCCTTATCAAGAAAGAGCCTGTAAAAACATAGAAAGAGCTTCAGTTAGTGCAGCCAAAAGCAGAACAGAAAAGCAACAGCTGAGAGGAACATAACATGTGGAATTAAAAAAAAAAAAAAAACAAAACAAAGCAAAAGAACCCCCACAGGAAGCAGAAAACAGTCTGCAGACAAGGAGCAAACATAAGACATATCCCTTACCAGGGCCTCAATCCCACTCCACCACTGCCATGTGCTCATCCCACAACTGAAACCTTGGCATTTTGGGAAGAGATGGTCAACAGCTTCATCACACTCATCCTCCACCTGAGGGACCCACCTTGGAGGGAACTATGGAGCTATACAGGAATTGATTGAAATCGCTGGAGAACAGAAAGCACAGGGCCTTCCAGCTGCAAAGCCAATAGTATCAGACTGGAAAGCAGCAGCGGTGTCCCAGTGTTCCAGTTATACTGATCCCTTAATTCATGTACATGAAAATATCCAACAGTGGGAGACAGAGAGGAACTGCTGAAGCCCCTGTCCCTGCCTGCCTTTACAGACACCAGGTGGCAGAGATTTCCATGGGCAGGAGCAGCATCCCAAATCCACCTGTAATGCTGCAGTGGTCCAGCAAAGCCCAGGCCTCTCACGGAGAAGGAAGAAGCCATTTCAGTGCCTCAGAGGATCCTGACTCCACATCCAGCAGCTGCAGCAGGAATGGGCCCCCAAACCCCCCTCCCCTCTGGAAACACTCGTTCAGAGCTCCATTCCAGAGATATTCCTGCTTTGCACCAGCTGAGCAGAGCCAGGGAGCGGCCAAGTGACTGGGCTGATGTCAGGAGGGAGAGGCTGTGCCCAATCCCACACACTGCCTCGCTGCCCTTTGTTGCAGACACTGAAGCAGAACAATGTGGAGTCTGAGCTTTACAGCAAAGGCACCCTAATGAGGGGCACCCAGAGCCAGAAACCCCTGAGCCAGGGCCCTGCTGCTGTCCAGAGGGGACACGGGACAGGAGTCCATTCGTGATACACCCGCAGAAATCCACAGATTATGAATTTACAAAGCATGGCTCTTGCTTCGACTGTCACATGCTTGTTCCAGAAAACATATAGGTATGTCCACATCTACAAATGTATCTCCCAAAATTGTCCTTGTACTTCAATGCTGTACTCTAGCACCAAACCTTGATGTCAGTTTAAAAGTTCTGGGTTAAATCCTGAGACTCCCTTAAGCTGTTCCTTTCCATCCTCCCTTTAGCGTCCTTACATATGGAAAGTAATTCAGGTGCACCATCAACAAATCCTTCAGGTAGACCAACACATTTCAGCAGTAGCAAGAAGTTATGGTGATGTTCATTCTCCACCTGCCTGCCCCGTGCCCATGGAATGCTACATTTAATAATTAGCCACATTCCCAGCTTCCCAAACGCCCTGCCAATACCTCAGGGGTCAAATACATTTCAGAGTCCTGCTAAAGTGCTCACTTTATTCCCTTACCTGTTGGAGCTGTGAGAGGACTTCAGGTATTTTGCAGAGATAATATTCAAAGACAGAATGGCATCCACAGCAGCCTCATCTACCTCAGCTTTATTTCTTATACGCCCTGCAATGGGGAGGAAGAGGAATCAATTCAAACTCAACCTGCAACACAAAAGGAATTTGTTTTGCCAAATACCGCTTCAGACCATGTGATTAACAACTGTTAGCTGCAAAACTTGAGTTTTAACTCTGGATCTTCTTCAAAATCCTCCTCTCACAGGCAATGCTCATAAAAATGATAGAATCTGATACAAAGAGGACATTATCACTGATAGTTTTTCTTCCTTACAGAGCAAGATGAGAAAAGTTTACTCACCAACAACCAGCTCCCTCACATCTTTCCAGTGCAACTCACTGCCCTTCTCATGGATAATGGTGACTGTGATTCTCCGCTGGATTCCCTGGAAGAGTTCAAAACCAAAACACTGGTGAGGCATTCACACACACACACACGCATCTGTTCTGCAAAAGTAAAGCAAATAAGATCATTTAAACTACTCTGTAACTGAACAAGCACCTCTGTGTTTCAGGGCCCTAAAATTAACCTCAAAGGGACGTTATATTCTCATATGCAACAGAAATGAATTAATTCCCCCTCCTCACTCTACGAAGGCAGAGGTTTTTTAACCTAAAATAGCCCTGAAATCGTTGTTATGCTCTCAAAGACAGCGATGAGGACAGTGGTGAATCTAGGACTAAGTAACTTTTTTCTTTCAAGGGAATTACTGGAATATGACCATTATTCCTAAGCTATTAGTACTGTTCCTACTACTTTAAGGATGACAGGCAGTGGAAGTCACAGGTAAACTCCATGCAAAGGAACTGAGAATTTGAGAGAAGAAAAAGCACAGCTTTAAAGAAAAAGCATAATTTATAAACCTAGACACCATATTTAACTAGGATTACCTTTAGAATCTAAAAACAAACTCTTGTTAAGGATTATAAGATGCACTGAGACACCATCATTTTGTAGATCTGTGTCACAGCCACAGGCAGTGACAGAGCACGAATGGAAGTTGAGTCCACATGATCCTTCTGTGTCCTTGGACACAGAGAACACTGAGGGCACAAACCTGGTCCCAGAGGTTCCTGCTTTTTAAAAGGCTTTCATCTTTCATGAGTGGGACTCACACTGATAAGCAGCAACATCCTGGGGGCCAAACACACTCCCCTCGTAGCCCCAGAGCCACCAGACTGAGTGCAGACTGAGACTGCCTGACCCTACAGCTGTCACTGCACAGCTGGCTGGCAAAGCCCGACAGGAAAGATGCAAACCCCACTCATCAGCCTTCTGTCCCCCCCTGCAGAGATGAAACCTGCTGTTCCACGGCTTTCCACAGTACCTGGTGGAGCAGGAAGGTCCCCTGGCAGGGCAGGCCCCCGGTGTGATCCACAATGGCAGGGATGTACCTGTGGGAGACACTGGAATCAACAGGAGGAAAGAGGGACCAGCACAGCAACTTCTGCTGCCAACAGATACCTCTCCACAGAACAAAGAGTGTTTCTTTCTACCTGCTCTCAGACTACCTACGGCTCCCAGCCTCAGACTCCTCGGGGCTCCTTACTGGATCAGTGAAATACAGAAGTACTGTATATTTTACTTCCAGTACTTCTGGAAAACTCTGTGGAATAAAGAACCTAAACAACTATCAGGGCAAAACCTTCTTTGTATCAGAGATGAACACGGAACAGGACCTGCTGGATGATTTCTGGAGCACAAAGTCTCTGGTGACCCAAGGAATTGAAACTCATGGCCCACACAAGGTAGGTTTTCCCAGTGCCTGTTCAGCTGGTGTGCATGGAGTTCTCAGAGGAAGGATCACTTCAAGTGTGAAGGAATGTCATTCTACCTCTTATGTCCTTTCCAAGGGGGTGAAAGGATGTTTTCTGTGTGTCTTTGCTCCTCTCCAATGGGGACAACTGATGCCAGCAGTAGTTACACCCCATCACTACAAACCAGACAGACCCCCACCCAAAGAAAACTGCTAAAAATGAACCTGGTCTGAACAGAACAAGGGGGGGAAAAAAACCCCAAAACTCCCATAAGCCACTGCTCTTGAAACATAAAATATCAATACAGGACTTACTCTCCTGTTGGCTCCAGTTCGCTGATCTCAAACCACACCAGGAGGTCGTATTTGCTCACACTCTGGCCCAGGCTGGGTTTGCTCATGGTGTTCAGCTTTGTAGCTGGCACTTCAAGGCAGAAAAAAGGGGGAAGAAGGAAAAAGAATGATTTGCCAAGACTGAACAAGTAAAGCTTACTCAGGGAATGTGCCATTTCAGTGATCCTACTTATTCTATGCACATATGCAGAGCAGAGATTTCTACACGAAAATGATGGTGCTTACAGCAATTTTTATTTCTCAGAGGGTTGTTTTTTTAAATCTAGGTTACTAGAATTAAAAAAAAAAAAAGGTTAAATAGTAAAACCAAAGTGTGTCCAGAGGGCTTGGAAAAATGCTCAGCCTTCCAGATCCACAGAAGATTCCTCGAATGTGCATCACAGACTGTGGCTCCTTCACCTGCAGCATCACTAAAAGTACGTCTCCCCTTCCCCATGTAAGAGGAAAAATACAGAGCTTTAAAACTTCACTTCTTGATGCCACAAACTGCACCATTTGGATAAGATACTGTATATGTAAAAGGGCTGAACAAGACTTATTCCAGAGCCTTAATCCTGCCAAAGCACGTTTCTGAGCTCCTTATCTCTTGGTATTAGTGATTATTACTGGCCAGATCCTCTCTAACTCCTTCCGTAGAAATGTAGGGATAAAACGTGTTAAAAAAATAATGGGAGGACTAAAATTCTGGAAATAACCTGATGCTCCCTCTCACACACTTACATCACACCTTTTAGTCATCATTACTTGCCTTCTCTTCTCTGCTCACTCATTGCATGTTTGTAAATGGGAACATTTTAAAAAGCTCAGTTCCTGTGCAGTCTGACAGGGATTTTTGTAACCCTGCAACTGATTGTCCACTTTTTCTCCTTTCACATACTAACCTTGCTGGTTTTATTAAGCCAAGTAATCATTCTCCCCTCCAGCCTCTCAAGCTCCATTCTTCCCTTGCTCAGGTGTTCTTCAGGTTCTCCCACCTTCACCCCTCTGTGTGTCCTTCAACATCCACCCTGATTAAATTTCCCAAGCACTGGAAGGGCACAACTGTTATGAAAAGGTCCTTCCAGGTGTGCCTGTGGGGTCTCCTAAATTCTGTGTATTTTCTGGGTAGAACAGCAGCTCCCTCAGAGGGACAGGCTGTACCAGTTATTCACAGCACAGCTCCATCCTGGGAGGCAGCAGGATTGAGGCTCATCATTTGCCCTTCTCATACACTCCTCAGGGTAGTAACCCTGTTGCAGCCCTCACATCATGCAGCTGCTCAAGGACTCATCACAACTGAGCTCCACACTGCTGGCAGCAGGAGGAACATCCAGCACCCAGGGCACTCCAGGTGACTGCCGAGCAGAGAAAACTCAAAAGCACCAGAAGAGGAAAAAGAAAACCAACAGAAAGACACATTTAACTGAACATGAAAGCTGCTTCTAGGCGTTCTCACAGACTTGCTCTGGCACAATTAATAGCCAGCATGCCATCTTTCATTTTAACAGAACACAATGGAAGTGAGGAACAGCACTGTTAGTGGCAGAAAAGGAAGATGAGCAAAAAGGAAAGCTGTACAGAACACAGCAGAGTGTTTCCTCTACAGCTGGCTCTGTTTTCATTTGCATCTCTCATCCCAGGATCACAACATTATATGCAAAACACAATGAAAATCGGAGGTCTGGGAAGTTTCAGGGAATAGATGCAGTGCCATAGAAAAAATCTGTGACTCCCAGCACACTGGAGTCTACAGGCTAGCTATACGGCCCTCTCTAAAATAGCCCTAAACTTCAGCACAGCATCATCCTTCCATGACCACAACCATGGCAGCTTCTAGTCCTAAGAATACTACACATGATAAAAGGACAAAAAAAGGAATTTCGAAGCACGTTTTGGAACTACTTCTACATCTACCAGAGATGAAGGTTGGCTACTAACCATCTCGTTTGGGAGCCCGCTCACTCTGACAACTGGGAACAGGCAGAAAGAGAAAAGGTGGCAGCTGGTCAGCTCCATCCTGGAAAGCAGCCACAGCAGAGGAGGCCAGAACGTTGGCATGCTCGGAGAGCGTGTTCAGCACATGCACGTTCACATAGCCAGACATTAGATACCTAATCAACTCAATTTTCCTTTCATGGTCTGCAGAGGGAACGGAACACACGCACAGACACCAAAAACAAAAGGATGGTAGAAACATGCAGGTGAGAGAAACACAGAGAAGGAGGAAAATTAAAAGGTGAAATGGGGAGGGAAAAAAAAATCACAGCAGAGTTCAGCATGCATTAATCCAGTTAGGCAAAGGAAAGCAAGGATCATTTCAACAACACTGACTGGCTACATGAGAATGTGAGGGAGCAGAAGATGAAGCAGTTTAATGAACAAGCAAATTTGCAGTGAGGTGCTCAGTAAGCACAGGGAGAGCCATGGCCAGACCTCATGGAATATGGTCAACACCTCAGGAACGGAACTCTATCCTTTAACCAACCCAGCAGCACTTCCTGCTGAGGAGGCCGAAGAGAAATAAAGATAAAACCCATAAAAAGGAAGAGAACCACCAAAGGCAGACTCAGAGCCCTTCACAACTCCCACTCCACTGCGTTTCTCGGTGTCCTGGGTACCTCAGGAACACACCACAACCTCCACTTTCAGGAGCAGACCTGTGATGCACAGAGTCAGAGGGCTGTTCTCACCTGGCTTTGACAGTGGCATGGGGGGAGGAAAGAATCTTCGGGAAGGCTGTGGAGGGCTACAGAGAAATGAAAGGAGCTGTCAGTACAGAGGCAGTTAACACGAAAAATGTGTTTTATTTAAACGTACACACCTGCATTTTTGTATATATACACCCATTTTTGCCTCTAAAAATACCCTCACAATTCTCTGAAGACAGGTAAATATCACATGCTAGGAAAAGAATTGGACTCAGCCCACTAACCCATGTCCTTTTTTTATTTTAACTTCACCAATCGTAAATGTCAGTAAAAATAATAAATTTAAAAAATTACAACTTCCAACAGCTCTACCCTCGTTCTGCACTGAAAAGTTAAACAGGTAACAAGCATTTTCCAAAGCAACTTTAGGAAAAGCAACCAGCCTCAGCTGGCATCTCCTCTAAAAATCAGCCTCTTCAACAGGCTCCTCCTCCCTTAAGCTCTGAAGACAAGGATGAATAGGGGTCCTTTCCCTACCTCCAAAAATTCAAATACTTGGCAATTTTGGCAGTAACATGTCAAAGGGTTGAGAACCTTTCGCTTTCCCCCAGTCTCATCTCTCCTTTTGTCATCCCAGCCTTCTGCACGAGGCCACTTGGCCTGAGGGAACAGTGACCTGGGAGCAGTGTGAAGGTTTTCCCAGAGCTCACAGACCACGGCTGAGGCTCCCAGTACAACATTCCACCAACCAGGAACGGTGGTGGATGCAGGTGGATGGCAGAACAGTGTTTGAGATGGCAGAACAATTCCATCCATTACCACACCGGGTCTCTCTCACCTCCACCAGGAATTCTGCTTGTCAGGGTGTGGCTGTATAATTTCAGGAGCACGGAAAACTGCAGAGCTAACCTGAGCACGATCCCAAACTGCCTTTGTGCCAGAACAGTGACCACTACTACCTGCTGAGGTCCTGTCCTTGCAGGTGGAGAGGATGCTGCTGGTAGTGCCCAAAGACCTCAAAGACAATAGGCTTTGTTTTGATGTACTCCACGAAGGATTCCGTCACTTCCACAGCAATCTGTGAGGAAAGACAATGAGACGTTCAAAGAGGAAATATTTCTCATACCACTTAACGTCCTTCACAATAAAAGCACCTGCATTCCTTTTTGGTTCAGGCATTAATCCCACTCTCTGATAAAGGAGCAGATGAAAGGCCCCAGCATCAGGCATTTCAAGTGGGAGAAGAGGAGGCTGCATGTAACCAAAGGATTACACAGTTCGTAAAAACAGGGATATTCAGTTCATCTGAGATCATGAGCACGGCTATTCACACGTATGTTTTATTTCCTGAACTCCAGACTGTTCTCTTTGTACATCCTGGAAAGGAAACCGGGATTTCAATGGCAGGAAGCAGAGGTGAAACAGAAGAGTTAAATCTGCCACACAGAATCATTCTGTACTTTGTTTTCTATCGGGGATTATATCACCCATCTGATCACTCCTCTTGCTGTCTGTTCTTAATAACTCTTAATCACTACTCATGCAGAGCTTTACTCACATTCTGAACGTGGTAGAAGCCCAGCGGGGTCCCTCGGCCGTTGTTTTTCAGAGGTTCTGTTGAGAAAGCTTCATCATGCCGATGCAAAAAGCTTTTCAAAAAGAGAAAAATCAGCCAAAAGTCAGCAACCACAGAGTGGTTCAACCAAGATTGCTGTGCTCTGAACCCAACACTGAAAGGAAACCTTGAAATCCTAAAATAAATTTATTTTGCTGCAATTTTAGAGGGAGCTGAGTGATGGCCTAAAGCTGGGAATAGCCTACTCTTGTAGAACCACAGTTCCTGTACTTGTTTTATGGTTTTATTATTGCCATTTTTTGTTCTCTTTCTTAAGAATAGAAGCCAAAGAACATTTTTCACTGTTGAGCTACTGATTTACTCAAGGGTCATGCAGTTTTCACTCCAGTTGAGCTTATGTACCATCTAGTACTGAATTCAGCTTAAAACCTTAAGATATCTATGAACTACTAATTTAAGAGTCCACTTTGATTCCTAATTCCTTTCTGCACAACTTTATTCCTTGACGCCTCCCAACACGAAGCAGGGACTGG
Source organism: Pseudotriccus pelzelni (assembly GCA_035584735.1). Taxonomy (NCBI): domain Eukaryota; kingdom Metazoa; phylum Chordata; class Aves; order Passeriformes; family Tyrannidae; genus Pseudotriccus; species Pseudotriccus pelzelni. The sequence goes on along the minus strand of JAWMRA010000052.1, from coordinate 6,747,134 downwards.
GGATTCCAGCGGCTCACAAGGCGTTTTTCTCTGCTGTGAAAAGCTCTCCATCAGACCCTCCGCTGTTCCTTGCTCTATCAAACCACGAATTGCCTGATGTAAATGAGGACAAATTCTTACTTGAACTGGCAGAAGATATCTGCATATTCAGGCAGGATGCCGCTGGCCTGGAGCACTGTCACACGGAAGGTGAACACACTGCCCAGCTTCAGGTGGTCCCCAATCTCCTCAGTGAATCCTTCCAGAGTCATCTTCCCATCCAAAGTGGCTGACTTCAAGTCTAAGGGACATGCAAACAACCTGCATGAAAGCACTTTCCCCCTCCTCTCTTTTCTTAAATTATTCCTTCAGAAACAGTTTAGTACCATCACACTTTTTTTTTTCCTCTTCTGAACCCAAATAATTTGCTGATAATCAAAAGATCCAAACACCCATTCTGTGTTTTTCAGGATAGTTCCTCAAATGAATAACTCCAGGATCTCTCACATGCAACCCATAGGTTTCACCTGTCCCCAGTTATCATATTTTTGAAGGACATTCAGCTTTCCTTTCTGTCACTGACTCAAAGTGTCCCAGATTTCCCTCAACTTCTCCAAAACTGCCACACATTTCTCGCTTACCCAGCTCATTCATTCTGTTGATCTCCTCTGGAGGAGTGGTAACCTCTGAATTCTGTCCTTGCCCTTCCACAATTCTTAATTCCTCCAGTGACAGCCCAGACCGAGTCATTGCAACTGAAGAAAAATCACTCTGAAAAATTAAATGAATTGTCTGGTAACAAATTCCTGCAGTTTCTCCTTCTCCTGCAACACAGATTCTTTATTTAGAAGCACAAGCTACTACACTCAAAGATACCAACTCAGTTCCAAGACTTCTTACCTTATCAAAGTACTCATTGTCAAAGGAAATTTTAGCTGTGCCAGACTGTCGGATACCAGATCCATAATCTGGGGCTTCTTCATCAGCTAAAAGAACAGGGGAAGAAAAGATAAGTAAGTGAAGGGGAACAGAGGGAAAACACCTTGGAGTCACTGAAATGGGAATTCTCATTACAATGGAAACCAGTCCAGGAAGCAGAATAGTCCTCCAATGACAGGCTGGAGTCAGTGATGGAAAAAATGATGTCAGAAATCTATCCATCCTCAACTCCACTGTGGGAAAACAAGAAGACAGGCTATGAAGTTTCATTACGAATATACTTGAGAGAATTTTAAATGCAAAACAACTTCAATACTCATTTTGATTATTTATTTACTTCTGATTATGATACTGAGGTAAATTAACCCTGACACGAACTGCCATCTAAACTCCTGCAGCCTTGAGCTCAGCAGTAACACCAGCAAAGCTCCCCCAGCACATGCTGGAAGTCTGAAAGGCAGATCTGTGCACACAGTCTGCCCATTTAACCTCCTCCTCTTCGTGGAGAGCAACAACAACAGGGCCTGGTTAAATGCCAGGGATTTCTCCCACAGCAAAGGCGTGTTTGCAGGAGAAATCCCAAGATCCTGAATGCGTTCCAAAGCTTTGCTTAGGGACCAAATAATGCCATTGTCCTTTTTCAGGAGACGTCCCCAGTTTAATTTCTATTAGCCATGGTGTAGTCTATTTATTTGGATGGATAAATAAGGTATTTATTTGGGAATATCCAGTCAATGCTAAAAAGACCAAAGCAAACTAGAAATGCGACTTTTGTGCGCATCAAAACAGATTTTAATTCACTCGCTTTAAGCCCCGCCAGAGTGATTCTTATACATCTCCAGTGTGAGATTTCATTAGAGGTTCCCATGGAGAGTGAGGCTTCCAGGGTTACCCTTCCTAAACGAGAAAGAACTGCTGGCAGTCGGCCACTGCTGGAAAGGACAAAGGATGGGAAGGATCCGTGCTCTGCCCAGCATGGACAAGGCATGGCTGGCCACCAGCTAAGCCCTCCTCACACTGAGCAAGCGTAAAAGATCAGCCACTCTCTAGTGAGCTGCAGCTCACCTCCAGCACACACACAAGGGCAGTTACCATGCCTGACATCCGCCCTCCTCCTCTGGAAAGTTGGGAATTAAGCAGCGTGTTAAAGTAGTTTCTAAGTCTCAACACTTTTAGAGAGGCAACGAAGGAGAAAACTGCTGGTGATTTGTTCATACCATGCTGAAAACTGTCATTTCAGCACTTTCCTTCACCTGCTCTTGTCAGACAAAGCATATTTCAGAGCCTTATTTAAGAGGATAGTTTGAGCACAGCAAAAATTTCATACGTTTAACTTCACTGCCAGTCACCACAACTACCAAACTTGCAGTACCCTTGTCCACTATTTATAGTGGGTGCAGGAAAGAAGAATCTCAGGTTTATTTTCAGTTTTCAGACTCACTGGTCCTAGATAGCTCTTTCACTGCTCTAAAAAACAGTGTTGCAGGTATAAACTTCAGTGGTCAACCCCATGACTTCCCAATCTGACCAGCAGCACTATTTCAAGCTTTATTCATGCTTGGTCCATATGACGACATAACAAACGAAATCACTTCAAAGGCGAGTTAACAACAAGAGAGCAAGCGCTCTCTGCAACACGAAAATCCAGTCAGAGTGCAGAAGGTTTGATTTGTTTGGCTGGTTTTTAAAGCTGCAGCCGTTGCCAGGGCCAGGAGCTGCCCCGGGGAGCTCTCGGAGTGTCTCACCTGCAATGGCCTGAACCGCCACGCGCAGGAACCCTCGGACCTCGCCCTTCTCACTCACAACAGCCACTCTGTGGATCAGGGGCACCGGGTACAGCAGGTTGCTCAGGTACACAAAGGCTCTGGGAAAGGGAGGAAGGAAAACACAACCAGCGTTAGGCAATGACGTACAAAACCAGACTGCAGAGCTTAGTTGGCTACTGGGCCACTCAAATCTCCAGACACTCCATCTCTCAGACCTGCAGGAGGTCCTGGGTCCATCCTGCCCACACAGGGCCAAGGGCAGCCACAAAAATGCTCCAAGTGGAGCTCAAAACGCTCACTGGAGACACATTAATGAGCTACAAACGCACGGAGGACACAATTTTAGATGATGGTTGTATGGAAGGTAATTGGAGATGCACCACAGTTGTGAATGGAGCTGTTAACAAGATGGCAGAATCTATGAGGGAACTACCGATTATAAAGAATTGCCTATTGTATTATATATTATATGTACACATACGTATATATGTATGAATATGTATTATATATTCTATTATATATGCATTGTATATTGTATTATGTATTATATGTAGATACATGTATGTATATTTATTATATATTCTATTATATATATACTATATATTATATTATGGAGAACTTTCCCCTGAGGTAGTAGGAAGTGATAAATTAAAAGGGAATTGATCTACTGTGCTCACACAGCCTCAGATTTTTACTGAACATGCAAAAACTCTCTTTCAAAACCAGACTGACTGCATGTTTTCTCTCTTCTACATTCCCTTGGTAACTCTGGTATGCAGGATAATCAGAATCCCCCCGACAAACCATAAATCATCACTCAGGTTTTTTGGGAGAGCCACTGAGTCTGCAGACAGTGAAAGACTGTCAGTCCTCACAGCTAAACCTCTTTAGGAGCATTATATTTATTTCTTTAAAAAAACAAAACAAAACAAAGACCAAAACACCACAGCAGAACTCTGGAGCAACCATTTAGGAATGGCAGTTTACAAAAGGAAAAGCAGCACTTAGGCCCACAAGTGGATGATCCTGCCAGACACTAACTTTTAAAGTTATATACAAGCAGGGTCTCTTCTGGAACAATAAGTTAACCAGTTTAATTGTGTAAATTTTAATTAAAAGTCAGACTAACTTATTTAACTTATTTTATGTTCCTGCAATGAGTTGCAAAAGTTTTTGAAGAGCAAAACATCAAGTGTTGAGAAGCCCAACAAGGCAGGTAAAGAACAGCTCTCAACAAGGGGGAAATGAAAGGCTTTCTTTATTTATTAAGTGACCTGTTTCAGAGTTCAGAAAAGTACTGAGATGCACAGAAGTTTAACCAACAGTTTTATCGGTCACTAAATTTCCAAATGACTAACTAATTATGCAATTTTAATCAATCTATGCACGTTAAATGATACTAAGCAACAGTAACCTGTTCAACTGATTTCCTTCCTGCAGTTCCTTTTATTAGCCTTTAGTACTGCATATAATTAATTCCTCTAATTTATAACTGCTGTTGTTTAGCATTCCCAGGACAAGTCCCGCATGACCAAAGGGAAGTGCTGCTCCTTGGGAACGTTCACGTCCCAGGATGAATTAACTCCCTTGGAATGACAAGGTGGTCAAAGAGGTGTCAGTTGTGAACCAAAGACACGGAAATAATGCTACTGAAAACCAAAGTGATGACAAAATGCAATAGAGAAGAGAATGATTAATAAGGCTATAAAAGTAGCAAAACAAAAAAAATGAAGAAAACCATACAACAACAACAACAACAAAAAAACCAACTGCAACATAACACTTGACTAAGATTAGGATTTAATTCCTTTTCAGTCTGCTCCAAAGTGAGGTAAGCACTGATAAAGCAGGGGAAGGGAGAAGAGACTAAATTTAAAGTAGCAAAATGAGAAACTTTTTTTTTTTTTCTCTAAGGTATCATTTCCACTTCCAGCTTTGAAATTTCAGGTGATGCTCATCTGAGAAAGCAGATGATTCCAACTGTAACCGTTGGAATTGCTGGCCTGGACTGGATCAGGGATGGAGTTCAGGAAGGTGTGTGGTTAGATGTGGTTAAAACCACATTTCAAGCCAGGGAGAACAGACATTTCCCAACAGAAAGGAACCCAAAGAGCCTTGCACTGATGTGCCCAGTGAAAGGCAGTCTCACTAACTCAAGCAGTCAGGCATCACAGAAGCCTTCCCACCTCAAAGCCAAACTAATGGAAAGTGAAAGCATTACCTGCCTGCAAAATAAAAATACCTGTTTGTTTGCATGGCAAAAGTTCTGAAGCTGCTGCTCAATATGTGACAGCCAAAGCACTCAGCTGGAGTAACAACTACAGTGTGACCATCCCAAGGGAAAAAAAAAGCTATTTCTCCTCTTCCTTAACTTCCTTCCATCCAGTCACTCAGTTCACCGCAGTCATTTTGACTTGGACAAAGAAAAGAATTAATGCAAAAAGCTTCGAGCTTCCTGTTTGTTGGTGAAAATGCTGGATTCTCTCCTGTGGGAGGGAGAGAAGTGCACACGGGCTGGGCCAAACCAGAGCTGGTTCACGCAGCAACACTGCTCCCAGTGCCATTCCAGCTGCTGCAGCACGAGGCAGTGCCAGGTCAGGAGCGCACGAAACTTTAAGGTTCTCCTTCTCCTCTTCCCCCATCCAGGAGGATTCCCACTCCCCAAACATCCCCTAAGTGTCCCCCTGCACCTTAGCCCAGCAGACTGAAAGAGGGGAGCTGGATTAGCAGAAAGATTGGTGAGGTAGAATGGCATACTCACAACAGAACTAGAAATTAAATTTAACAAACATGATTTCTTTTAAAAAGAACCAAAACAAAAACAACAGAACTCAGAATGATGGCGGATATTTTTAAAATAAACATGTCAAGATTTAAATCAAATACCCCGTAGGCCTCTCCCACCTCCCTTAAAAACAGAGCAAATGCTTGGTATGTCACACCATAAATGGAATCAGCCTTTAAGACAGCCCAGCATGCCAGAAGAGATGGCTAAAGGGACCAGCTCTTTTTTTCCTTTTCTTTAGAAGTTACAAATAAAAGACAGTCATAGCACAGAGAGAGGAAAAAAATATTAACTGTGATGGCCAAGGAGTTGAGTAACTACAATTTCTCCTCTCCTTCATGACCTGCACTTGTTACTGCTGATGAACCCCCCAAAAATATTAAAAATCATTTTATTTGTCCTACACATTCTACAGCATCTGACCCAGCACACAGTTGGAAGTGAGAAGGAATTCGGGTTTTGTTGTAAACTGAACACCGCCTTGTGCTCAGGACAAGATCTGTGTAGATGGATGGACTGTTCAGAAGCAGAATTCTCATGCTGGAAGACACTGAGGACTCAAAATAGTTCCTATTCAGTGGTGCTGGACAGTCCAGTAACAGCTTTCTGCTGACAGAACAGGCTCAACAGAAGCACAGGAACAGAAATAAAACAGGAACCAACAACTGGGAAAAAGTCCCTCGGCTCTCCACCCAGATAATACAAACTCAGCTTCATTCAATGCCATTCACAGCTCAGTCTGTGCAGCTCCCACCCAGAACTGCTGCAGCTCCATCTGTCTGTCCATGCAGCTCAGAATTCCCTGTAAAACAAGGAATGGGAAGCAACTTGTGCCATTGCCAGGAAGCACAACTGTGCTCATTTTACACTGTATTTGCTCAGCTTGTGTTGTGCTTCCTGAGGAGTTTGTGAAATGAGGATGAATAGCCCAACTCTTTCCCAAGCTCTGAAGGAGCTCCAGGAGCGCAGGCTGCGGATGCCAAGGCAGGGCAGGGAGCAGCCCGGAGCTTTAATGAGCTGACAGCCACCCCCAAACAGCTCAGATGGCTTTTCCCAAGCTGACTCTCAGCCTGAACCAGATTAACCTGAAAGAATTACACCTTATAAAACACATTATCAGGTGTTGCACAGAAGGGCACAAATTCAGAGATCACACAGGACTAATGCAACTTCTGGCAACTTCAGCAGTTTTTGTCTCAAAAACCAGATCAAGGAGGTTCCAAGACTCACTCCAGACAAAGACTGAGGTTGGACAGCACAACCACACTGATCTAGAAGACCAGCAAACTCAGTCCCTTCTTTTCACAAATAATGCAAATCAAGTTTCCTGCCTTTGAGGCAACTGCATAAGGATCCCACTCTTCTGCCATGGAGTCTTTCCTGCTCACAGGCACAGAGAAGGATAAAGCCAAGCTCTGCTCCCTCCTTCTTTGTTCCTCCCTTCCACTGGCCATGGAGCCTTTTTTTTTGTACCACACCTGTGGCAAACTCCCCCCTTCCTGCTTTAACCAGGACTTTGGCTCACAGTGAAAGCACAAAAGCATCACTGGGGGAGTGGGAAGCAGCAGAGAGGGGAACCAAGCCACTGAATAAAAGTATTTCTGTTTCTTGTCACGAGAAACATGTTGTAGCAAGGCTAATAATGAAGAAACAGTGCAAAAGACATTTTTTTAATGCAGCCTCCTGTCCTGAGGGTCTACACCACAGGCTGAGGGCTGATAATGCCCTCGTTGTTTTTAGAGTGGCGAACTGGGTAATACATGAAGCAAACTTTTTTCAGACATTCGAGCACAGTGCCTGGGGAAGGTGCTGATAAACACTCCCAGCCAGTGAACTTCAGTGATGATGACCTTTCACTGGGTGATACTGGCCATAGAGAGTAAAACACAACCTGAGAAGCCAAATCATCTCAGGGAATACCCCTTTCCTCATCCAGAAAGGACCATTCTTCTTTCTCCTCATATGCAGAGGATGTTAAATGAGTTTAAAAAAAAAAAAAAAAAGGGGATTTATTGGATTGGACTTAAAGACTTTCCACCATACTCAGATTCTCTTCTACACTACAGGAGAAAATTCCCTACTACAATGCTATCCCAGTGATCCTGTGATGGCTGAGTATTCTCTGACTGCTGTTTAAATCCTGCACAGAAACAAACCCACAGTCACCCTACGCTGCGACAGTTCTCTAGAAATAGATTTACTCACGTTGTCGCATCTAAGGGTCATTTTCTCCATTATTATTGAGGTCTATATGGGAATTTAAAACTTATGACATGGGAACTTAACGACATGATATCGGAACTTTTAAAACAGAATGTTGGACTACACCCAGTCTCTGGCCATTCCAATTTATGGATATTTCGGCTAGACTGACAGATATTCTGCGTAGCACAAGGCAAAGCCATTGCAGTCTGCAGCAAGAGCTGGTCCCTTTTGGCCATTCCCACAGGAACCTCACCAACCTTCCCACTAAAATGAACCAGGGGGATCGGTCGTAAAACGGGTCGCGCCCATCATTGAAGAGGTCTGATCCCTCCTCAGTTCCCACGTCGGAGCCCGTGTCATCCACAAAGGCCTCATCATCAAAGTCCTCCATCTCATCCTGCTGCTCATCAGCCAGTTCAGTGATGTCGGAGTCGGCCGTGGAGAAAGTGGGGGAGGGCGTGCGGTCGGCAAGGCGCTCGTTCACGCAGCCATGGAATATGGGGGAGCTGCAGGCAGCCAGCGGACACGGCCGGGGCCAGGGGAAAGAAGAACGTTCATTTAACAGCTGTTTGTTGCCATCAGCACAGAGAACCACCTGAACAACAAGCAAAGGCTTCAAACCGCCTGCACCGCCACGGAACGCGAGGGAAGGGATTCGCCGACAGGGTCGGGGGAAAGAGCGTCCTTGAGCGGAGCGGGAAGCAAATGGAAAAGGAATATCAAATACAGATCTTGAGAGCACGTCCATTTAAAAGAGCTACAACTCTTATTGCCAACACAGCGTTTCTGCGAATAAAAATATTGTAAAGGTGCAGCCAACATCAGGAAATACCAAAGAATCCCATCAGATACTTCCCTAGGGAATGACCAAACCATTACAACACAAGTAAGACCCTGGGCCACTTTTCCGGTGTTCTTCACATTCTCAGGGCTCTGCTCCAGCGACCTTGGACAGAATTTAGCTGTCTACCTTCTTTTAAGTAAACTTGTACCTCACTAAGGGTTCTCTTCAATCAGAATCTGCCAGTTCACATCCGAACTGGCAACACTCCAAAGAGCACTTCCTACACTCCAGACTGTAGTTTAAGTCTCTGAGAAATCCCTGCAGGACAAAACCCACAAGTGGCACAGAGGCCACACAGCTGATAACCCCGGCACTGCCAGGAGCCTCCCGTGGCGCAGCAGCGAGGGTGTGCCACGTACCTCCCGACGAGCTTGAACCAGTGGAAGCGGTCGTAGAAGGGGTCGCTGCCCGTCATGGCGCTCTCGCCCTCGTCCTGGCTGCTGGAGGCCATTTCCCCAGCCCTGTCGTACATCTCCCGCATCAGGTCCAGCCTCTGCCTGCACACAGGGCAGTGAAAAACTCAGGGGAGAGTGGAGCAGAACAAGCAGGGAACACAAAGTGAGACAACACTGACTTCCCCTAAACCAAACTAAGAGGCCGCCCCCAGATGTTAAGGGTTCTGGGAAAAGCCCTCTAAGCACGAGGCAAACTCACTGCAGAGCTCACACAGATCAAGGGTTTCAATCCAATTTCTAAATATTCCTCCTTTCCATCTAATTCTGGCGGATTTTTTGCTTCCTTTTCTTTTTTTTGCATGTCCGGCCATGCTGCTGAGTAATTTCGGCAGCTCTTTGCATTCCACTCCAGAAAAACTGGCATTTTGATTCAAAAGTGAGTGGATTCCACTGCAGACATTTTTTCATTTACCTCTTTATTTATTTAATTGAAGAGAACAAGTGTTTCCCGCTGCAAGACCCTTTGCCTGGCAGTTATTAGTAGGCAAAAGTTCTTCAGTCAGTATTTAGAGAACAGGGAAAAGACAAATGTCCTTTACATATGCTGAAACTAATTCAGATTCGTGGGAATTTGTGTAGCTTCCACAGGAACAGAACTTTCTTTGAGCTTTTTATTATAAATTCTGCCCTTTACTACAAGGGTATTATTACAGTGAAAGGACTGTAAAAAAAGAAATTACTGCAGAGAGATGAGCTGTCACGAGCCTTATTTTAAAAAATAAAATCTAACCTCAAATTACAGAAATTAAATGTGAAGGTGAGGCGAGATGCTGGGGAACAAGTGCAAATTGTTCTGTTCAAGGAATGCAGAAAGCTGGTATTTAACACACAGAAAGTTGGCATTTGGGAGGATACAGAGGAAAAATAAGAACAATGGAGAAGGAAAGGCAAAGCGGGGCAATTTTTCAGTGAAGCTCCTGGGACATGAGGAAACTTTTTTGTCCAGCCACGTTTACATACTTGAGTTTTTCTAAGGACCAGTAATGAGTTGCTCCATTCTTCAGGTCCTGGACTTCCACAGCCACCACGGTGCGAGGGAAAGGCCGGTTGTCCCGAGTCTTCTCCGGCTCCGTGGGCAGCAGCTCCGGAGGCAGAGGGGAGTAGAGGGTGTCCGTGAGCAGGACAAACTGAAACTGCACCTGGACGGAGAAGAAACATCACTTTAAGTCCTGAGAAGTCAGATATTGGCATCACAAAGGCACAGGCACCTAATACAAGGCTGTGATGGGGTCGGTTTGACTTGCAACTCTGTGAGCAGATTCAGGGGGGTTTTATGACACTTTTTTTGGTCTCAAAATGGCAAAAAAATGTGTTTTTCAGCTGAGGACACATATCTTGCCTTTGTTGTCACAGCCAGCAGAGGTCTGAAAACTACAGACCCAGCACATCCTGCAGCACCCAAGATGACAGAGGATAGAGGAATGACAGGAAGGTGAAAGCAAAAAAGGAAAATACCGGGCCCAGGGGAGATGAACATGAACGTGTGTTTATGGCATTGGCAGGAACAGCAGAAGGGAAAGGAAGGAAAGGAGAATGCATCAGCCAGACTGGCATGGGATGTTCACTCAGCCACAAGTCTGAACCAGGGACTCACAATTTTCCAAACTCCTTTAAAGCCCAAATTAATAAGCAAGAGACGCAACTTTGAAGAGCAGGAGTAACGTGGAGCATGTGGAGCAGGATTATACCAGCAAAACTGATGAGTCAGAAAATTCAAAAGGCTGCTCTGCATGTCCCCACCTTTTTCTTTAACTCCACACTGATTGCATTGGCTTCTTTCAGATACACTGCATTTCCCCAGAGCTGGTCCCTCAGGGAAGTGAACTGGTGGAATTTCCACTTCCTGAAAGCCCACTGGGCGAGTTCGTACTCGTGGCGTGTCCAGGGCACTGAGGAGAGCAAAGAAACAGAGAAATAAAACCCTGTGGCTTCATGTCCAAGCCACCACGTGTAGTATCTAATGCTCCTGCTGACTGGGTCATCAAGTTCTCAGCACCTTTTCTGGAAGGAGAGAAAACAAACCCCTACGTTTTCATTATTCAGTGAGGAAAAACTGGCTTCAAACTTAGTAGTGGAGATTAGTGATCAAGTAAAGGAGATCTGGAACAGAGGAAACAAAATTAATTCTACTCCTATTATTTTAAGTTATTTAACTATCATTGAAGACAAAATCTGAAACAGCGGAATGAAAGCAAATGTTATGGGAATAATAAACTATTTACTGTCCAGAAATGGAGTTATACAGACATGTCACAGAATGCTGAGAATTCCTACCAAGGAGGAAAAAAATCCTTTCAAAATCAAAACAAGGAAACAAAGGCAATAGTGTTAAGACATCTGAACTATGTCAGTGCCAAGAAGAGAGAGATTCCTTCAAATTCAAGACCGCCAAACCAAAGCTTGAGGTTAAACTAATCCAGTTTACACATCAGTTGAATTTGGGGGTGTATATCTACTGTCCACGTGGAACTTACCCTATCAACAGGTATTTTAAATCTTCATGCTGTGAGGATTCCGGATCAAGAAATTAAAGTGATTTTTGCAGCTTTCCAGAGCAAGTTTTCTGTCTATTGTAAGAGATGGTACAGCAACTGTTCCTTTAGGCTGGGCTTTACCCAAATTACTTTTAGCTTCAAACTCACCTTCTTCTTCCTCCTCCTCCTCCTCTGTGGTTTCAGCAGCCAAGGACCGAGTCTCTACCTGCTTCTGCAGGGCCTGCAGTTTACTCTCATAGTCCTGTGGGGAGAGAGGAGAGTCCGTGTAGGGGGACAGACAAAAGCCAAGAGGGAGCTGAGAGAGACCAACACCTCAGATGGACAGACAGACACAGAGAAAAAAAAAAACCCAGACCCTCCCACTGCTGCTCCCAGCTCGCAACATCCACTGCTTTAGTGCCACCCCCCTCCTTGCAAAGAGAGAGGACAGAGCCAGTGCAATGCAGACAGAAGTGCTGGTTTCTAAAATGTACAAGCTCATTGTGCCTGGAAGAAGAAAATGCTTGGGTGGGGTTTTTTGGGTTGTTTGTTTTGGTTTTTTTTGCTAAAGGCTGGAAAAGGGTGATTTTTTCGGGAAGCTGCTTTTAGGAAAGTAAGAAAGAGGCAGAAACAGAGAAATGTACAGACATAAATTTAAAAGGGGGGGGATTATTCACCTTCCTCTTCTCAAACAGAAGGATTAACAGCACCACTGATTGGTCTTTTTATAGAAAAAAAAATTAATTTTAGATTTGGGGGGGGGGGAGACACTTCGTTTTCAATTAGATCTCCCCCTTGGCATGGAAGTACCACTTTCTCCCACGTGTATTTAACACAACAGAAGATAAAATACCACCACTGCCCTGGCAGAGAAGTCTGTGCAGTGGCTTCCCCACAGGGAACACTCCAGCAATACCTTCTGGTACAAGAGCACTTCCTTCCTGTTCAGCTTTATCATGCCTTGAAATAAGTGCTACTAAAATCTAATGAGCCTTTTTATTATTTGCTGGTAAAACAAATACAAATCAGAGCAGACACAGTCACTGCGCTCCCAGGCTCAAAACCCATCTCACTACTGTGGTTTATTTTTTTAGGACAGACCTTTGGTATACATTAGCCAAATTAAACTGGTTTCTCAAGATTTTTATACAAGAGCTGCAACAACAATTCACTCAGAATGTTACAGAGTCCCCGAGGAGAATTCTTGAAGCCACTCATCTTGTACTCCAACCTCCTCTCTTCCACAGCTCCAAATCCTAAAACTCCTCTCCAACACCCAGTTTGCACTAATACACCCTCAAGTCTGAGAGCTACAGAAGCTTTACATTTTCCTCCCACTCTGTTTAAGCATCTCACCTAAACAGCTGCATCACTTGGGTTTGCACAGCAAGTGCAGCATTTAACACAGCCACAGGTGGGACTGCAGAAATGTAACCCAGGTTCAGGCAGCCCAGGGCTGTGTCTGGAAAGGAGATAAACCTCAAGGATATTCCTTTAGGTTTCCAAGTGATGTTTTCTGGAGACAGAGTCAAGACATGGTGGCTGTGCCCTTTGAGAGTGCAGCATTTTCAACACCATGAGTTCAACGCCCATAATTTTAGGGACAGGAAAGTGAACTCAAAGATATATTGGCCTTTGAGGGCTGCAGTTTAGTTTTATAATTTCCCCTTGAATCTGGCTAAAATGCTCTTTCTTTATTTGTGTCTGTTCCCTTCCCCAAGTTGGCTACTCACACTGGAAGTAACCTCAGCCCAGCAGCATAAAAACTGCAAACAAAACAAACACCTCTCCTTTGATATTCCTTCTGACTGACCAAAAAACTATTCTAGTCTTGATGAGGAGTTTCAGACTTATCTACCCTTCTGAAATACCCAGCACAATCTTAAAAATTCTTTAGCATAAAGGCACTTTCTGTGATCTTTCCCCCCTGTTCCATGAAGAAAAGGCTATTAACGTCTGAAACCCAGACAAAACAGGTCACAAGTGCAATGACACAAAGAACCTCCTCTCACATGCAAGGAGAGGCTCAAGAATTTATTCTCCTGTGGTCTGAAGTCGATAATGTCATTTGGAGCAGCCACACTGTAGAAACAAAGAGCTCTTCAAGTCACGTTTTTTAATAGAACCTTTTCAGATTCTTTTGGAGAAACTGAAAAGCTGTGGAGGGAATGGTCAAAAATCAGGAGCATTCCACTGTGGAAATTCCACCTGAAAAACCCAGGCACCTTAAATTCACTCACGAAGACCTGCTTCTGGTCTTCTCTGTTTTCAGACTTGTGAGCCAATAACGTGTATCTCCTGTACATTTAAATACCTAGAAAAAGAAATGCTTAACAGACACCGTTCATTGACTCCACACTGAACCACTGCTTGAAAAAAACTAAGTGAAATAATTGAAGTCTGTTTTCTCATAATGAAAAAAAAGAAATGGGTACCATTTCCCTAAGCAGGACTCCTGGCAGACGCTGGGTAGTGTTTAAAAATAATTGGCTGGATTTTGGGCTGGCTCACCCCGAAGGTGCATCAAGGGCTTGGTTTGCTCTCAGGAGAGACTGGACAGCTCTCCAGGTGAGCTTTTCCAGAGCTGATTGGTGAGAGCACACACAGAGCATTGTCAGTACCAATTAAAGGTGCCTCAACTGCTGGAAAAGGGGAAAAACTGCAGCCAGAAGCTGCCCTGGAGGTCCCTGCCCAGACTGCCTGGAATCAAATGCGTGTTGTTGCGCAGCTCCAGACTGGGTGGCTTCAGCAGCTCCACCAGTGTGCAGAAAGGGAATGCAAAGGTTATTTTCCCCATGGGCATGGAAATATCTAAAGCCACAACAACCACAGATTTTGAGAAAACAGAAAAAAAAAAAGAAAATTAAATTAAAAAAAAGACCCCAGCCAACAAACAAACCAAACAAAAAACCCCCCATACACTCGGACCAGGCAAACTTTGTAAGACCAGACTGGACCAGCTGTTAAAGCAGAACACTGAGCACAGCGACTGAATTTCTTTGGACCTATGTGGTGCCTGCCAAGGTACTGCTGTGTGTGATTCCCTCCCGTATTTGAGGTGCACAAAACAGGCCATTTCTTTTGCCTTGCATGAGCAAACAAATGGAGAAGAGCCAGCTCCGAGTTTCCTTTCAGAATTTAAATAAACAGCACACAGGATGGTACAATTGGGACAGCACTGAAGAGGAGTAAGGCTTGTAGCCCCCTTGTGCTATAAAAAGCTCCTTTCTTCTTTTATATTTATTTTAAATAATCTGTGAGAGGAGACACAGATCTGTGGGGGCTGCTTTCCACACAGCAGCTGAAACACCAGAGCGGATGAACTTACAAGAATCAGCCTGAGGAACAATTAGAGAAACCTTTTTAACTCTGCTAAAACAATCCCAACCCCAAGATAGAAAAATCAAAAGCAGGACAAGCCTGCAGTCAAGTTTGATTTCCATTTCACTGAGACAAGTCTGACACTTACAAGAGTATTTCATAGTTTATTGAAAGAGCACTTGTTACAATACAAACCAGTTCTGCTTTTCATAAGGCAGATGCTTGCTCTTAAGACAATCCAAAACTTGGGGTTTTTTTTCCTAAACAACAGACAGATCTGAAAATCCCATTTAATTCAAAGGCAGCTCACTGCTTTCTTTACAGTACAAATGGTTACACAGCATGGATTTCTCATGTGGCAGCTCCTGGAGTGATTCAATGGGAAGTAGCCGAGAAAAATTTCAACACATAAAGAACAAATCTCAACATATAAAGGACAAACAGGGAGGGAGTGAACGAACTGATGAAAATAGCATCCCCTAATTTGGCGGATCCCTAAATTCAGATGGCTTGAGAAAGGACGTTGGGGTCCGTTAGTGACGTGCATCTTACCCCCTCCCCCCCCCAAATCCACAGGTCCTAAGTGAGTCCTAAAGGATCGTTTAAGAGCCACCACTAAGGCACAGGTGGATCCAAGCCAGCCGTCAGAGCACAGGGCCCGGCAGCGCTTGGCAAGGCAGCTGGGCTTCGGAAAGCAGCACTTCCACCCTGGATGCCACATTCCCATTAACCTGAAAGCCTTTTCCCACAGACTTGCATGGAAGCAGCTGTCTCACCGTTCATTAACTCCATTAACATGGGATTTGGAGTGAGAGTCGTGTGCATTTCTGAGTAGTGCAAGGAGATCCACAGTTCTCACACTGCTTCCCTTATCAGATGAGGCACTGCACTGTTAATTACTAGATTCTTAAATATCCTCCTAAAAAACAGCAAAAAAGCTGCTTCCTAAGAGCAGACTGGGCTCCATTCTGACACTGACTGTCCTTTTGCTGTTTTGTCAAATCATACAACAGAATAAGCAGGGCTGTTTTCCCAGTGCTGCACTAAAACAGCGGGGTGAGACAGACTGATGGCAACCTGCTGCTCACCAGCACCACCCAGGCACTCACAGAGAGCTCTTCTCAGATTCTTAAGCTGAAATAAGTTGGCACAAACATTTTAGCGTCTAGCATTAAGGTACCAAGTAGCAGGAGTTTTTAATCTCACGTCAGTACATGTAGTTCCAGGTAGGATTTCAGAGTCACTCCATGCTCAAGCACGTGGTGATTTCATCCAGGCAGCCCCAACCCTCCACAAAATGGGACATGGGATAAGAGGGGTTTGGTCTCCCATGGCCTGTCCTGGGCAGACTGACCCTGCTTGGCTCATGTATTCCGACAGAACTGAGAGGGTTTTCCCAAGCATGAGCCCAAGCCTTCATGAGGATATAAAAGAACTCATGACCCCTGACATGCACAAAACCCAAGTGCAGTGCGCTGCTAAAACAGGGATCTAAAATAAAGGCAACAGCAGAGTATTATTTGAGGCCCAAAACTCATTTTGCAGTTCTGACTCAAGCTCAGAGGAAGCACTGCTCATCTTTACAAGCCTTCATTTCTTGAAGAATCAAGACATTTTTGGACATGATGCTTTATTTCCTTCATTCAAGCAGGCCAAAGCATGAGACAAACGCGAGTTAAAAAGCCAGATTTGGACACAAAAATAAACCTGCTGAAAAAAACCCAAAAACTCCCAAGTTTGGGACCGGTTTGTTCTTTTCGGAGTTGGGAGGGCTTACTTTGCATCTCCTACATCAGGGGCCAGTATCCCCTCAGTAAAACATGTGTAGGGAATTCAGAGCTGACACTTGATTAATCGATATGTAAATGGTGCAGCGGCTGCCAAGGAACAACCAGCACCTACAACATGCACAGCTGAGGCAGAGAAAAGTAGGATAGGGCAAAAAAATAAAGGATGGAAAAGAAGCTTAAGGCACTTGCCACTCACCTACAGCTATGCTGAACCACACACAGGTAACAATTACCAGTAGGGCTTGTATCTCATAAAAAAATAAGCAACCTCAAGTAAATTCAGGATACTTGTGCAAAACAGCACAAATACACTGCAAAGTGGACCTACCTTACCAAAAGTAAGAGGCCAGTTGTGGTTTTAAAATCTTATTCAAGTTAAATTTGATAGCTAAATGAGTCCCCAAAGATTTAGATTGGCTTATGGTTAAGGCCACAGATTCTCAAAAGTAAGTGCAACTTTGTCTTGCACTTCAAGAAACTCAGATAAAACACTGGTGTAATTAAGATTGGGACTCTCCAATTAACACCAAACCCCGAAGCCTATTCCTTAATCAACAGTTTTCCATTAACTTGCATTTTGAGTGTGGGGAGAAGGAAAATTAATCTTGTTTTCTCCTCAAAGCAACCTTCTCCTTTATTAAACAAGTCTTGAATTCGGGTTTAATCCAAGACCAGAGGCACTAACATGAGGTATCACATTAAGATGAAACAGTTCAATTCTCCCACCTTACAGGAGAATTCAGCCAATACAAAGTAGTGATCTATAAATCTTCATAAGAATAACTATTTCAAAAACATCTCCCAGACTCATGCCCGAGAAAACTGAAAACATAAAATAGAAGAATTAGCTTTTTTGAGTGCACCAGAGTGTTGAAAAATCCTAGTTCCTTTCCACAATCTCAGTATAATAATTAAAAACTATTATATTTAGAGATACAATGGGAATTAGAAAAAGCTTATTTCCAAAGTATTGCTTCAGCAATATATATATATTCTGACATAAACTTCCATTCAGGCAGGTTTAACTGTCACAGCAATTTCATACCAATAATTATGAACTTAAGCAGAGGAAGAGACATCTACTCAGGGAGTAGGACTGTTGTGACCCCATAGCTCTTCGTAATTTCTCCATAAAAAAGCCACATATCTTGTCAGCCGACACCTTTTGGTTTATAGATTGTTATTACTATTAAAAATTTGAGTTAAGAGTGGAAAGTATTGTTCTGAAGAGCCAGATCAACTTAAAAAAACAGATGCTCAGTTTCCTTATTGCTGAGAAAAAGGTCACAAGAAACATTCAATGCTAGAAACTAAATTCCTCTTTTGATTGTCTACATGAAACACAGGAGGAAGGAAGCACTTTGTAAGTTCCAGACAATATTTTCAGCATTAGAAAAATACTTCAAGACACACACACACAAAAAAAAAAAAAAAAAAAAAATTGGTAAATGAGCTGGCAGGGAAGTTCTCCCCTCCACATCCCTCCCTCCGAGTCTTCTAGTCTATGACCAAAAAAAAAAAAAAAAAGTCCTTACAATTTCTTTCAGAACATCCTTCCAATCACTGCTGTTAAAAGCGCAAGGCGAGTCGCGCGCGGGGGCTGTGGGGCCGGTCCCTCCCGCTCGGGGTCAGTTACTCCAGCTCCCCCCGGCCCAGCCAAGCCCAGCAGGGCCAACCCCGGCCGCTCCCCAAGCCAGGATCGCCCCCGCCTGCTCTGCCCCCCCGATCATACGGTGGTCTCTCTGCCCGCTTTGAGGTTGGGAGCCGAGAACTGGCGCCGCATGCGCGGGGGGGTCACAAACTGGTTACAGTGGCCGTGGCGCTCGGGCGCTTTCGGGGGGGCCCCGTCGGCGCCGCCCTGGCCGTAGGGCTGGCGGTGCTGGTGCACGTGGCGTTTCTGCTGGAAAGTCTGCAGGTCCGGGCCCTGCTGCCCGCTGGGGCAGTGCAGCGACTCCGACGAGCCCGAGGTCTGGCGCCTCAAGCTTTTTTGGGAGCCGTTGTTGAGGGAGTTGCTCCTCCAGCGCAGCTGAGGCGACGGCTGCTGCTGGCTGGGCTGGGGCTGTGTGCTCAGCTGCTGCCTGTTAATCTGGATGTTATCCTGGCTCCTCTGGGGGCCGTAAAGATTCCACAGCTGCTGCGGGTCTTTAGGAGCAGCTTTGCTTTCCTTCTCTTTGCCTTCCTCTTTGCCCTTATCGTCTTCCTTCGGGATCCTGACCTCGATAACTTCGTCCTCGGTGATGATGATGTGGGTGCCCGGGCTCCAGGAGTTCCTATGTTTGGGATTGCTCTTGAAAGGGAAGCGGGGCTTGCGGTTCTCGGGCGGGATAAATCGGTGGGGCATGTTTTGCCGGCGCAGCTGCTTCGCTATTTCCTGCTGCTGCAGGTTCTTGAACCGAATCTGTTCCTGCCTCATCCAACGTAAGCGCCCGCGTCTGAAAGCTGGGTCACCTGCCATCAGCTGAGAAACGCGTTCCTCCTTGGCAAGATCATCGTTCTCGCTTCTCTTTAAGTCATCCACGGGCTTCTTCTCCGCGTCCACCGCGCCGGCAGAGTTTGGAGACTTGGCGTTGGCTACGGTTGACTGAGCTTTCTCTGGAGACCCTATCAGGGGTAAGACCTTCTCCATTTTCAGCATCTTATTTCTGAGAACTTTGATCTCTTCGTCCTTCATGTTGTTCTGCTTCTTCACTTCTTGCAAAATATCTTCCAGCTTGTCTATGTGCACCTTTAGGTCGTCCACGTCAGTTATTCCTTTACCGTTGGCCATCACGTCTTCGATTTTCTCGTCTCCAACTCCCACCGTGTCCCAGACATCCCGAGCGACGGCTCGCCACGACTCGCGCTCGTTGGGATCTTTTTTCCCATACATGGCACAAAGCTCCTTCATTTTAACAATGGCCAGGGCCTCAATCTCCTGCCTAGTGTGCCTGAAGTCATTGAGCGCTACCTCATAGCAAATCTCCTTCACAGCCTGAATCTTTAGGTCTGAGATGGTGACCCATTTGGAGTCTTTGCTAAGGCGTCGCCGTTGGGGTATCTGGTACATTTTAATGGGTTCTCGTTTCTTCCCACTGCTGGGGAGGCCACACTTTTTTACAATGGTTTGGAGCTTGCTGGGGGGCAGCTTCTCTCTCAGGGAAGTGATCAGTCTCCAACTCTCCTCACACGATCTCTTGTCCGAATCATCCCCACTATCAGAGTCTGCATCCTTTGGAAAAACAAAAATCAAGAAGTGGCCCCAAAATAACCAAAATTAAAATTGTAAGAAAATGGAAAAGCTAAACAAGAAGTAGCAGGCAAAGAAAACTAAATCAAAAATCAAAATAGAACAAGTGATAAGAAAGTCCCTGAAGACTGAGTGTTAGGGCATTAAAATGTATCTTCAAGAGTCATGGACTGACAAAATTGGAGCCCTTCACTAAATTGACATTATATTTAAAAGTCCTGTCATCTCAAAACAGCAGATAATCTGAACTCTTCCCTCCCAATCCCTTCCGAAAATCTTTAAACAGACCAACTAAAACCAGGTTCCTGATTTTAAAAAAAAAAAAAAAAAATTAAAAACCAAGTGTAAAAACTGCACTTCACACATGCTACAAAAACATGCAAATCCCCGCCACACACATTTGCCTTGGTGACTGCTGTGGCTTCTCTCAGCAAGTCCTCCCCAGGTAGGTGAACACAACAGCCATCAGAGAAGGTGTCATGAGCAGCCAGAGTAAGTCGGGTTAACACTGGTTAGTAACGTTGCACGTGGTTGCAGGGGGTGCTCAAGTTTAGAATCCACTTCACTACAACAGCAGCCAGAGAAGTGTTAGACGACAAGGAAAAATGAAACAGAAGCAGCCGAGAGGTTCAATGTTAAAAGGACTGTAAGTGCCACTATGACAGGTGAAGACAGTGGTTCATACTCCAAGACTTGCTACAAGCTAAAAGGATATCCAGAATCAAGAGTTTTCAGAGGTGGGTTGTGGTTTGGTTTTTGGTTTGTTTTGGTTGTTTTTTTTTCCCATTTGGCACCTTGTTGCTCAGTTTAAAGAAAAAAACCATTATCAGTCTTGTCTGTCCGAAGGATGAATTTCAGCAGAATGCAGAGTAAGGACTTTATTTTTTTTAGATTGTTTTAATATGAATTCTCTATTTGATATCCTTGACTTGTCTTCTTCTCACACCCTAGAGCCTGGAGCTTCCACACTTGCTAAGCATTATGCGTGTTTTGCTTCTTCATTACAAGTTTTCCACCTTCTGCTAAATGATTTTTACTGAGCAGTGCTTCGTGTTTCCATATTCTAGGAATGTCTGTTCGGGTAAACTGCCACCACAAGTTAAGGATATCCATTACTGCTCACTGCAACCAGGAATTAAAGGTCAGACCACTTTTCTTTAAAGGATGAGTGAGTTAAGACATCACATTAACAAGCAAAAAAGTCCTATGGATTATTGTGATCCAAAGATCTTCAATCCAACACAGCCGTCGGTGTCTAATGAGCCTCTCTCTAACATCCCTGTTTTCCACATGGAGATTTATAATACATGAGAAAAGCAGGAACAGTAACAGCCAGTTACTCTAAAACAAAAGGAAACCCAGGTTTTACTGACTCAGAACCCCGGCTTTGTGGATTTTAGACTTCAGGTGGATGACCACGAGGAGCAGGGAATACACTGCAATTGGTTTGGGATGGTGGAAGGGGGTGAAGGAAATACTGTTCTGCCCTATGGTCAAGATTCACATTATTTGAGCTTCTTGTGACTTTTTTGTATTTTTTTTTAGAATTAGTACTAGACAATCAACTTCTGACTGAGGTCAGAATAAAAGCAAACCACTGGTTTAGAAACAGAATATAAAACTCTCTGTGAGTTTACAGCTGACAAAATCTGTGGCCCGAGGAAAGAGCCTCCACCAAACTGCAGATTGCAGGGGAAACCAAAGGCGCCCTGGAGGAAGACCCTGTGCAGTCTGACCACTCAGGGATACAACCAGAAAGGCAAAACATGAACTACTTCAACATTAACTCACGAGTTCCACAGGATTCTGACAGGTTACAAACCTACCATGGGTACAAAACTACTATGGGTAAAAAGCATGTCTTGGTACCAAGAGCTGAGGAAGAGCCACTGTGTCATTGTCCTGAGTGCACTCAGAGGTCACCCAGACCAATTAGCACAGCCATAAACCCACATTCCAGTATCAGTGGTCACTGCAGAGGCATCACGGCCCAGAAAACCAGGAAGACCATTTTAGCTCTCCTAAACACATTTTCACATTCAGTTTGTAAGATGTTTCTATTCCCTACTCATGCTAGGAAGGCAAATATATATTTTAGCTGTAAAATTTGGGGGACAAGAGTTATGGTTTATCCTTTTCTTGTACAGCACATCTAACAAATAAACACCCCAGTTGGTTGGAATCTCGGCACAAAACCAAAACAATCTGGTAACCAGGATTAGCCAGCTTCTTATATCCAACATTATACTCCAATTTAGACCAAGAAGAGTCTTTGTGTTTCAATATCAGTCTTGCACGGCAGTAAATTAGAGAACCTGATATTGCAGCTGGATATGGCAGCACTGTAAATACTTTTAAGGTACATGAGCTGAAAGGCATTCCCAGATTTTCCCCTCGTTATTCACCTGCTGCTGTGGGGCTGCACTAATCCTGCCCATCCCAGGCTCTGCCTCACTCATTTCAGTCACACAGAAATGCCAGACTGTGTCAGGGAGTTTGGCTGTCACCTGAAACGCTCTTCCTGAGCACTGTGATAAGCAGGATACTGCCTAGTGACCAAGGATCTCATCTGATACGAGCCCTGACAACTAGGAAAGGCGTCCTGCAGGAATTGCTGATGATGGAGGGCAGTATTCCACCTTTCCCTCTAACTGAAACCAGCCAGAACCAAACGAGCTTGAAGAAACAGCACCTTTAATTACAGTGTTAACCAACCCGCTCCCTAAAGAGCCTTCCCTTAATCTCAAGTATTTGGGGAAACAAATTCCCTCCACGGCACTTTAGAAACGCAGCCTTATTGGAAGCAGCTTCCCAGACAGCCAAATCCACATCTTTAATTCATACAACAGCTTTGCTTGTGCCTGTCAGCTAAAATGTAAGGGAGGGAATCCCATTCCTTGCGTCTCGTTTGACACATTGCCAGAAATTGCTCGATACTCAAACTGGTTTTTTATTTCCACACTGAACTGATTCTTGCTGTACTGCTAAATCAGCTACCCAAATTTTAGCTACGAAATTCCAGAGATGAAACATTACATTAGTCACATCTGAACTTCCTTTCTGAATTAAGGGGTTGCTTCTGTTCAAAGTCTGCAGCCACTCCCCTCCATCCAAGAAATTATTCCTTTGTGATGAAATAATTAGAGATGCAGAAGTCTTTAAGTGTGTAATACAAATTTTAAAAAAATAAAAATTATGGAGCTTCTTCCTCTGGAAGCCACAGTACTCTGCTCCAATCTGGTTTTGTGAGAAGGGGAAGAGCTTTATAGCTCAAAGCCCAGCACGCATTAAACCCACAGTTTTCAGTGGTCTCAATCTCTTACTACAAACAAATGAGTTTGAAATTTTCAGCAGAATTCAGGCACAGCTACCTCTGTGGTCAGGCTAAGACAACCAGCTAAAGCAAGACCTGGAGACTCAGGTTTCTCAAGGAAATCTAGATTTCATTCCCGGGCTCGGCCTTAATTTTAAAATTCACAGGGTGCTTGAAGACTGCAGCAACTTCTATTTGTGATGCACTTCAGGGATATTGGTTGTGAGGAGACCGAAGCCTTCCTGTATCAGACTTCAGTTATCAGACTTCCTATTTTTAAGAACTCTGCAGAATGGTGGAATTCCCAGAGTTCTGAAGGAGTTAACATTCCCTTTGCACACTGTTCCCTGGGCATAACCCCACCAGTACCACCAAAGACCCTCACAAGGAACTCCATGCAGGGGAGGGAGAAGGGTTAAAACATGCACAATGCAGCAACATTTCCAGACATCATTCAAAAAAATACACCTGGTGGATCAATGTTCTAGGAATCTCTTTGGCAGCACAAAATTAGTATGTTCTGGTGGTCCGAGACAAAAATAAAGGCAAACATTCCAAAGAGTAGCTGTTTATAGACTACTGAGAAGGAACTTCAAAAAAAAAAACCACAGGAGCACAAAAATGCCCTTCTTTCAGGTAAACTTGCAAGAAATCCAAACTATCCCGACAAGAATTGGTTCAAGCCTCTTCATTGTCAATCACAATCTCTGAATTAACATGAAGGAGCTCACTCACACTGCTGAAAATTCACTGGAGACACAAAGAATTTGAAAGCAAAAGGGAGAACTGCATTGTGCAGACAACCCAAGCAGGTTTCCTAAACTTTCAGATAAGCAAGGACAGGAATTACTGTTTGCCAAAGGTATAGTTAATCAGAAGTAAGGACACATACCAGTCTTTGCTGCTCCAACAAGAGATCAGCTTCCTCCTTCTCTTTCTTATATAAAATCTCCATTTCTTGTAATCTGAAGATGAACAAAAGAACACAAGTAGTCAGAGGTGATTATTTTCATGATGGGGTTATTCTACACCCACCACAGTCCCCGAATTTCAATTCCAAGAGGAAAAATCACTGCCCTTCAAAGGAGCTGTTCTCTGTCTATTCAGGCCCTACAGAAGTGAAACTCCCTGTGAGCTTCAGCCCTTCCCCAAAAGGTCTGGAGGGTTTGTGGCAGGTGCTTACCCGTGATTTTTAAAGGAGCTGGGGCACTGAAACCCTACAGGAAAACAAGGAGGGAGCTTTCTGAGCTTGCAGAGGCACTGTGGGGCAGAACCTGGCAACCTACTGCTGACTCCTCTCCTTGTTTCAGGTAGAAATTCTGAGTTATTTCGTTACCTTTTCTCCATCTCCTGCTTCATGTCAATGCCCTGCTTCTCCAGGAGCTCCCTCTGGGCAAATGTCCAGTCAACTGGCTCCGAGGGAGTCTCAGCTGAGGGTGTTTTCTCTCTCTCTGCCCGTGCTTGCTCTGGGTGGTTGAATCTGAAGACATGATTTTTACCCATGATGATACGATTTCCTACAGACAGGAAGAGAAGTTTAACTCTTTGAGGAGATAAAGGATTCCAAAAGGCCTGACAAGCATCACTGAATGATTCCTCACAATTATCCCATGGGGTGACAGCCTAAGAAAGGATTGCCCTGTGAGATTCCATTTCTGTGT
The DNA here is from genome assembly GCA_035584735.1 of Pseudotriccus pelzelni. Taxonomy (NCBI): domain Eukaryota; kingdom Metazoa; phylum Chordata; class Aves; order Passeriformes; family Tyrannidae; genus Pseudotriccus; species Pseudotriccus pelzelni. The sequence goes on along the minus strand of JAWMRA010000052.1, from coordinate 6,722,376 downwards.
GCACACAAGTAGGGGACAAGAAAAAAAAGGAGAGTGGTTTGTACAAGACAGTAACTGCTGGTAAGAACAACTGCTCACAGAGGACCCTCACCCTCAGGGGTCCAATCTAACATCCCAGCAGAGTTTATAAAGAACTAAAGGACAAACCTGGGAGAGGGGACCAACAGTTGCAGTAAATCAAACACATCACTAAATCCCAGTCCGCTCCTCCGCACAGGCAAAAGCCACTTCAAGCAGAACTGCCAGCTGGAAAAGCCTGACTTCAAACACTGGAACACATGGTGCTTTACTCTGCTTTAAAATGTGGTTTATATTTATTGATTTTATTGGAGTCCTACTCGGTGAGATTTAGGGAAGGATTTTACAGCTTCTTTCATACCGATGTCAAAAGAGCTGAAGAAATCTAATATTGTTAAGTCTTCTGGCTAAATCCTACAGTTATCAGATGTCCCCATGTGCATGTTGGAAGACATTAAAATGTCTCTGCTCTTCAAGAGAGCACATTAATGGAGTTAAAATTTTAAGTAGTAAATACACCTCCAAAGTAACTAAAACTGTCCTTATCAATACATGACCAAGACAGAGGCTCTTAAAGATGTCAGACACCATGTCTGTATTCTTCTAGTAACTTAATTTTCTAGATGCAGAAGGGAAAAAATCTACTTCTTTAAAGAGAAAATAAATTGCCCAGTCACGGTATTCAATACGAACCACATGCAGGCTCAAAACAGCAAAAACTGTTCCTCCTTTATTGTCCCATCTTGTACTGGAGTCACTGCACTTAGTTCCATGAAAATACTGACGGCTTGGCACAAAGAACTCCGAGGTGGGGTTGGTTTGCTTGATTTTAGGGTTTTTTTACCAGTAGAAAAACGAGGGAGGGCACAGAAACACAGAAAGCATCAGAGCTTGAGAGAGACACGCTAAACCCAAAAATTTAGGGAAGCCGTTCCCTCCTCTCTAGTTCTTCCCCCTCATGCATTTCTAAAGGAATGTAGAGGGGGCTGAGTGGGAATTCTAATGAGAGCAAAGAGAAGCTGCTGTACTCCAGCAGAGGGTCAGATCTCAGCTTTGCCAGCAAACTGGGAATTTTCCATCAGCAACTGGCAGCCTGTCTGCTCTGTCTCACTGGGAGTGCCAAGGGCAATAGGCTTGGGCAGGAATGTATTTGAATAATACAGGGTAAGCAGCAGGACAGGCAGGATGCTGCGTGGCAGCGAATATTTAAATACACCTCGAGCTGGGGCAGCAAAGGATGCAAGAAAACTCCACTCCAGAAAGGTGAGCCTGCCCCTAAATAGCAGCCAGCATGTGAAGGAAATGTCACATGTGGAGAATGAGCAGAAAAAGCCAGTTTCTCACCTGAGCGCAGCTGCACAGGCTGCACCACCCTCTTGCCATTCACGTAGGTTTCTGATCGCTCACAAGGCTCCAAAGTAACAATAACTGCGAAGAAAACAACAGTGAGGAGTGAGACTTCAGAGAAACACAAGGGTGCAAACCCCCAAGGCCTCCCATTTTCTGCCTGTCTTCACCAAAAAAAGTGAATCGCTCCTGCATGTCATGCTGGTTAAAAATAAACCCCACGAGGAAATCAATACTACTGACATCTCCACATATTGCAGCTGGAAATTACTTTTCTTTTCATGTTTGCAGTTAACCAAGGTCAGAATTTAACTGTTACGCTGGCTGCAGCCTGCAATTTGAAGCTGTTATCACAATTTGAAGTCATTATCACCTGAACAAATTTTATTTTCCTCCCCTAAGACTGAAGAAAACAGTGACTCAAAACTGCTCGTTTTCTTGAGGTCACTTCCAAATCCCAGTACTCCCAGGCCAAGCAGCAAGTGAGGACTTGAGTGATTCAGCAATACTTTGCCAGTAGAAGCAGGTTTTTTACCTTCCCCGTTGTTGTTCCTCTCACTTCTGAAGATGCAGTGCTCCTCCTTGATATGAGCCCCACTCAGTACAATGTCTTGCCTTCGCTCAGCATCAGCCTGGCCGACCCTGGGTCACACAGAAGATGTTTCAAGAGCAAATCAGACACTACAGCTCTGTGTAGGACAACACAGCCCAGAAATACCCAGGAAAAAGTCTAAGCTATTAAGACTATCCTTCAAGTTTAAAGGTTTGAAGGAGCATTTAATTCTGCACCGCAGCTTTTCCCGCGGAGTGGAGGATTAACAGCTTCACCAAGGAAAAGAGAAGTTTTCTCTCTCTCTTAAAACACATAACTTAAAGAGAGAACTGAAATGTTAAACACCTCTGGATTCAATGCAATTATCTCCCTTTTGCGCATCTCCTTCTGCCTTTAGGGAAGGATGCAGAAGGAAGGAAAAACAAGCGACAAGAACTTGCAGCGGTGCGTTTTCAGCCGGCAGACAGGGATCATCCCTCCCAATAATCACCATCTGCACTTTAACAAAGCAGCAGAAGTGGCTCAGGAGACTCTTGCTGAGTAATTTGATGCTTCAGACAGCACGAGGTTGGCTGCATCCCTGGAGCATGAAGATTTATGCCCATTGCAAACTCAAGTGCTTGAGCAATTCTAGATACAGACAACTTCATTTCCAATCCTAATGTTCATGAACTTGCTCTACTTATTACTTTACACATTCCTGATGTCAGCTAGCTAGGCTCAACGTTTATTTTTTAAGCCCTAAGCTATTCCATTCATCTTTCTGTGCTGAATTCTCTATAATTTGGTGTTCTTTTCAGCAGGCCCGTGCATATTAGAGTAGGACCAGCTCCTGTCTGTGTACTCTCCTCCAGTTGTTCCCCAGGAATGTACAAATTAAGCAACCAAACACAGCTTGGTGCTCCAAAGATAATAAAAATCACCTCTCTCCTTCCAGCTGTCTTGAAGACAAGTTTTGGAATAACATCCATTTAAAATTCTGAATGTGGCAATTAAATTTTCTCTCATACATGTGAAAGCAGAATGCATGGATAACAGTTTATTCAAATAATAAACACTCATCCCTATTCCAGTTGCTATGGTTTTCAATCCTGCACCCATCACAATCTCTCAGGCATCTCTCACTTTTGTTTCCTGCACCTCAGAGGGGATGTCAGCCTTTCTTTTACTGCCCAGGAGTAACAACAACCTCTTACAGCTGAGTGACTGCATTACATTACCTTTAAAACACCAAATCAAAAAGGAAATGCGTTTCTGACCCTTTTTTTTTTTCCAGCTACAGCAACCTCACGCTTCATTTGCACCTGCAAGTTGAACAGCTCAGGGCACAGTCATTATTTAAACTCATGGAGTCTCCAGCACGGGGATTTAAGGAAGCAGAAGAAGCAAGTTGAGAGTGTGGCAGCACCAACCCTCACCTCGTGATGCCATCTTTGATGTAGTACAGCAGACACTCAGACATGAGCGGGTCTTCATTAAGGTTTACAAGATGAGGAGTCTGAAAGAACAGAGAGAAAAAGTTAATTGAGAGCTGGAGTGCTGCTTTCAGGCTCCTTCCTGCAGCTGTGGAGGACATGGAATGATCCAGCCGTGTTGCCACATTTGAGGTTATTCCATAATGTATTTTTTTCTTGCAGTACAGAAAAGCATCACAAAGTACCAGCAGAAATACAGCTCAGATTGCTTAAGTTATCTGCAATATTAATCCATAGAGGGAGCAAAGGCTTCAGCTGGAGAAAAAAAAAATCCTTGTAAAGTCTCTGTGAACTTTGATAAGGGAAGTCCAAGAGCAGAAAATGTTGTCTCAGTAAAATTTTGAAGCTGATGTGGAACCAGCTTTGGCTTTTCCTGGGCAACACAAGTCAGGTGTTCGTTTAGCAAACTGTGTTAACATCAAGATAAAATCTAAAACTACCAACACTCTCTGGTACAAACAGCTAAAAAGCTCTTCATCTAAAAACTTCTTCTAAATTTAAATCCACTACGGTCACTAAACCAACCAACCTTCTTTGGTGAAAAAACCCCATTGGAATCAGCAAACAAGTCACAAGGCCTTGGTGTGAAAATCTGCCCAGTGAGGTGGCAGTAAGCACAAGAGAAAAGGCAAAAATGGTTAAACAGAATTAAAGAAGAGAGATGACAAAAGAGAAATGAAACTGTTAATAAGTCACTTGTCCCTTTGCTACCCTCAGACAGAATAAATTCAGCAAAAGGAAATAAGTTTGGCTAAAATTCCTTGGGAACACTGCTGCCCTCAACTTACTCCAGCTGCAAAGGAGTTCACTTGAGAGGCACGTTAACAGTACTCAGTTTACTGAGGCTCAAAAGCTACTGGATGTTCATGATGAACCTTGTCTTTGAATGAAGAAATTCAATTGTCAATTGCCCAGTGGAAGATTTAACTATGAAGACAGAAAGGAGGGAAAAACAAGACAGCTTTTTCACCCCTAAAAATATAGGGGTGACCTAAAACTGTAGCTGAAGATGTCCCGTCACTGTTCGCTGCATTCAAACCGGCACTTGGAGCTGCAGAAAGCTCTTAAATCAAGAGAAAAGCGGAGAGAAACCAAACCCCAGACGTGTCCAGCTGCTGTACCACCACCAGGCCTTGTGCCACATGAACACTTTGCACACATGTTTAGGTATCTGAGTGCACTTCCTGCAGAACTGAGTCTGTCCCAGGCAACAGGGGAGCTTTGTAAGAAATAAAGCTCAACGACTCGAGAGGTGATGCTGACAAACCCTCACTGCATAGGATTAGATACACTCTGGTACCTCAGAAGTGTGAAGTCTTTATTAAAAAAACCTTCAGATTTTCTATCTACAGCTTCTAATTTTTCCACAACAGCAGGCACAGTTACTAGAAGGAGAACTAATGGAACTGCAAGGATAGCAAGGAACAGAAGCAGACAGGACTAGGTTGGGAGTTTTACTTCTCCTAATAAATCCTATGTGGGTGAAAATAAACACTATCTATTACCAAAGCAACTAATTAATCCAGGTGGCATTTATACACAAACCTGATCAGCTGAAAATGCACCAAAAGAATCATCAAAAAGAGCTGATGGCCTCTGAGGGAAAATCTAAAAGGAGATGAGGATCCATAACATATGAGAAAGAAATGTAAAGAACACTCAGTGAATCAGCGTCTTTACAAACCCCAGGCAACCCCTGGAGCAGATTCCAGAAGCAAACTGGAGTTCTACCTACTCCAGACATCACAGTCTAACACCACTTAAAGTGAAGGATTACACATTTTAACCAATTGTGCTGTTCTGCCTTTCTGAACAAGGCCACTCAACAGGTCCCTGTTTAGCCTTTGATCAAGTTTGTTACACACTTTATTACAAGCCAGCAAGTTTCAGGCTAAAATATTACCACTTGCTCCTTGTTCAAAGACTTTTGAGATAGAGGGAGGTTCTTTTCCCTGTACTTCTTCAATAATTCTGCTTTACCTGCAGAGTCGGTTCAGAAAATAGAAGTCCTGACAAGCACTGAAAGAAATATTCCCCTGCATCCTCCTCTCTTCAGTGGTTCACTAGATCACAATCCCTCTTCCCCAGGGGAAGCAGGATTAACAAACAAATTCAAGGAAGAGCACTTAAACAGGACTAGAAACTTCCCTGGGTGTCTCAAAGAACAGGCAGAGCACACGAAGGTCACACAGAGCTACTGCAGACAGTGGCAATGAACTTCAGAGGCAGCATTTCTGATTCGCTACCAAACCAAGACATGCAAGGAGCTGCAAAACTTCTCCTTGAGCACAAAATGCTCTGAATGAAGAGACACAAAATTTCAACCCCCATCCTCCTCTCCTCTCTGATCAGCCTTTTGGGGACGTGATGCAATATTTATCAATTTTCTGTACCTTTTTAGGTGAGAAGACTCCCAGGGTTCCTCCATCTTCCCGAATGGCAACTCCCATTTCTGCCAGCAATGCCTCCCTGAGGGAGAAAAGCAAGGGATTGACCATAGTTTAGGTTTCTTAGACAAATAAGGTCTAATGAAAGCCTGTAATGAAGGCATTAGACTTTGAACCAGCCTATCCAGGGCTGTCATCTGCTCAAGGCACAGCAGGGCAAGTTTGGAAACTTTAGTCCCAGAGGTGACAGGCTGTGGAACAGCAGCTCTAACTGTAAGACGCGCAGGAAGAGCGGGGCTCTCTCTCAGCAGTGCCCTCGCTGTTCCACATCTAACACAAAGGGCAGCACCACTATCCCCAAGCAGCATTCTGCTGCTCCTCTGTTTGTGCACACAGTGAAATCTCCATTTTCCACTTTTCCCTTTTCCACAGACCATCCACATCACAGCACTTCCGATCCCTGACCTTTCCATCCTGATGGCCTCAGTTTTCCTCAGTTTCTCCTCCCATGTTTCATTCAGCTCTGCAATGATCTTCTCAGATTCCTGTGTGAAAACACCAGAAGCTGTTTTACAATTCTTCCCAAAGTTCTTCACACAATACACAAAGCAACTGAAGTTTGTGCTCAGTTTGGGCCTCAAAACAATTTCATACATAAAAAGCGCTCTTAGCACTTTAAAACTTTAATTTTTTCCCCTTAATTCTTAAAAGGGTAAATAGCCCTGAAGGCAAGCTGAGAAGCAAAGATGACTTCATATCTAAACATAGCCAGATTTTATTTCAAACCACTTAAATTTGTTCTCCCCCCCCCTTTTTTTTTTTACATCTGATTTACAGACATTATTCAGTAACTGGATGCCAAGGAACTGCAGAGACCACACTGTTATTTCCATGGCAACAGCGGGTTTCCAACAGGAAAGGGATACGCAGTGTGTGCTCCGTTCCTGTGGCAGCGCCTCATGGACAAACATGAGAATGGGGCAGAGATTAAACACAGCCAGCTCTCCCCACTCACCCACCCCTGGAGACTGGGGTGGGCTGTCATAAAAATCCAGAAATCCTTCCCTGTGCTGCCCTTCTGTGGGGTTCAGCTCCGGGCAGGGCTGGGACAAGGCTGCCATTGTCTGGGTGAAGCGCTGCCCTTCTGTGCTTCACATTTTAATCCGTGGGGGCTGGGCAGGACAACACTGGCAGGATTATTCTTCCTCCTTTTTTCAGCTTTGGGGTAATTTGGTTTTCTGAAAGCTGAGAGCATTTGCAAGTCAGACTTGGCCCACACTAGTGCTGAGCAGGCCTCATGGAGTCTACACTTAGGATCACATTTTCCATAATTACCACCGCAGCAGAGGGCCCATAAATAAACCCCAAGAATTTAATTTATAATTAACTGTAGCTCCAGGCCACAATTAAACCTAAATAATCCTATCAGCAAAGCTGGTGCATGGACCCAGTTTCTAGCCCACCACTACGTGCCCTTTTTAAGTGGGTTTCAGACAAGAGACAGGATCTATTTCTGACAGAAAGTTCTGCCGGGCTCCCTGTCACGGACCCTCCTCCAAACCTACCTTCAAACGCTCAATGGCCTCCTCTCCTCCGGGTGTTGACATGATTCTTTCCTGTATACTGGACACAGATGTTAAGCCCACCTGACTACTGAGAGAGCAGGAGGATGGAGAGGCAGTGAGGGACCCCATGGAGGCTGTGGAAAAATTGCCAGGACGTTGATTCTCGGAGGCTAGCAAGTATCTATGTTTATTGTTCTGAAAATCTTTCAGATCTGGGAGAGAGACACACAGACAGAGGGGAGGCAGGAAGAGGGGAAACAGGAAAATAGGAACGGGGAGGAAGAGGGAATAGGAAAGAGGAAAAAGGAAAGGAAGGAAATACCAGTGTAAGAGGAAAGCATTTAAGCAGCAACAAGACAAGTTTTGCAATTTTTAGATGGCAGTTCTGAAACAAATCTTTTAATACTAATAATGCAATAACTCAGACCCTGAGTTTACTAGGAGGGACTGCATCATAAACCTTTCTGATCCAAAAAGCTTGAAAAAACCAATTACACACTTGGCAAAAAGGAACCATCCTACTCCTCATGAGCACTGAGCTCAGCAGCACCGAGCTCAGAGCAGGGCCAGGTTCAGACCCTCGTGAGATAAGTGACATTGTGGGCTGAACTCTGAGGAGACACCAACCCCTCCAACTCAGCCAAACATTCTCTTCCAGACTCCTTCCATCTGAAATGCTGATCAGGTAAATCTTTATCACAGCAGTGGTTCGGTGGGAAGCACCCAGACCACAGGATGAAGAACTGGCCCTCCTTCAATCCTCCCTGGGGAGGATGTGAATCACCTGCCAGCCCATGACAGGGAAAAGGGAACACAAGTTCACAACATCACCACTATGTTACTTCTTAACTCCCTTCTCTGAAAAAGGGAAATTTAACATATCTGAGTGAAATATCTGATAAGCCTCTCATACTTCAGAAGGTGCTTCAAAGCTTTTTGGTTGTTAGTTTAAATAAGAAAGGTCTTTATAAAAAACCCTAAATTTTAATAAGGTGGCTTTTGTAGCCTGAAAACCTGGAGGTCTGAAAGATGACACCTTGATAGACAGACAACAAGGAACAGCTGCCTGAATGATTTAAGAACAAATATCCAGTGAAAATTTATTTTAATTTGTCTTCTTGGATATGTCTGTAAATAATATGCTCAGAATAATCACACACCTAAAGGAAAATCCTCTAACATGAAAACATGGGACAACGGAGTAGCTCTGTTTCAATATTTTAATAGTTTTAAATTCTATTTCAAAGACAGATCCTTTGAAATAGCTTCAGGAAAGAAACAGGTCAAATCAGACCTTCAAAGTTATACACAAGGGCATCACACTTATAAAAATGAGATGCATAGATTTCCCTGTCCTCCTCCCCTGGACAATCCTGCCATTGGCAGCCTTGTGCCCTACTTCACACTCAACCTGCTCTTTCAGCCTCGTGGAACTGGTGATTGCATCAAGTCAGTTTGAAAACCACCATCTGCAAATACAGGAGGCAGGGGTGGGAGCTGAGCAGAAGAAAAGCAGGTTAAGGGAAGGGAATGCTGCTGGGATGAGGAAAGCAGGCATGACAGAGCAGGGATGGAGTCTCCGAAGGCCATGCGCTCCTGCAGAGAGAGGAAGTGGCACTCGCAGTGGCTGCCCCAGGCGCTGGGAGCAGCAGCTGAGCCCTGCACACCATGCACACGCTGCTCCCGCTCGGCTCCCGCACCGGCACACGCCGCAAGCTGCACCCCAATGTCACACAGGCCAGGATGAGTCTTTACACCAGCAGGAGCTTTAACTGTAGGAAATTTCAGACAGATCTCTTTCTGCTGATACTGAGTGAGGGCGAAGGAGACTGACTGAAAGAGTTTCAAGAGTCTGCTGACCCCAGACTGACATGGAATATACTTCTCCTGCAACGGACTCCATCTATTCCCCTTTCATGGAAGCAAACACCAACAGAAATAAAATGCTCTTTGCTGACTGGTTTTAACCCTATCAAGTTAATCATCTGCAAGTATTCGACCTCAAATAAGAGACCTTCGTCAGTGTAAGATGCTCAACTTCTTTCTGTTTCTTTTAAAGGACTATACAAAATAAACAAATCTCAGTGTCCAGGAGGAACTGATCATGTTTTATCCTGAGTTCATCATCCGACACATTGAAAACAAATACTTCTAGTTGGAAAAGAGCCCTTAAAACATCAGCAGGAACTGCTCAACTGAGTAACTGGGAAAAGGTTGGAGAAGAAGATTTTCTACTTCAAATCTAAACTGTTCACTGTCATGAAAGCACACTAAAGAACTACCACTCTCTCTTCTATATTCTGGCAAAAGAAAGCAATGTTGCATTTTAAACTTTGCACTGTTTTTTTTTGCCTGTGGGCTCAATCTAAGAAGTGCTGGTGAGGCTGGTTTTCATGGAACTGCACTGCATTCCACTGAGTGTTCTGTCTGGGATTTCCCTGTGAGAAATGCTGGCATGCAAAGCTCTGTTAAAAGCTGACCCAGAGAAAGCAGGTTAAAAAGAGAACCACACAATACACACATTTGCCTCCACTTCCAGAGTATTCATCTCCCATTGGATCAACTGAAAGGAAGCAGGAGGGAAAATACAAGAAGGATCAAAATTGAAGGTTCACTAGCGACACGGGAAGGGAAGAGAATTCTACTTGATATTTACAGAAACAAAAACCACAATTATTCAGTAACAGTTTCTTCAGTTTGGATTCAGAACCAAAACCCACAGACTGTACCAAGCATGAAAACACTTGTATTTCATTGTCTTCTGGCCCCATCCTCTTGAAAACAAGCAAACAAAGAGGTAAATACATGTTATACGTCTTCAAACAGCCTGTGACTAACTAAGGGCTTCTGCTTCACAGATAAACAGCTCTGATCGGAAACTGGTGCAACATTCTTTTGTTTGGTTGGGGTTTTTTAAGTCAAAGAATCTTTTAATCCACTGGAGCACACTGTGGGTTTTTATGGGCATTTCCTTCACTAGGGAGTCATTCACTGCTCATACTATAGCAGCTACAATTTCAGTTAATTTGCCTTGTTTGGAATGAGGACAAGGAAACTGGGCACAAATGTGTTCTGGTGCTTTAAGAGGTTGCTGGCAAAGCAGATCAGCACAACACTGCTCTGCCAACCTAACTCAGAACCTCCCAGAAGGACTGGTTAGTTATTCACAAGCAGCTGTTTCACAGCTATTTCAAGATGACAAATGATTTGTCACTCAGGACATTGTCTGACATGAGCCATTGTTTCCTTTTCTGAACGAGGATGGCATTGAAGCCAGGTATCAACCCATAACCCTAAGCCTTTAAGGGGGAAGAAAAGATGCTTTTTATTCTCAGTATGAAGCTGAGTTTCTCTATCTCAATTCCTTTCACTGGCAGCCAGACAAAAAGCCCTCCATAACTCACCAGGGCAGCTCCTGAATGGGCAAGTTCTATTACACAAAAGCATTTCCACAGGAATAGGAAATTCAAACTCTGTGTTTTAGCTTGAGAGTTTGAAGGTGGCAACTCCACAGACAATCTTGGCTGTTTAAAGACAGAAGAGGCTGCCATTTCTAAAATTTCCAGTCTTACATATCAGCAGCTATATTTAAATCTCATGCTTTAAATCCCTTTCTGTCCCAGGCCCAGCTCTCCCTGCTCTGCCAGAGAGGCCAAGCTCAAGATGAGAAGGTGTGTTTAATCCACTTACTGTCGATAATATCTCCCAGCCCTTGAGCACGCAGCAGATCCTTAAGCCTTGTCACCTCCTCCTTCAGCTCCCTCACCAGCTTGGCGTTGGGGTCCTCGTTGATGACAGCGTTGCATTTAATCTGCTTCGCCCGGTCGGCGTATCTGCAAGCACAGCAGAGCCCTGAAACCTCCCAGCAAAGTGGGAACTGCTCCTGTGGCACCCGGGAATGCAGCAGTACAGAGCACTGCACCTTTAGCCTGCAGCTGTGCGGCAGAGGAGATTACACGGCTGGATTATATCGAGCCAAGCATTCGAATTCGTGTTTAGCACAGGGCAGTGCAGCAACAAGGCAAGTTCTGTTCATGATGGATTAACAACGTGTATATGACAGACAATTCTTTTTTTCCTTTTTCCAGTGCTTTGACCAATATGCTCAGTTTTAGGGGAACATTGTAGGTATGTTCTTACACACCAACACGAGAAGATGAGTCTGATTTTTCAAGTTAAGGGTAGGCAATAAATCCCTGCCAATAATTGGGGTTCCTCGTTAGGGTAATCGAGTTCTTCCCGGCATAGTCTCCTTCCCCACAGGTATTCTCAAAGTATAATAACCCAAAGGTCTGAAGGACAAAATATGGCCATACAGAGCAAACAGTTACCCACATCCGCCTCAGAGACAAGGAAAGTACCTTAAAGTGCTCAGAGTTTCATCATAGTTTATGTCTGCTGGACTGAGAGCAGCAACCATTGCAGTTCTGGAGTTACCACCTACAACGAACAGGCAAGATTTTAGATGAAATTACAGTGCATCACCTAATTACCTACTAAATATCAGTATTATCAAGAAATTATAGAATCCAACTATGGTGTCCATTGCCAAGAATCACACAGAAATCATAGGAAAGGGTTGTAACATTAACACAGGGTGGGACTGTGATGACTCAGATTAGACTACTAAAAATATTTAACATAACACCTGACACAGCTTTAAATGAGTTAAAAGCAGTCAGGAAATTCAGTGAGACTTTCCTTGCACACTGGCACAGACAGATCAGCCATACCTAGATTTTCCCGGAGAAGCCATGTTAGTACAGAATCCCTGTAGGGTATAAAATCTGTCTTCTTCTTCTTTTTACTCTACAAAAGGAAAAACACAATATGAAAAACAGACACTGAACAGAAAAAAGAAATTTAGGACATAAAATTCACAGTGTGGGTATTAAAAGCACCGTGAGAACATACACATGTGCTAACTAAACATGGGGGGCTCACCCTTGTTGTACAAATAATTACTCAGTTTGATATTAAGATAAGCTGCACCATATTCAGGCACCTAAACAGATCACGGGAAGCAGTTCAGAGAACTCCCTTGATGCTCTGCCTTCAGAAAGCTTTTGCTGTGTATGAAGAGTATATTCCTGACATTTAAATTGTGTGTTCTGACACCAATCCAAGAACATTTAAGTAGCAAACCTTACACTCAGGCAAAAGAAACAACATCTACTACTACTCAGACCATCCTACCTTGCTGGTGCAGTTATCCTAAGTTGAAAGCATTAAAGAAAGAGGAAGAAGACACAAGATGAGCTTCTTAACAGAGTTTTATATGTAATTTCCATGTTAGTTTGAACAGTACTTTCTCTTCTTGACAACCCAAATGAATGAGAATTGTTTCAATCAAAAAAAGAAAAATTTAAAAAGCACCTAAACACATTCATGCCTGTCCAGCTGTTGAAAACTCACTTTTAAAAGGAACAACAATAATTTATTTGTTTTGGTTTGTCTGTTTATTTAATAATAGCTGAGTATCAAAGTAAAAGACATGGTACTTTTCTAAACCTACAACCTTTTGCTTGGATCAATATATGCTCACTTGACACATTATTAAGTCTTGCCATTGCAGAAAAAACCAGTGATAATCAAATATTACACTGGTATTTCTCCAATTTCGAACAACAAAGCTGCAGGCAGTTTTCTAAAATTATTCTCTCAAACAAAAATAAAACTCCTGCTCTGCAGAACTAAAAACCTGCTACGTGAACATGTCTGCTCCACAAACACAGGCTTCTTTTGCAAGGCTTCTTCACACTTAAACAAACAACGCTTCCATCTGTCCACAAAGCAAGTTTCTCCCAGCCTGCATGACCTCCACAGACGAGTATCAGCACTTTCATCTACCAAAATACACACAGCTAATTGGGCTGGGAACGTGAGGCCAAGAACAGTGAATGGTCCTGCTGTACTCCATGCACTTTACTGCCTCAGTTTCACCAGCTGTGCCACGGTTGCTGCAGGTAAGTAAATGCTGCACTTACCACTTCAGCCAGGGCTGAAATAACTTTGCCCAGAGTTGTGAGGGACTTGTTTATATTTGCTCCTTCCTGAAAAAACAGGAGACAATATTATGTAGCAATTAAAACTGTTCGGCCATCAATTTCTGTAGTCTTCAGTTTCACAACTGTTTTTAACATATTTATAAGAGCAATCCTTTCTTCTCCTTTCCATCTGCAAAGCAAAGGCTACACATGATGCTTGTGCACCCACTTCCCACTCTGTGCCCATCCCTCCAGTACCTTTAGCCGGGTTCCTTTGGCCCCAGTGGAGTCAGCTCGTTCACTCCCAGCCAGATCCACCAGGCTGATCTTGCTGACCTGGAGAGAGAAGGCAAATCAGCCTGAGAATGAGAGCAAAACCAAAACTTCAAAGAATTCCACGGCACTGGAACAACTCCACTGACTAAAAACCCACCCTAGTGTCCTTAAAACTGCAGTCAAACAGTTTTCACAAGCAATTAGCTTGATGCTGTTATCTCAGGGATAAGAAGTGTCTGGGATTATGTTCTGGTTTAAGTACCACTATACCTAGAAGGGAGAATGAGGTCTCACATGAACAGAGCAGTAGTCAAAGGGAATTAAGCATTACTGCTGCAGACAACACAAGTATCTCAAAGGAAGAGAAACCACACGTTATCCTGGCTCTGGTGGCACCACCAATCAAGCACTGGCAGTCTGTGGCTTCAGAGAGGCAGGTCAGTTAATGACAATTAACTCTGAGAATTCATTTTATAGGGTCTTATCATTTAGGGGGGGTTCTTCAATAAATGATTTTTTCCAGGTCTGTCCACAGCAGTCAGTTCAGTGACATGCACATTACCTGTATTTCAGCTCCTTTTGCATGCAGAACACCTTTACTTCAGAACCCAGTCCTTAAGGCCATATTTTCCCCATGTCTATATATTCTCCTCCTGAACACAGTCCCCATTTAGTTGTTTTTAGAATCCCAATCAAACAAAATCCCACGGGAAATAAATGGGCTCTGTCAAGGTACACAGCAAGTTCATCCCTAAATCACCAGAAAAAAAGCAGTTCTCATTTTCTCCTCACCCTGCCAACAAGAATAAGTCACTGCAGGGAAAGATTAGTGCAGAACAGTCAGAGAACCACTTATCTGTAACACACCTTCTCTGTGGAAAGATCAGTTTCTGTGTCGTGTTTCTTCTGAGTGAAAACAATTGTAAACACAGCATGAGAGCGGCTGCTGGTTTCGTTCATGTTGGTGGCTGCCACAGTCCTGAAATACGAACAGATATTGGGCATGTTTAGAAAAGTACAACACCTGCAGGGCTCAGTGCAGCTGCACAGGAATGGGAGCAAGAGGCTGGACAGGTGATGCTCTGCCCTGTAAGCAAAACCAAGCCACAGCTAATCCCATTAATAAACTCTTGGATTTTTCACTCCTGAACTACTCCCATCTTTGTCAGAGTTAAAACAGAGCTTTCTCGGTCTGTGGACTGGGTGATCCACCTCACACGCAAACACCCAAGAAAATGTGAGCAGCATTTCTGTGAGGGTTTCCCACACATTGTTAAATGGAGCCAACAGCTGACAAGGAAACAACTACTAATGAACCAGAAACTAAAGCTGGAATGCCAACTTCAGTCCTGACCACTTGAATAAAGGAAAGAGGGGACTGAGTTCACATGTTTATTTATACCAGAATAGTGATACAGTGCACAGCAGAGGAAGATCTAAATGCCAGTATAACTACTTAGACACTTCATCTCAAGTCTCGTTACAGCCTCTAGATGTCTGCACAGTGATTTGCAGCACTATTTCACCACACAAATCAATATCAGCCTTCTAATAGCATTGATCGGTGCGTATTTCAATAATACTCCTCATTTGCACGAGGGCTTTTTAAAAGTGCATCACAGTGATAGCACTATAAACCACACCCCCATCACTCACCTGGCTTTGTTCCCAGCATCCATGAGGTCTGCAATGTCTGTGTAGGATGTCACTGCCAGCTTGGACAGATCTTCCACGTACGGCCCGAGGAGAGGATGTTCTCGCACCCGCAGGTTCCCCTTGTTCTTCGGGTTCAGCAAGTCCCTGACCCTCTCACAGTAAATCTCCATGTAACTCACCTGGACACAAGACAATAAACATTCAGTTTTTTCAGCCCATCATTTCTTTCAGAATTACTACACAGGTAAAGGTAAACTAGTTTTCTGTTGGGGCTAAAAAAAGTGTCACACAAAGGTTTTATTTGCATGTGTCTCAAACACGAAACAGAGAAAATACATAAAGCTTAACAAAATAAAATTTAAAAAAAAATCCATCAAAAATCAGCATCTTAATGCAATATCTGTAACCCAGCACCCAAGCTCAGTTTGATGTCCAGCACACAGACATCCTTTGATTACTTATCACACTCACCTCTACAGAATACGACATTTCTTCATTGCTGTTGTCATTGATTTTCTCAAACAGCTCCTCACACAGCTGGGGAGAGATTAAACCTGAGTCAGAAATCAGTCTCTTCGAAGGAGTAACAAGTAACTACTATGACATGTCACTGAAATGGCTTTAGAACGAGGGCAGGGGAAGAAGAAGATGCATCAACCCCATGCAGCCTCGCTGGGAGGACAATTAACCTCGGTTCTACATCACTATCAACATTATTTTATCTGATATCTCAACAATTGCTCCAGGTCTCACCAATATTATCATTCTGTGCTATAAAATAAAGTCAGCTGCAGTTTTCTGCTAACTGTTACTGCAATATAAAAATGGCAGATCAGCAAGTGTATGTCTGAAGATGATGCAGGAGGAATTTGGATTAGGTACTAGGAAGGACTTCACTGTGAGGGTGACGAGGCCCTGGCACAGACTGCCCAGAGAAGCTGTGGCTGCCCCTGGATCCCTGGAAGTGTTCCAGGCCAGGTTGGACAGGGCTTGGAGCAACCTGGGCTAATGGAAGGTGTCCCTGCCCGTGGCAGGGGGTTAGAACGAGATGAGCTTTAAAGATCCCTTCCAACCCAAACCATTCTGTGATTCTAAAACCCAAATCCCCCTCCTGGGCTCTGCTGTACCTGGGGGATGATGCCTGCTTGGCTCTCCTCCTGCTTGCCCATCATGGTGTAGGATTTCCCAGCCCCAGTCTGCCCGTAGGCAAAGATGCAGACGTTGTAGCCCTCGAAGGCGTGCAGGAGCATCTCCTTCCCAATGTCATTGTACACACGGCTCTGGGATGCAAAGCAGGGATCTTCGGGCTGCAAAGACATGGCAACAGCATAAATACAGATTATTCACCGTTTTAATAAGCTTTCAAAAGCAATTGGGTTGTTTTCCAACTTCTATCTGGTGGGTCAATCCCTCAGCAAGAGGTAAATTAGCCCATTTTTACACACAGCTTTTTCCCGAGGCAGCACAAGCTGGAGAGGAATGACAATGACCATGTCACTGCATTGTTTGTGGGGATATCTTACTCTAAATCTAGCATTCTCCAGCTTCCTGAAATGTTGGATCTGAACATTACCTGCTCCCGAAATCAGGACAAATTTAGCCGTGCTAACATTCTAATGCTGGGATCAAGATTTTATCAGACCTCCTCTGTTCTGTGATGCCGCTTATCTGCTTATTTTCAGGCATTATGTTCACAATGTTCCTGTGACTGGCCTGTAATCAACTTACAGGGCTGCTCTAAGGGAGCAGTAAGGGAGGTGAGGGGTTTTTTTGTCTCGAAAACAATCCTGTTGGCCCCAGATTTGCTCAGAAATATTGTCTTATTTCACCAAGTTACTAAAATTAATCCTAGAGAAATGCATTATCCCTTCTTTATATATCTTTTAGAAAACAGGGCAGGGGAGGAGTAGGTGGCAGAACAACACAATTCAGCTGGAGAACAATTACTGGAAGTCAGCGAGAGCTGAGCACCCCTTCACGGGAGGGTGGGGCAGAGGAGCCAGATGAGAATTTATTGCTTTTGCAGCTACTGAAAACATGGATGACCACACTGCCTCTTCCAGATACGCCAAGGGAATACAGGCAACATCCCTCCTCGAGCTGTAAGAACTCGAGCAACTGTCACTTGTCTAAGAGGACAACTGAATGAACTGTGGCTCACGCAGCCTTTCAAATATTTACTGCTTGTTTTAGCTTTCGGCTCTCCCCACAACACACAAGCTTTTAACCTGAAAGTGGCTGAGAGAGACAGTGCAGAAACATCTGACAGAAACATTGATCAGAGGGAAGGCAGTTAAATGACACCAAACAACAGCAAAACCGAGTTTTCTTGGAAAAACACTCACCGATGTGTGGGACCAATAAGAGTAGTCAAAGCTGAAGGACTTTGGTGCTTCCTTAGGGTTCTTTGGGTTGATAATACCTACAGGAAATAAAGTTCAAACTCTCAGTTAACTTGCCATTTAGGAGCACCATTAAGGGACTTGCTGACCCACAGTCTGTGATTCTGAGTATCCTGAGCTGCCACACGGCACAGGAGTAAGAAGACTGAAGGAACAGACTCCCACCTTCCTCACACTGGATTTCTGTAGGCCTTAGTTCAAGTCAGTCAAGGAAAAAAACTCCTAAAAGGGATATGATGTTGGCTCAGCAAAATTCTGTGTATTCCTCACAATTAGTGAAAGCTTTGCCAGGCACCTTTAGGTTGGTGGGTTTGGTGTTTTGGTGGTTTTTCCTTCCCAGCTACAAAACACCTTCCTATAACCTTTGCTGGAGGGCAGTAACGATGCATCCAGCTGTCATTTTAATGTCTCTAGTCTCTGTATTCCAATAATTTATAAGCACAGCCCTTGTTGCAGAAGTGAATCTCTACTGCTTCCTTCTTTTGGGTGCTACTGAATACTGAAATCTGTTAGTTCCAGCAGCTGTTTTCAACACCATCTGTGTAAGGACTGTAAAAGGGCCCAGTCTCGAGGGTGTCAAAACTAGACAAACCACCTTAGATTTACACACACCCACCCCTGCACCTAAAGCAGCAATCTGCCTTTGGGGATGAGACACTAATTACGATAAGAGCAAATAAATCCACAAAGGAAGAAGCCATACAAAGGTGCCAGCAGCCTTCCTGGGCATGATTTACATGCTGATACCACTCATCCTGAACAGAACATGCTTCTTCCTCATATGTTCATGTTAATGGCTTTTCTCTGAGAAATGGGGGCTTGTCCCTTTCCTTCAGCGACAAACAAAAATTCCATCAGCCTTACCATTCCAAACACAAACTTATCACCTCGTTTCACCCGAGTCTCTGAAAACCTGGTTACAGAACCCCCATTAAAATTAAATCCCTCCTCTACCAGATGCTGTGTCCCCGAGCAGGGCTGTTGTCCAAAATTACAGCCTGGAGAAAAGATCACTGTCTGGATTGCAAATAGCAACAGTTGCTACTCTATTTCTCGTGGCCAACTCCGTTTCACTTGGATGCACCTTGTGCTGACATTCTTGCCTTAAAAAAGCTGACAGACAGGCAAAGCCAATGAATCATCTGCACCAGCACAGTATCAACTTGCAAAACTGCTTGTGGTTTTGGGTAGCAACATGGGCACCAACACAGAACAAACTGTGACCCAGGCGATCATATATGGCTGTAACTCCCCTTTATTGGCTTTGCCCAAACAGCAGCACAGCTACAGCTCCCAAAGTTTTGTTCTCCGAAGAGAACAAAAAACAAATCCCACGAGACAACTCCCCTGCCCCAAACTTAAATCAGCTCTCTCCTTGCAGTGTGTTCCACACTATTCAACTTCTCATTTCACATGTGACGTGAAGCTCTGAAAGGTAAGGAAGAGGCAATGCCTTGTACCTGGAAGTTCCTACCCAAAAAAGCAGTACAAATAAAAATCCATCTCCAATTAATGCCTGCAAAGGCACTACAAGCTTGCCATTACTTCACCCCACATGCTTTCAGCTTAAATTTGATCCATCACATTTGTGAAGAGTAAAGTTCAGGCTCTGTGACTTATGCAAGTCATTCCACTCTGCCCCATTTTTTTTAAGTCATTATTTATTATTATTATTATTATTGTTATGTTCTTGGACAGGCTTTCCTCAGCTTCTCACACCAAGCTCCACATCCAGCTCGCTGTTTTGAAACCCACTTTCTAGGATGCATGTTTTTGCAAAGCATATCTTGAGCAGTGTATCAGGAAAGGGAGTTTAGCTGCAAGAAAGCAGCTCTGTCAGAGGTTGGGAATGCAGCTGCCTGGCCAAACCCTTCCACTGCACAGGAATGGGCCAGAGCAAACCTCCCTGCTGCCAGGAACTCTGCAGGCTGTCCCTCAGCACTGGGATCCAGCCACAGCCTTTTCACTCAGCTCCTAGGCCAAGCCCAGAGTCTCATTTATCCCCCACTCCTGGTTCCTGCACACAGTTACATCCTCCACGGGCAGAACCACTGGTCTCACAGAATTCCCAGTCTGCAAATGAATCCAGCAGAGCTGACCGAGGGAGAAAATATGAGATTAAGACCTCAGCAGCTTTCAGTTGGACTGAAACCCTCTTCCTTTGGGATGCTGAGCACCAAGTGGGTGCTGCCAGCACCAGTGATGTCTGCTGTGGTCCGAGTTTGAAACCAAGTGCTCAGGTGTGCAACAGTGTGAGATAAAACCCCTGGAAGAAGATGGTGAGGCAGCTCAGGAACCAGGAATTCCAACTGAAGTTACTGACCTAACCTCAAGGTATCTATTGCACCAAGCATCTTCTTTGAAGGACAAGAAAATCCCTGAAATCTATATTGCTGAAGAAATTAAAAGGCTTCTTATAGTACAGGTAAGCTTTATCCTAAAGTTCATATGCCAAATTGGGGAAGGAAATAAAAAAAAATTGAAATGATGCTGCAGAAATTAGACTGAGTCAGCCACACTGATTTTATGTACTATGTTTCTCAGCACACTGTGTTTCAGCTGAACAAGGAAACAAACAGAAACAAAAGAGAAGCGTTTCCAACGTCTCCAATACCCACAAGAACACTGAAAGCTTTCCAGTTACTTTGTTTGGTTTTGAACCCAGGCAAAGGCCGAGGTGAATTGTATTAGTGCGTGATGAAATAGGTCGTCTTGTATCTCCTCTCCCCACAGCAGCCTCCCCGCATGGTCCTCCCACTAATGGTTTAATTACAGAGCCCCAGGAAACGAGAATAGCAATAAGGCAGCGGATCGCAGCAGGAACACATTAATGGCTTTTTATCTTACAGAATAAATTTGTTTATCTGCTATTCCAAAGGTCCAACATGGCAATTAACTCTTGTGTTTGCAAACTGACACCGAAGCTTTGTGCTGCAGCTCTAATTGCCATCAGCGTGGCACCAGAGCAGCCCACGGTGTCGGACTCAGCCAGTTCCTGGGAAACTCCATCCCTTCTGCAGGCCCTTCCTTCACCAAGAGCCAACTTATCAGGTCATGGGGGATCCTGCAGTTTTCCACAAGTCAGGTTTTCTGGTTGGAACAGAAACTGGAAGGGATATGTCACAAATTCGCTGTCTCCTGTGCCACTGCTGCTGAAATCACACACGTAACCCCCGCGTGGGAAGGATGAAACAAGCTGGAGATTCTCCTTCCCTCCTGCAGCGTCTGAAACCTCTCCCAGGAGCAGAGGAGCAAGCACAGGGAGGGTTCACGCCCATCATTTACCTCTGGAATGGGAGGCCAAGTAAAAGGCAAGGGAACATTCACGGTTTCAAAATATCAAATCATTGCTTTGGTTGAGGGAGATAAATGCCCACATTATTCCTTCTCTTTATTTGAATTATGGATTTCTGGAAATTCTGAATAACAAGCTTCACCTTCAGACATAATATTTAAAATCTCTGTAAGCAAATGGACTAAGTAATTACCTGTCATCAACTGCCAGAAATAAAAGCACTCTGTGTGAACAGCAGCTGATTTAATACCCACTGCCATCCCGACCCAGAGACACAGCTTGTATTTTAAAAGCTCATTTCTCCTTACAGTTACACAGGAAGCCATGCAGAGCTGCTCCATGCCATCTAAACTTCCTCCAAGCAGGAGTAATCCACATTCTCTGCAGCCCAAACAACTTCAACAATTCTTCTTAGCTCTTCAGCTGTTTAAGTTTGGTGGGGTCTTGATAGTTGTAACTACAAATACGAGTTTTATATACTAATTAGTCCTTGTACAGGACAAGTACATAGTAGGAGCAGTACAGCCTCACAAAAGGAGAAAGCAGGAGCACAATCAATGAGCATTATAATTTTAGATGTGCTATACCAACAGTAATAGACCAAGCTCCACAAAACATTTGGATTTTAACTTCAACAGGCAACTTCATTTCTTGGCATTTTTACTGCCACAGTCCATCCCACTTGTTCCTTAATTAACATTTTATATACCATCCACCATCTGCTTTATCAGCTAGCACAAAAATAACATACACTTTCAACCTCTCCAATCTATGAGCTCAAAATTCACCCCTGGTTTTTAGTTTTAGCAGAAACTGTAGCAATCCCTGAAGGACCATTTCACCACTGAAACAGTACCCATATATTTTGTAACATGTATTAGTTTGCATTCCTACTGTCATTTTTTGTCCTTAGAACCCAAACTGGAATTTTCTGAAGCTGAAATTCAAAAAGCACAGGTCAAATACACACTTTATTTTACAGTTTTAACCCGAGTGTGGAGCTGATGCAAAGTTAAAGTCTTCCAGGATATTTCCAACTGGAAGCAGCAATCTCTGTCTTCTCACCCCTCCCTGAACATACACACAAACACTTCAAGCCTTCATTTCTGGCCTTAACACTTCCATCCTGCATTAAAACTAACCAAGTAAACAGACAGTGGGAAGCCTACAGAGAGGAGAGGAAAAAAAAACCACAAAAGCAAGGAAACTGAGCCAAGATCAGCCCCCTCATTCCATTCCCATCTACTCAGCCACATAAATATTTTTGCAGGCACAAAGAATGACTAAAAGTGCTTCTTAACCACTCCAAACTCCTATCAGACTGTGACACTGAGTTTGCAGTCCAAGCCTGATCCGTTTTCATCCCAGTCAGCTCTGCTCCTCAGCATTCACAGACTTGGCAGACTGGAAATTATCTGCAGCCCAGGATCTGGGGATCCACACAATTCCTTCTAAAAGGCTCTTGGAACAGAGAGACAAAGCACACAAGAGGCAAGAGTTGAAATTATCCTCTTATCCCTCAGTGCATTTGAAGTCGAGTCACCCTCCTGGCCAGCTCCGCCCCTGCCAGCGCCCAGAGTCATCCTGCAGGGCGCTCTGCCATCAGCCACGCCAGCCATTAGTCACCCTGGGCAGCTCCACAACGGGCCACTGCTCCGTGCCCTTCACAGCAACACCAGCAGACAGATTGAACTGGGGCAAAATCCTGGGATTAGCTGGTACACAGGCTGTGCTGGGAAAGGGGGTGGGTGAGGGGACGGACAGGCTGATTTTTTTTTTTTAATAAAAAACCTAAACAATCGATTGCCAATCAGAAAGAGAACTCGATTATGATGGAAGTGGGGTATGGAACTGGAAAAACCGACCTTCCTGGATCTGTGCAATACAGCCCTGCTTTGCTGTTTACCTTTGCCATTCCCACACATCTGGCAGTGCTGAGGGCACAAAGCCTCTGCAATTTCTACCTATGAAATAAAATGAGATTTCATCTCAGGAAAAGAGGCTTCATGCCAGTCTCAACAATTCCCTCTGTGGCAGCATAAACCCATCCCAAACACACATTCCCAGCAAATGCCAACATCCAGAGATAGCAGGTGGCAAGGAAAGCATTGTCCTGCCATCATAAGTAATGGAGCAGGCAGAAATTAAAAAAAAAAAACCCAACATGCTGGTCTAGACAGAACTTCTGGGGAAATAAATACCCAATAATTCATTTCTGAATTCAAACTCTAATGAATTCTCCAAACTCCACCTGAATCAATATAAGTAGTTGTTCTGTTTTATGATGCCTGAATAAACAATTCAACCAGTATAAAAACCTGGGGCTCTCAGAACTGACCCCACAAGACCAAACTCACATTAAATACTCCGTCTCTTAAAAAACACGGGTCTGGAAAATATATCTGCGCCATCTGTAGACTGGAATGACAACAATGGGAAC
This sequence comes from Pseudotriccus pelzelni, assembly GCA_035584735.1. Taxonomy (NCBI): domain Eukaryota; kingdom Metazoa; phylum Chordata; class Aves; order Passeriformes; family Tyrannidae; genus Pseudotriccus; species Pseudotriccus pelzelni. The sequence goes on along the minus strand of JAWMRA010000052.1, from coordinate 6,698,975 downwards.
ATGTTCCTTACGGAGAGCAGGGTGGAGCAGGCATTCTTTATTTGCTGGAACGTGAATAACACCACAAAGACACGTTTAATACAGGCTCCTTCCCTCGGCATACGCTGCAATCAGATCTATGGCCACAGTGCTTTTATAAGACAGACTTTCAGGGCTGTTATTACAAGAGATAAATGAAGGGAAATGGACACTTCCAGCCTGCAGAAGCAGCGCTGGCTTTTCAAAGCATTGTTTGCATTTTTCAAATCATTAAAAGGGAAGGAAACCGAGCAGAAGCTAAGAACAGCTCATTTGGAATTCAAACGGATTCTCTCCCCGCTGTGGAATTTCGGCCCTGTACTGGGAGAAAGGTTGGCTGGGGGAGGGAGGGAGGCTCAGCAGCACCGGGCCAAGGCAAAGGCTGGCTCACAGAAGCTGCTGGAAAGCCGCTCTCATCCTCAGCTGCTCCTACAGATCCCAGAGCTATAAATACCACCCCTACAGCTGGTGTTCTCGGAGATGCCAGCAGGCTCTGCACCAGGCAGGAGCCGCTCCAACCACTCTGTTCTCCCCTCGCTGAAAAGCTGACCCCAAACCATTGCAGAGGTTCCCTGGGAATGCTCCTGCAGAAGGAGCACGGCCGCTCTGTGCAGCCGGGGAAGAGCTCGGGCTGAGTTCTTTGCTCACAGTTGCTGCTTCAAGGCAGGTAAAACAACATCTCCCTTCATCCCCTGCTCGGGTTTGACATCTCTAAGGCCTCTCCAAAGACCATTCTGACCTTCAGACACAAGGCAGCACTACATTAAGAGGGCAGCACAGAGCACGGGAATCCTGGGGAATCAGTTCTTAAGCATTTCGGTTCACTCAGTTCTTAAAACCGTATCTAAAAAGATTTGTGGAGTGAAAATACCCAATTCCTAAAGTGCTTCCCATTAACAATTTGCATCCTCTTTACTTCTTCTTGCATGCTCAAAGGTGGCAGATGCTCAAATTAAGCATCTGGTGAAAGGAATCACCTCTAAAGGCCTGGTCCTGATTCAGTGCCACCAACTCTGAAGGGGCAGCATTTCACCTGTGAACTCACCACTGCCACAAACTGTTCAGGGGTCATCAGCAACATTATCTCTCTGCTACAGTTCCATACTAACTCCATAACATGATGTAGTCCAACTGCATTTACATCAGCTGGAACATCCCAGTCATCCCACAGTCTTGCTCCAGGCCCAGTATTTGCATCTCTAACATTTAAAGATCATTAAATGTTCATCTTCTCCCACCTCCCCAAAGTCATCTTCCAAAACAAATTTTCCTTTTTTTTTTTTTCCTCAAAAGAGCTGAATTAACACTTCAAGCTATTTTTATAAAATCACGAGAAAGGCTTTAGAAGGCAAACCAAGCACTTTAAAAATTCCACATTTTTATTTCTTCTCCGAAGAAATATTCAAGACTTGCAGCAAAACACATGAGCTGTCGATATTGCAAGGCATTCAGAGACAGTGACTAAGACAAGCCACAGAAACCCCTAATGCTGCAAAACACAGAGAGCTCTAATGCTCATATTGGGATCAGCACAGTCATTACAAGAGTTTGGGCAACCTCTGCTATTGTGTGACCTCTTCGACTTGTCTTTCAAACCTCAACCACAAGACCATTCATGCATCCTCCACGTGACACAATTTATCTCCCCATAAACAGCCTGTTTTGATAACACACCCACCATGAAAGCAGGGCACTATTATCATATTGGACAAGCATTCATTAAGGTTGCACCACTTACAAGGATTTACAAACCAGAAAAATCAGGTTAAGGGTTATGCGACATTCCTGCATTGCTGTTTATTTTCCCAAGACAACCTCAGCATGCAAGACAGGAGTAAAAAACACTAGAAATGTTTAAAAGCAATAAAAACAAGCTGAATGCTCTAAAATCCAACGCTTTCTTGGCAGGCACGAGTCATCAGAAATGGGGGATGCTTATTTTTTGACATATCTAAAAATACTATTTCCAGAATTCTGATTTAGAGGCAAGGCTGGAATCTATCTACAAAAATTAATCATCCCACCTATTCTGTACTTTCATTGAAAATGTCTCATCAGGAGAGAAAAACAGTAAGTTTCTTAGGTAAGACAATTACAATGAGCTCTTCTGCTCACTTTTCCTACCTGGGTAGCCCATGCTATTTTTTTAACACATATAATTTCTATATGTCCCTTTTCCAGGTTAAGTCAAGGTGGCTCGTCCACCTTGGTCAAAAAATCGGTACAATTATGTCCCATCGCTTTGTCTCCTACATGCACTCAGTCATAAATAGAAGCTAATTTCTTATAAGGACTTTTTTTCATCAGTAATTTAGACTAAGCATTATTTCCATGAGACAAGTTCTTCCATGAAGCTATCCAAACTCTGCTTACAGAAAAACCCTCAAAGTTCTTATTCTCCTCAAGGCACACCCCCCAGGGATTCTTTTCCATTCAGTGTCTCTTTAAAAAAAAGAGTTAAAAATTAGACCAGAAAGAAAAATATCAGCAAACCATATTTTTTTTCCCCTTGGGATCAACCTTTTTTGAAAGAGGTTACTACTTTTTAAAGCTAAATGACAATGAGAAAGACAAAATTTATCAATATCCCCTGTCAATGCAGAGCAATAAAGAACTGGCTGAATTACTGATGAGGTTACCTTGCTCTATAAACCTTTCAATAGTTTTGACTTTCCTATTATATTTCAAATTCCACTGGTTTAGACAAACATGCAATAAATCAAAAGTTTTGTAAGCTCAGTCCTGCTTTCCCATCCATTTTTAATTTGCTCCAGAATAATTGCATAAAGCAGGACACATCTTAAAAGGAAAAAGAAAAAAACCAACCAGAAAATAAACTTAGATGTTTCTCTACCAATTTTTATTTATTTTAACATTCAAGTTTAAACCAGAGCTTTATAAACCTCAGGGAGAAAAAAACAAACCAACCCTTTTAAGAAAAATATTCTTTTTTCCCCCTCCAAATGAACTCGAGGATGCCTTCCCAAGTTTCTGTGATGCCAAGGATGCCTGGATGAGAACCTGGCTGCCACATGTCCACAGCAGCAGCTGGGACTATTGCTGCTGGCAGATGGGATCTATGGGCCTACTTTGATTAAGCATCCAACACCTTCAGCAGCCACAGAAGAACCTTCCAGCATCCTGACACGCAGAGACGATGGCTGAGTGAAACTCCAAACTCATTTCCCATCCTAACCCAAGGAATCCAGTGGCACTCCCTCCTTCCAAGATAACCTGGACTGTGCAAGTGCATTTCTGTACTCACATGGTTTATGGCAAACCAGAAAATACAATAATCTCACACCAATTACCGTCTGAGAACTCTGCTTTATTCTCTCCCTGGCACACTCAAGATGCTAAAACCTATTTTCATTCATCTATTCATTTATGCACATTTAATGCAACAGCAATTGCACAGGACATATTCCAAGTAGGACACTTCCTTATTTCCTTGCTTCATTAGTTTAGTTTTCTACATATTCATTTAGCTTTTTAAAAGCAGCAGCTAGCTGGGCTCTCTACTAGATTAATATCTATATTAATATGATTAATATCTAAATGCTATCTTGTAGTTACTACCTTGAGCCTCCGCTTCATTTTTGTTGTTTTTATTGATGCTTTATTTATTCACAGACAGGATTATCAAATCACTTCCACACACCAAAAATTCAAACCCTCAAACAAACAAAAAACAAGCCAGAAAAAGCACAATAGTCAGGGAGTCTTTAGGCCAAGAACTTTTCACTTTTCACCTCAATAACCCAAGGCAGCAGCTGCCGACGTTGTTTATACTTGTTAGGTTTGAAAAGCCCAACAAGAAGGAGCAGGAGAACTACTGACACATAAAACACTCTCAGATCTATAGCTCAGCTTTCACCCCAACTATTACACAGCAGAATCTTTCTCCCACTCACCACAAAAACAGCAATTCATTAACTGGACAGGCAATAAGTAATTAATATGTCCTGGGGAAGGTGCATTGGTGGAAATCATTCTCAACAAAGATGGGAATAAGCAGGAGTTAAAGACAAAACATATTCATGTTGAAAACCAGGATTTTAAACCAAACTATTCCTGAATTATTCATTTCAAAAAGCTACTCGGGAGTTTGGCCACCATAAATCACCTGTTCAGTAATTTAAAGAACATCCTCTCAGAACAAAACTCCAAATGAAAACAAAGCATTTCAGTCAATTGAATCCACTTGCAGAGCAGGTACTTCTGAAAACAAACCTTATGTTTCTTAAGGTGGTTTCTAAATGATAATTATAAAAAAAGATGGCCTTTTCTTAAATTAACCCCACTTAGTTACTGTTTTGATATCCTTTTTTTTAGTTACTAAATTGACAGTGGCATTACCTCTTCTTTTGGAAAGTATTTTGCATTCTCAGTTTAACTTAAATAGCAGAATTTTACAGCTTCTGATGTCTCCTGTCTTTAAGAATTCCTCCATTAGCTTCTCTTCTCCCACCCCCACTTCTCCCATGTCCACTGAAGAACTCCTGGCAGTATCATTCCAGTGGATCCCATCTGCAATTAGATCTGATCTGAGCAGCACAGGCCTCCTGCCAAATTCCTGCCCCTCAATGCAGTCAGCACATGTGACTCCAGCTGGGCTGCACAACCCCAGCTTTGCAACAGGGATTTTGAAACATAAGAACTGGCAATTCTTTAGGTGCAAGGGGCTGTATCACAGACCAATGCCTTTGCAACCAGAAAGGGAAAAAAACCATTACTTTTCTCATGTTAGAAGAGTAGACAAATATTATGTTTCAAGTACTGGTTTCAAAATTCCCATATTTTGCCTCCTTCCAGCAGAACAAGAGAAGTCCCAGTTACTCCCAGTCAGTGTCCTTAAACATTATGGGCTAAAGACCTTTGTAAAAACTCTCTTTTTCTTAGACTAGGACATCTGCAGAACTGTATTCAGCTCCACTGTCATTTTTAAACACTGAGAAATGATAAAGATGGAGATGTTGATTAAAGGCCTTGATCTCCTACGAGGAAATGCCATTAAAGGCAGAGAGGATAACAAGTAAATTCTGTAGGAGCCCACAACAAAATCACGTTGTTTTGCTTCTAAGGCAAAGTTAAACTGTGTAACAAAACTGAGTGGAAGCTTTCTAAGCCGGGAGGATGTTTTGCTTTGCTGGCAAGAACACCGTGAATGACAGGCAGGCCCAAAAGCTGTAAACAGCCAAACTCGCACAAAACCTGCCAAACAAAAGCAGCACGTCAGGCAACAACCCCCGTGGCATTCTGACTTCAAGAACGTGCTTTTGTTACTATTGATGTCAAAAAACGCTCCGTTTTTATACAGCCATTAAAAATGATGTATAAATAGAGAACACCTGTGATACATTTCATTAGCTGTAGCTTTGTGTTGTTTCCTGAATGAAAGGCTGAGCACTTTGCCTCACTTCAATGCTTTAGTCTCTGCCAACACACTTACAAAACTCGAACTTGGACAAAGTTTAAACTCAGGACCCACAAAGGATTTGTAGAATAGCTTGGCCAGTCAATACACACAGAATTAAAGTTCAAGTAACAGCCAAAATCCCTTCTTAGCTATCAGACTTCACACTGCCTCATCAATCCCGTATCACAATAGTCCATTAGGCTTTAATTCCAAGATAAGGGAACTTTAACTGTCTTGGAGGCTTAAAATAGTGACTACTCAGCGTATCACCAGCCTCTCAGATTTGTCTCCTGTCAACGTGATTAGTGCCCAAATGACAAAATAACCTTTTCAGGGGCAAAACATCTGAGCCTCCATCGCTTTGTCGGCACATGTGAAGGTATGAAGCAGGAACCCAGTCTGCAATTACTACTGAGTTCCCTTTATTGTGAAATTGCTGCATCAGAGATGAGTCTCAGATACATTAACGTCCCTTTATGTGCTCAGCTTTCGGTCAACAAGTTCAGACCTTAATAATGGGGAGTCCAATAACACAACTGTGAGGTTGCAAAAAACTGAGGACCGTGAAAATGAACAAATTTTTGGCAGAAATAGCAAGAGCATTTATACCCCCAAATCTTACACATAGCCTAAACGCTTACCAGAAGAATTTCAGCTTGAAATTACGTGTGTGAGACAATTTCGTTGGGAGGATTCTTTGAAGCAAAGATTTCTGCTCAGGTTTTTTTTTCCCCCCACCAAACAATGCCTTATTCATATCCTTTATTATACAATCCTCTTGTGTTCAAACCACTCCTCTGTCTCTTGCTCTCTTGTGTTTCTCCTCTGAGAGGGAAACCCAGGTAAAAAATACCCCACAGACTGCAACAAGGTGTAACTATTGCAATTGATGGTTCCTTTTCCACAGCCTGTACTGGCCCCAATGACTCAAACCTGACCATCTGTCACATCCCCCAGCTCGTGTCAGAGCCACAGGGCTCAAATAGAAGGCTGCAGATCGGAATATTTCCAGAGCACAAAACAGATCCGAAGCTGTAAAGAAACTGCCTACTAGGTAAATCAGGCAGTACTTTTCTCCTTTGGAAAGCTGATGCATTTCCCTGGAAATGTGTCACTGCAGTGCAGCTCAAGGATTCAGAAGCAGAACCAGTGTCCTTGGTCTATGCCACAGCTCTAACTCAGACAAACAAATTGCCAGAGATTGACTTGTCACCCTTGTTGTTCCACCACAAACGAGGTGTTTCCACAGGCTCCTGGAATTCAAACACCTCAAGCACCTAAAATGATAGCTGTGGTGAGTGCAGCAACAAAAGCTCTTACAGAGGCACCCAGTGGTGCTGCTGGAGCCCAGAGCTGGGTGGCATTTCCATAGCAAATGGCCTCTGACGGAGTCTGCAGTTCTGTTCTACACTGGGATCCAATCATGGGATACAAGCACCTGTTCTACATGAGGTGACTTCAAACGTCCCCCTCCCACTCCAATTTTAAAGCGAAACTCTGAAATCCGACTCCAAAAAAGTTTCTTCAGGTAGTATTTCACATAAGGTCTGAAGATAAGAGTTCACTGCGCTAAAAAACAAGCTCTCTTCTGTATGACACCTGTTTTCCAACGAAACCATAAACACTACATATAATTTCAGTGACCACAACCAGGACTTAAAATTCCATGGCGGAAGCTGATGTACAACCTTGGCTAAAAACAAAAAAAAGGGAGAGGCCTGTGTGAAACCTCCTCTGTGTTACCAGGCAGGAGTAAATACTCCAGTAATCAGACAGCAAAATAACTCAGAGCTCTCGGAGTGCTGCTTCCTACAGATGCAGACAAAATGACTCTACCTGATTGCCCAACAATGACAAACTCCCCCAAGAGGAGCAGGTTAGAGGCAGAGCTGTGGGGCTGCACATGAGGAACAGTAAATGCTGTCAATACTGCCCTGAGCTCAGCTACGTAAATACAACCCAACCAAACAGCAAAACGGGTGTGCCCGTACTCAGTTTCCCACAGAACAGTCTTCCCCTCCAAATGAGGCCCACAGTAATTATTTAAGAAGCCTAACACTTCTAATTGGTTAGGCAAGAAGATGAGTTTCTGTAGTCTGTTATTTTGCTGTCATTTAGACACCTACTCTGGAAAGCATAAAACTTGACATCCTTTTTCCCCTCAGCTTTCTCACCCAAATGATGTTCATAACCAAAGGCACAGACTGCAGATTAGCACACCAAGGACTAAAGCACCAGACCCAAGCAGGACTTACACCACAATTATCATGTGGTGCTCTGCATTGTATCCCTGTATTTGTTAGTCCACATGATATTCCCACACACTGAAGCCAACAAAAAGGTTTTCACTTTGGTATTCTAATATTTCTGTAGAATTTCCAGCTCACCACAAGCAAACACCACAAATAACAGCATCAAAATCAAAATATTCATGATTTAGACTTTCTAGTTAGATTCAGAGACAACCCATTTTGTAATGACAACCTCAGAAAATCAGAATCCCCAACAGATTAATTCTAGGTGATACAATGAGCACTGTACTCAGCCTGACAGAAAAGAATTAAGCAGGAAGGGTGTGGAGAAAGAAAGACTCCCTTAGAAGATTAAAATGAACTTACTGGTTGAATTGCCTTGCATCTGGATGATACATTTGGACTCCTTGCTGGTTTCCCGGGAGTTGAAGGGCCGGACCCGGACAGCCACCTTCACTGAAGCCCCCGACATCCTGGCTGCTCGTGGTACAGTCAAGGGATGGAAAGCGGTCAGCAGCCTTTCAAGTTATCCTTCTTGTCGGTGCTTCCTAGAGAGAAAAACATCATTCAGTTATTGACAGCTATTGCATTCAAGATGCTGATTCAATTAGAAAAGTTCTAAGTTATTTGATAACTTCAATTTCTGTGATCGCCCTCCCTGAGCCCCCATAAAAGATGTCACTTCAAAGCCAGAACTGGACACACAACTATCAGCACCTGCTCACTGTCCCCCCAGTCAAAAGTTTCTGCCACCTGAGGCGGTTCTTTTCAAGTGTACAAATATTTGTTTTCAATACTTGGTTTTCTTCCCAGAAAGTAGGGATGCCAATACCAAAATAAAGATCTGGTTGCAACATATGTGAGGCTTAACCCAACACAGATAATTTTAGCAGTAAAGACACAGCTACTTGGATTTCAGCAGGAGGCAGTGACCATATACCCCATACCCAGGTTCCCTGGCTGCCCAACGCATTAGCGACAATATTAAAAGCGACACAAGGGTCATGGGCCGTATCACACTGCCTTTCAATGCACATGACTCCAGAGAAAAGGGTGTACTCCTAAAGAACCCTCTGCAGTCCTGGGAAAGTCCTCTTCTCAAAGGAAATAACAACAACTACTTGTCTATCTACTGATTAAAGGACACGCTGTAAGGAAGAAGAGGAATCAAGAATTATTGCCTTCGGGGTAAATATTACCATCCATCTTCAGGCAAATGTCCACCATTAAATCCACCTTCATCATCAAAATCCTTGTTCTAATCCTACCACATCCAAATGATGGAGCACTTTGGTTGGCAGGGAACTACCCCTGAGACCCACCATCAAAACTTCAAGGCTGAGAACCATTCAAACGCCGGGTTAGTAAAGATGGATTTGGTTGTATTTTCCCTCGACCAGCCTCTTCCATCAGAAGAAACTTTTCAGAAGTTTCACTCACTGCCACAGGATATTGTGATTACTGAAGTGAAACTGCCTCAAAAAGCAGGAAGGCAGACTCAAAGTCATCAAGGCCTACTAGAAAGCTACTCCCCTTGGCTCGGAAAGCCTCCACGGCACAGACACTCAGAACCTGGAAGACTTCAGTGAGGAAACACAATCCCATCGCTGGTTTATCCTTATATTCTGAATATCTGCCATGGGCACTGCTGAAGACAGGATTCAGGGCTGGGTGAATCCTTGTTGTGGCTCAATGCAGTCATCGCTATCTGGAACCAGAGTTACCAGGGCCAGAACTCGACCCTGTACAAGTCATCACACGTGGCCCAGAAACCCCAATATCTCCTTTTCTGGTTATCCATACACCCCATATCCAGCGAACCAGTCGTTTCAGGGTTGTGATCACATTGCCACAAAAGTACAAAACCTACTACAAGATCTACAGTGGAAGCATTTCAGCTCTGAAGTAAGTTCTACAGCTGGTAAAAATACCCATACGTGCTTAATTCAAGTTATGACACATCTTCACACAGCACAAGAAGTTTTTAATAAAACTGCATTACTTCATTAATGCCATCACATGGGGAAGGGAGAAATTAAATTACTCCAGCAAGGAGGAGTAATTTAAAGCATTCTTTATTGCAGCAGGTACCTGAGGTATCTCACCAGACTAGAAGAATGCCTTTAGGAACAAGCCAAGTGAATCTCAATGTCAGTGGTACAGCAAACTGGTAGAGCAATGATTAGTGAGGCAGACACACTGTCAGCTTTGGGTTGCGATGGAATTTTAAGAAGTTTCACTAAAAAACCTAAACACAGAACAGAGCAGAGAACTGATGGGAATGAATTCCCGTGGTTTACAGATTCCAGGTTGTTTTGGAGCACTGCTCCACTCCCTTTGCTCAGAGGTTCCTTTTCTGTATAACAAAGGATCAAACTTGCAGCTCCACTATAAACTTTCCTCCCGAGTATCCCCTGTGCTTTTTCACCCTCCCTCCCTAACACGACCCCTGCATAAGTACCTGTGCCCTCAGCCCAAGCCAAGTGACAGGGCTAATCCTGACACAACCCAGAGCTGTTATCCAACTGACCCTGGACACCGGAATGTTACTGTACACGGACACTCAGCATCCTGCTTCCCAAATACAATTTCAAAAATCAAGTGCAAAATGTCCTTTTTTTATCAAGTTCACAGTGACACAATTTACTTTAAGCAACGTGTTCTTATACTACTGTTTATGAAATGCAGGGATTGTTTCCCCTTCTCAACGCAGAGCCCCAGGAAGACTTTTTTCTGATGTTTTCACAGAAATACCCCTCAGAACACTGCATTTATCTCTGCAGATAACTAGTGCATCTAAGAAACTGGCAAACAGAGGGTGGGATCAAAGAATCATCTGCTTTAAAATATATGTTCTCAAGTACCTCTGAACATCATATTCACAATAAGAAAGAATGGAAATCACACCTCCAGAGCCTCCATATGCACCAGCTAAATGACAGCCTTGTTTCAAACATGGCTGTGAAGAAATTCTCACAGATCAGGTCACAAAATCACCCACAACACCATGAAAATTCAACTGCTAGACATCTGCAATTACCAGCTTTACCCAACTCTAACTTTTGTGCTGATGGAAAACTAAATTGGTGCAATTTTAAATCTCATTTGTTCTCAACTCTGCTGGTTTTCATAGCTGAAGCAAGCCAAATGCCTGCTTGTAGTTGCACATGGATTTCAGATGTTATGAAGACAAATTCACTACGCAAGATGTAATTTTTGTTAATAAGAAAATTAACCAAACCCACAATATTTTGCCCAGCTTCCCATACGTTTTAGCTGTTGGGGATTTGAGGGTTTTTTCCCACTTATCAGCAACTTTAACTGGCTGTAATATTTTATAAAGGCAGCGTTGCCCTCATCGTACAGATTGATTAAAAAAGACAAAAGGAGCCCAAGTTGCAGAGCATCACAGATAATAAACTGCAACTGGTTTTTCGAGGTTCACAGTTCCCAGTAGTATCACTTCCTCCTACAAAATGCTGACTACAGAGCGGAGACACAACTGGAAAAAAGAGCAAACCAAAATATGCAATTCAGTCTGTGGTACAGATTTAGAAGAACAATATTCATAAAAGACAGCTTTTTTTTTTTAATGTTCATTACAGGCTTAGAAGGCTGCCATCCATGCTGGAATGAATCACTCCCCTAATGTCTTGGAAAGAGTCTGAGAGCTGTGTCTCTTTTAATGTTCTGTCTGTACGAATCCAATCAGGAACCGGGCAGGGAATTGCCTGCGTAAGGAAGGCTTTGACGTGATACTCCACTGGCTCCCAAACAGGTGGCAGATGATATTCGAGGTGTTTAGGGAGCTCCATCAGCACAAAAGCAAATCACATGCTCCAGTTTCACACTTATTTTAAACCACGATTAAAAGATATCCACCCTGTAAATCACACAGTGAGATTTTAATATTAATGTGTGTCATTAAAGAGATCATTTAAATTTCTTGCCTGTTGACTGGTATTCGAGTTGACAAACCTAATTATGTTGATCAATCACCCTTCATAGGCTCAACTATATTTGGACTTCACATAAATATTTGAAGAAACATTAAGACTTGGATCCTTGGATGTATTTGAAAGTTTTGGCAAACCAGTTTTTATGCAACGTGAAAAAACAAACACACTGCTTTGTGAGTTTTTTTGAAGTAAAGTTACAAGCTGAGTAGGGATTTAGAGACAAATTATTACTTATATGTTCAGAGAAGTTTGCTTTTGCAACCACTTTGAGCTTGTTGCAATGTTCAGAATCTGTATCTCTACACCGAAATAAAAAAAAATCCCACTATTTATCACAAATTAAGAAGAATCACTTTTATTTAAGATAACCAGCCACTGTGTCATATTTGCACGAGGTCTGCCTAGCAGAGAACGTGCTAACTTTTAAATAAAAAAACCGCTTAACTTAATCGGCACAACAGCTCTAAAGAAATAAAACAAGCACAGGGATTAGTATGTGGAAAGTTAGCAAAACAGCTGTTCAGGGCAGCAGAGGTTTAGGAACAAGAGGTCCGCAGCCAAGCCAATTTTAGGTCCTGCTCTGAGGCTCAGTGATGACACTGTGATCCCGCAGCTGAACTCACGCCACGCTCTGCTATCTTTGGACCAGGTGAAGATGCCAGACCAAACTGTGCTGCAGGACTTGGCGATGCTCTGAAACCCGATCACATGAACACATGGCTATTTACCAACACCCCGACACCGCATTGTGCAACGGCAGAAAGAACCGAGCTAAGAAGGCGCTGGAAGTGAGGAGAAACATCCTTTTGGATCTGGTACGAACGCGTTACTGCGTTCCGGAAAACAGCCGTAAATCCATCACCCGCTTCTGGCGAATTCTCCACCTTCAGCTGAACACCCGCGTTCTGCCAACGACCCCAAACCCGCCAGGCCCGTCATCCATCCCTCCATCCCTCCCTCCCTCCCTTCTCCTGCCTCCCGAGCGCGCTCCCGGGATTGTCGGCTCATCATCCCAACATGGCTGCCTCGGGAATTGTGCCGGGCCCGGCCCGGCCACGGACCCGCCGCTCGCAGGGACGCAAAAAAAAAAAAAAAAACGGCCTGGAAGACGCCGGCCTTTCGCATTCCCGCATCTCCAGCTGGAGGAAGGGCTGTGCCTCCCCCTCCCTGCACCGGCGATCGTCGCCTCCGCCTCATCCCAGATGGAAACGCGGGGGGGAAAGGACGGCGGAACGAGGCACGGCGGGAGGGATGGGCCGAGGGAAAGGCCGGGGAGCGGCCGCCCGGGGGAAAAGGAAGGAAAGAGAAGGAGGGAAAGGGAAGGGAGGGAGGGAAAGGGAGGCAAAGAAGGAAGCGTCCCGCGGGATGGAGATGCGTCGGGCAGATGACAAGGCCGAGCGGGGCCCCACGCCCTTGCGCCGCTGCCCTGACAGCTCCGCACCCATCCATCCACCCATCCATCCATCTATCCATCCATCCATCCATCCCTTCCCCCGCTCCATCCCTCCGCGGGGCCCCACAGCCGCGTACGGCGGCCCCGCCGCCTCCCCCTCCGCATTACGGCATCGCCCACCCCCGCCCCGCTCCGGCCCCCGCGCCCCCCTCACCTGGCGCGGGGTGTCCGCGGGAGACGCGGGCGGTGCGGGGTCAGCGGCCGGCGCGGCAGCGCAGCGACAAGAACCCGGCCATCCCCATCGCCGCCTCCACCGAGGCCGGGAGAAACCCTCCCCCCCGCCGCCGGGAAAGGGAGCGGGAAGGGCGAGGGAGGGAAGGAGGGAGGGGAGAAAGGGGAGGAGGGCGAGCGAAGCCGCGCCGGCAGGAACGGGCGCCGCGCTCGCCTCAGCGCCGCTCCCGCACTGAGGGCCCGCGGGCTGCGCGCCCGCCCCGCGGGGGGGGCACCGCCCGCTCCGCCAATCACCGCCCGCCGCCGCGCCCACCGCGCCGCAGCCGGCCAATAGCGAGGCGAGGAGCCGGCGAGAGCCCGCCCCCCGAGCTGTCAATCACAGCCTGACAGCGCCGCGCCTCAATCACGGCCCGACCGCAGCGGCACCGCCCTCCGAGGGGATCCCTCCGCGCCGCCCCCCTCAAGGGCCGCAGCACCGCCCCGCCGCGGTGTGTCCCTGCGCGCCTGAGGGGGACGCGCGGCGTTCCGGGAGATGGGACGGGAAACGGGCGCTTCTGGCTGAAAAAGAGCAGGGATAAGGCGTAATGTGTGGGGAAACGGGCACCTGTGGCTGAAAAAAGCGGGGATACGGTGCGGTGTGAGCGCTGGTTGGCGCTCCCCCCGGCTCAGGGGCCCGAAGTGGGTGGGCGCTGCAGGAACGCGGGGTCTGAGGGAGCGAATTCCGCAGCTGCCGAGCTCGGTGTGGTTCAGTGGGATCTGGAGTCCTAAACTAGGCCTAGGGCTTGCAGCTCTGAGGGGAGGAATTAATTATCCCCCGCCCTCCCCTTCAAAACGGTTCTTCGAGCAGCCTAACTTATATTTGTGGAGCTCGTCATGTATTTTTAAGTAAACGATTACGTTTAGTCAGTAGTGCTATATCAGCTCTCGTACTGTCAATAATTTCATGCATATTCTCACAGTAAAATTTTATTTCTGTGACAATCATTCGCTGTAAAGTTCCTCCATCCCAGCAGCACTTCTGATAATTTCTCCTGTTAGAAATAGGCTTGTTTTAAGTACTTAAGCATTTTGAAGAAAATAAGACTATATGAAATACCTTAATTACATATTTTTTCATAAAACATCACGTACAAATTGGATTTAAGCTGTGGAGAACATTCAGGACCCGGGATTTGTAGTTTCAGACCACAGTTTATTTTTGTTCACATGCCCCTGGCTATTTGCTGTGTTAATCTTCACTGTGTCCCTTAAGTTTCGGATTTTTGGGAGAATGAGGTTGATACTTTGTTTGGTGAAAAGTTTACTGTTTCCCCTTGCCAGCCTCATCTGCAGTTATGCCAACAATTGCCAAAGCCAAACAATCCGTGCCTGAACGGGGGTTTTAGAGAAATACTGCCACGGAACCAAGAAACCATAAATAGGTGGCTTTCCCATGTCCTAGAAAATACCATTATTTGAACTCTGGAATACTTCCTATGGAGGGAACAGATGATTTAACGGTGCTTTTAGTGCGGTGTAACTGTGCTAACTTCTACCTGGGGCTATGCAGAATTAGGTCAGCTATGTATTCCCTGAAAAAAAAAATAAATTTAAAAAAGGGCAAAAACACCTCAAAAAACCCAAAACCTGTTTCAAAACCCCCTGCAAACTGCTCAGATACTGGGTGTGTGCTGTAACCCTCCACGGCAATAGACACTGTGATTAATTTTCCTTCGGCAAAGTTTGTGTAGTGTCTCCTAGGAACAGCAGCTCCTGCATCAGTCCCATGCCCAAGTTTGGGGAGGGCTCACCCAGAACAGCTCCAGGACGTTAATTCAGTTACTTGATCACAGGGGCTCGAAAAATCTGCCAGAAACAGCCAGAGAAAAGTCAAGTTACACGTCGGGAAACAGTGAAGGGCAGGACATGCTGTGTGGCATCCGGGACGTCACTCACCTCGAAGGGAGGCGAGGAAAATGCCTCTTAAATATTCAAGTACACAGTTAAAAGGTGGTCAAGTGTTGGTTGTAATGCCTGTTTAATTATTGAATTTGGCATTTTAGCTCAGTTTAATCAGAATGGCCTTCTCGGTATCGTTTTTGAAAATCAGATATCCTTGGGTGATTTAGAATTATCTAAAAAATGCACTCAAGTGGAATTCTGCTGCGTTGTTTAAAAAGTTCTTGTCAATTCCCTTACAGGAAAGGGACCATTCTTACTCCTTTTATGTGCCTGACACCACCACACAACCCCGAAGAGAGCAGAAACATCCAATTCCCTGTAAGCATGTGTGCTTAAGATACTCCTTTTCACGAAAAGTCACACAATGAAGGTCCCCAGCCCAAGAAAAGTCTTCTTGAGCATTATTATAGCAGAAAAATGAAAGTGAGTAGTAATTTCTTGCATTTATCAGTAGAAAGAAATACAGCTGGTTACTCAAAGCACTAAGATATGCTACCTAAACCAGGGAAGCCTGTTTAAATACAGGGGAGAGGGGAGGTTTAAGGTAAGTGATAAGGAAAAGAGAGCTATGCTGTTAGAGCAATTCTCCTGGGGGCTGGTAGAGTAAATCTGCTGCTGGCTGACAGCAGAGTTGTCATCCTGCTATTAAACAGCATTAGCTGTCCTTGCTGCCAGCAGGGGAGAGTTGACAGAGATGTAAATTGTGCCATTACATAAGTATAAATTGTGATATAATAGAATCAATTGGGCTGAATTGTATTGCTGTAACATCAGCACTTGCCCCAGGAATTTTTCTAGTCTAGGGCTTGAGCACCAGCAGAGACCAGTGATACAATCTTATATTAAGATTTTCCCAGAAAAGCCCATTTTGCAACATTTATATACCCTGCCCATTCCTGGGATGAGCCATTCCCAGCTCAGATATTTATATTCTGCAGATAACACTTAAGTGTCAAATGTAACCCGACCATTGATGGTGTCTGTGATCTCCAATACACAGTCTCTGTGTTACAGTGAGGTTAGAGTTGGACTGAGAAAGGGAAATAACGTGTTAATGGGAAGGCAAATCACAAAAAACTGCAAGTAGCATTAAATTAATTAAACTAAGAATTGTCACACAACTGATACGCTTTTGTGGGAGAATTATTTTTAATCCAGTGTCAGCTTTGCCTTTCAGTTCCTCAAATGTCCACTGAAAGAGAGGGGTTTGGTTCACTTTTGTGCCTGGACAGCAATAGAATGGCACTCCCAGCTGCTCCTAATAAAGTACATTCCGTTATTCTGCCCATGAAAGCTGAATTTGGGAAAGCACTTGTCTGAGCTCACACCTTTGAAATACTTGATACCAGATAAAATTGTTTTGGCCACTTATTTCAAGCCTTTGTGCCTTGTGCAATATCTGCATTGACATATTTTCAAATGATAGATGTGTGCCATAATTAGACAAAACATTCCAGTAATGCACGTTGCTATTTATACTCCTCAGGTCAGAGCCTGACACAATGGCAGAATAAGATAAATTCAGATTCTGAAGGGCATTCTCTTGGCTCATACATCCCGCACCAAAGGTAAATATTTCTATTTCCTCCTGTCAAAAAATAAAAATAGAGAGATTTCATTTTATACTTGCATTGAAAACAGCTGCCCATACAGAATTCCTGGTAAAACATTTACATTCACAAACCTCTTTGACATTGGTTACAACACTTCAAATGTGAAATAGCAAGAACTCTCAGAGAGCAGCAGACCTCCAGCCCTGTACAGGCTACACTAAAGCAACCAGCTGGTTTTAATTTAATTTTAACGTGCAGGAAAAAAGCCATAATGTGAAACCAGAGCAGCTCAATCATTCTCCAGTAAAAACAAATATACCCTGTGGACAGTTGTCCTCCATCAAACAAAGGATAAGTTTCAGGAT
This sequence comes from Pseudotriccus pelzelni, assembly GCA_035584735.1. NCBI lineage: Eukaryota > Metazoa > Chordata > Aves > Passeriformes > Tyrannidae > Pseudotriccus > Pseudotriccus pelzelni. The sequence goes on along the minus strand of JAWMRA010000052.1, from coordinate 6,681,844 downwards.
GTTTCCAGAGATTTCTTTCAATAATCCTTAATAAGGAGGGGACAGTGAAACATGTGAGGGATTTTCTTTATACAGAAAGAAATTCCCTCTTCACCAAAGCAGAGATCACAGCTCACCATACCCAGAACACATCAGGATCCATGCTGGGCTTGGATGCTGAGTGACAGCCTGCAGGTAAAAGCAGAGCAGGCTTTGTTCTCTGACTAGAAGAGAGAAGAAGAGGGGGATTTGAGTTTGTGGAAGGAGTGAAGGTTATAATTATAAAACCAGCCAAGGAACAAGCTTCCCTGTTCCAGTAGTCCACACAGACACGAGCTTTGGAATCTTCCTCCCCTCTTGCAGAAAAGAAACACGTGGTCACACTCTGCAGGGGGAAGCACCACTAAAAAAACACCCCATGAACAATCAAACAAAAAAAACCTCAACCCCCCCCACTATACCTTCACATTTAATAATTTATAGAGTTAATTGCACACCTCAGAGGTCAAGCCTGGATTATATATAACCTGCCCCAAACTCCCCCTGGAGCTGTCAGCAGCTGCCATGTCGCTATGAATAGGTGTTCGGTGTCACCTGCTGGGAACGTTCCCAGTTCAAAGTATTGCTGAGATCTGTGTGCACAGACATTTTCCACATCATTTACTAAGTTATCTCCAATCCTAAGCCATATCAGCAAACCTATACAAAGCCAACCAACCACTTGTATTTTTTTATGTTTTCACTGACTCACTTCCAAAGAAAGACCCAGGAAACGTTCTGTGCGAGTGTGTATCATTTATTGTAGTTCAAGAGAGTCAGGAATCGAACAGAAGACACGGCGAAAAACAAAATAAAAGAAAAACAACCTTTTTTTTTTCCCAGACTTAATTTTAAAACGCTGTGGTTTCAAATCCTTTTTAAAAAGGAAATTCAAGTATCATATGCAGGGGGCAGTAATACAAAAATGTTTGTGAATATTTTTTTTTTCATTTTTTTTTTTAAAAACGTAATTCTACATTTCCTGCACCCTTTCTGCTTTGGTAAGGCCAAGCCATGGATACAAATTGGTAGCAACATAAAAAAAATGACCCCTGCCCCAAACTGCAGCCTCCAAGGGTAAAAGTATCTGCTCTCTGTGGACAAGCTCAAATGGCTCAGAACTGTCAGTTAGCATATATCATATCTGCAGCATTGAAAGAATGTATTTCTTTTGTTTAAAAGTCACTGAAATCCTGGTATTCCCAAGCATCTCATTCATGGCAGCTGTTTTAACATATTTCGATCTCGAGGCTTTTCACAAATACCAGAGCGTCTTGATCAACGAAAAGGAAAGGGACATGTCAAGGAACGGAAATTAAAATCCATGTGTGGAGTCTTTTGCCTTTTTGAAATTATCCTTGTGTCTAAGACCAATTAAAAACCAAATAGGCAAATGCGTGTAATATAAAAATACGATCCCAAGATGAACACTTTGTTGCAGGCACAGTTATCGCACAGAATATGTTCTTTTGAGGGCAGGGGAATGATTTTGATTTTCACAGGGTTTGTTGGGGGGTTTTCTTGCATTACAAAAAAAAAAAGAGGAGAAAAAAAAAAGAGACAGCAGTGCAGGTTGGATGGGTGGAACAGAAAGAAGGGAGGGAAAGAGGAAGAAGTTACTTTAGCAGCAAAATGTCCAAGGTTCTAACCACAATCAAATTAACGGATATCTGGCGGTAAAAAACAAGGTTGAAGGGATGCTGCCCTGATCCATTCGTCTTTGCTAAAATAATTCAGCTGTAAAAACTCCAAAATGTGACATGTTGAAGGACAGTTTTGTAACATAAGCAACTTCCTAGCTTGTCCTCCATGTTATTGACCATCGTTATCACTTAAATATATGTACAAGAATTAAGCTGCTTTTCTCCTCGCCACATGCTCCTGGTCACTGCTGAAGTCAGTGCCGTGGGCGTGCTAATCCCATAACAGCTTCCAAGGGTTTCTGCTCCACTACTGCCACAACAGCCCACGCCCTGCTCTTCCCACTGCTGTTGGCGTGCACTGCAAGGGAGTTCTTAATGGTCGTTCTGCTTGTCTCTCATCCAGGCTTGGATTTGCTCTTTAAGTTCTGGCACTGATAGGGTACAAAAAGAAAAAAGAATGATTAAGTTACTTAGTAACGTGACTACAGGAAAGCTCCTCATGACCAATAGAGATTTCTTCTCTAGAGCCCTGATCAGGACTATCTGCCACTAATCTCTTCCCTCTCAATGCAGTTTCTGCACAGCTTTGGGTACGTGAATGATTCATTTATGTATCACAACATTTCTCAGCCCATTTCTCAGTAGCTGGGAAGGGTTGTGAGGGTTTTTCCCTCCCTCAGAAAAAGGGAAAGCAAGTTGAGATGGAAGCACTGTTGCCTCTACTGAGGCCTCACCACTGTCCTCAAAGTACAAACCTGCCCACAAACTGCTTCTCCCAGCCCCCAGGTCCAGCTGGTCCCCAGTACCTGGTTCCAGCATGTTTTCCGTCAGCGTCTGACGGTTGAAAGGATCGGTGGATGAGTTCAACAGGTGCCTCAGGATGATCGACCTGTCCATGATAGTTCCGGACGGCAACCTCACAGGATCAGTCATCAGGGTGTCCATGAGCGGATCTGAGGGCACAAGTGTCTCCTCATTAGCTCTTTTCACCCCATTTTCAGATTTGGGTGGGGTTTCTTCACTGTTTTCAAGTACATGTAAGCAAAGTACGGCCAGGGTTGGACAATGCCAAGGAAAAACAAAGGAACTCTGAGCTCTCTGCATTTACTTACCTATTTAGTTGAAACAGAGCAGGAGGCAAGGCTTCATAAATAATACATAAGTTTCTATTAACATATAGAATTGAAGCAACAAACCAAATCCCTCTTCTAGACAGTCACTGTTTAGGAAACTCCACTTGCCTCTGAACTCATCCGGGGCGTCGCTGTAATCAATCTCTGCACGGGCGTTCTTGGCAACAATTTCCTCCACCTTCTCTGCCAGCAGTTTGAATTTCTCTATTGCTATGGTGGACTTGATTCCAGCCTTTCTCATCTTGGAGATAACCTCCTCAAAGAGCTCTTTACTGTAGGACCTCTACAAGCAAAGCATAAAAAGACAACTTTGCTGAGTGGTAGGATCCTTACCTGCCATAAAAATGCTGAAGATATTTTAATGCACTTTTGAAACTGCGGGAGAAGGGATCAATGAAACCTCAAGCTTACATCAGACTGAAAAGCAGTATGGAGTAACATTTCATCCAGCACCAAAAGGTCAACTTTGGGCTAGACTTGGGATTTTTTTTTTACTAGTCATCACCCCTGTAGGACTGTTCAGGACTGAAAAAAGCCAACATCACCTAAAGAAAATGAGGAAGACACTCAGAAAGGCTGACTATAATTACCAGGATTGTTCCTTAGACAAAACATCTGTCTTGCCACTCTCCCGCCTGCATTATTGTTCTCGCAAGTCTTGGCCGGAAACATGGCACAAAATGAATTTATTTTTTTAATTTCTGAACTTCTCTGTTAATGTGCAAGGCAGTACTGGAAAAGAAGTGATTCTTTCTCCTAATCCAAACAAGAACTAACAGAAAAGCCACCCCATGATGTTGCAAAAATAGGAAGGCAGCTCAGAGGGAGCGAATGCTGGAGAACTGCGAACTGGTGCAGTAGGAATATTGAGAGACCAAAGGCATATCCTGCAGTTCCCACAAAGCAAGCGTTGCTTTCACGTGGAAAACCAAGTTAGGGAAGGACTTTTGTAGCTGCTTCTGTTCTACAGACACCATTTTCTTTTAACTTCACAAGTGCCATGTTTTGACATAAACCTTTTAATAAAAAAACGTTATTTACGCTGCAGTGCAAGGTTGAATTACACGACAAAACAGAACACGCTGAGTCTCACGGATTTCTGTTTCCCTTGGGATTTCCAAAGTGTTCAACGCAGCCTCACTTCTTTCCTCTACACTCCATGGCACCAGGAACTGCCATTCAGCACTCAGGACACACAGTGCCCACCCAAACTCCTTTCTAGTGCCGAGAGAACAGGGCTGTGGCAACATGCCCAGGGCTGTACAAACGTTTGCAGATTCCCTCTCCAACGTGCTGGGATTTGTAAACGGGACATGTCTCAAAACGCTTTAGAGAGACCCCGCCATGATCAAGCAACTTTTTGTTTGTTTTGTTTTATTCCCCCAATACCAGCAGCCATTAACCAGCCACACAGTTCCTTGGTGTTTCTTTCCTGTCACTGACAGTTTCCAAGATACCGGTCACTCCCCCCCACTCCCTTTTTATGAAGGGCCACTTTGTTAACGAAGCTTTTTTCCAGTTCCCACACCCGCAGGCTCCTTTCTCCGGAGCCCCTGCGTCAGTGCGTGCCTTTGCTGTGGCTGCCACGGGTGACTGATGGACAACATCCTCACCTTCACACATGCTGAACAGCACCAAAATGCACTCTGTGCTCATTATACACATGCAGATGCATAAGGTCTGTTTCAGAAGTGTTACTGATATTATCTGCAATTATCAGAACTTAAATAATTACAGAAAAACTATCTTGAGCTACCCCAATACTGCTGCTTCACTAGACGTGCAAGCACAGCCTCGTGTGCTGTAAACCAGCTTCCACTAGAGCTTCAGGTAGCCACTGAGAACATTTTTCCCCCTCTGTATTTTGAAAAGTTTGTATTTTGAGACACAGGCATAGACAGGTGCAATTCAGTAGCTGTGACAATTTTGCAAGGACACGGAGGTGAGTGACAGCTTATCTTGCTGTTAAGACTACCATGAGGAGTTCAAAGGTGCCCTTAATTGTCTCATTCGTGCTGTGCTTTGTCAGGTTATTACACAGCCATTTAATAAAGTGATATCAGAGGGGACACAATTTGCAAACTGTTAATCTAGAGAATGAACTTTGATGTGTTAAATGAGGCTCTTTGTCCCAGCTGTTCTGATGAGGAAGGGGGAGGGAGTGAAAACGCCGTGTGCCTCAGTTCTCCCATCTGCAAAGAGACAAAGTACCTCTGGTAATTCACATCGAGGCTGTAGCTAATAAGCAACTCAGGAAATTTCCTCTGCGTGTGAAGTGTTATAGATATTTATGTAAGTTTATGACTTTGCAAAAGACTGGGAACACCCATCTACAAAGAGCAGACAGAATGTGAACAGAGATGATCTGCTGAAAGAAGACAAGCTGCGGGTGGAGAAGACAGAGTGGCTGGCAGCACACAGACAAAACACTTCCAGGGTATTCTGCAGTCCTGTTTGTCCACAGTGCTTTTGCCCTTTCCCCTCATCCTTCTGGAGCCCACCTGATCATCAGCAATTGCTTTAGCAAAGCGAGCGCAATCCAGCTGCAGGTAAATGTCGGTCAGTTGGTCCAACAGCTTCTTTGGTTCAAACCCGTATTTCTCTGGGTTTTCGACTTTCAGGTCACGGCACTTGGGGCCACACAATTGCTGTAAGTTAAAGTTCAACATAGCAGCCAGTCGTGGTCCAAGCTCCTGCAAAGGCAAAGTAAAGGAGATCAAAGTGTGAAGGCAGTGACAGTGAAGATTACCAGTGGATTTGCAAGATCAGGAATTATTAACCAATACACCTTTCATTTGGTAGGCTTGCAGGAAGTGTCTGCTCTTAATGCATGTTTGCCATTAAAAAATGCCATGCAAACAGCTTCTGCCTAGAAGGATCACACTATCCCAGTGACTCAGGTGATGCTCTCACATCAAATAACATCAACGGCAATTAGGCTTTAATGAGCTGGAGAAAGGAGAGGAGAATGGAGACCAAGTGCTACCAAACACTTCCAGATTATTGTCCAGAGATGTCAGAGAAGGAAGAAACCAACTTAAACCTGAGAAGGACTTACAGGTCTGAGAAAAGGCTTTTGGACCTGCTTGGTAAGGATATGGAACATATCAACAGTTTCTGTGGCCAGGGCGAGATAGGAGCGGGACACGCGCTCGTCCTGCGCCAGCTGCGACTGCCGCGCCTGCTGCTGGTCCTGCAAACAAACACACGGGGGTTACACCTCCTGCAGCCCCATCCCCACGCCCCACAGCCACAACACTAACGGCAGCTAGGCAGGAGAACAGACAGCAGTTCAGACACAGGCGTGAGGCATCTCTGAATCTAAGGTACAGCTGCTCGCTTTTCCTACCCAGTCCCAATGTCTGCACCAACCTTCCCGAGTTCTGCAGCTCTAGAGAAAGCAAATGGCATCACAAGCCCCCACGGTTATTGAGTCTGTTTACATTCTCTAACTGCTCCTCACAGCTGCAGAACTGGGTTATGCTTCCTTTCCATCCAAATGCCAATAACTTCAAAACCAGCTTGGGATCTGAGAGTCAAATGAGGTTGTCTCTAATTTATGCACCACCATAAATAATAAACACTCCCCAGTGGAACAATCTGTAGATGATGTACCAGCTCATTGGGTAACTACAGTAATGGCTTTACCTTGCTGGTAGGCACAGGCAGGAAGAAAGGCTTCAGAAGAGCAAACCAGAATATGTTTAACAAACAAGATTTTATAGCTTTTCTTTTTGTACTTTTTGTTTGGTTGTTTTTTTTTTAAATCAATAACCTTAAAATAGAAATACCTGACATTGGTGGGTCAGCACACACAATTATTGTTTAATCAGGCCGAGCTCTGAGGTATAGGACTATAATTGTCTGCATCGAATCTACCGAGGATCAATGCATTAACAAAATAAAAGCTTCTACTCCTTGAAGTCAATTCAAGTGGAGAGCATCTTCCCAAACCTCCTTCAGGAAGGTTAAAGTCTCGGTTTCTCCACTTAAGAATTAAGTGCAGAGCAATTTGAAACTTTCTACTATTTCCACTTCACACCACTCTCTTTGCCAGGCCCAACATAACCAGGCAGAATGATGGTTTTCTGCTGAGTGTCATCCAGAGTGACCACGGCCATACTGGCAGCAAGAAAAAGCATCGAGAACTGCTTCTCACGAGCAGCTCTTTGGTGCTGCCCCTTATTAAAAAGTGGAGTTTAATGGTCTTGTATAAAAAAAAAAAAAATTAAAAATAAGTAAAGGGCACTTTGAAAAACAGCTCTGTTCACCCTGGGCAGCAGGTCCCATTGCTCTTTATTCTTCATCTCCTCTTGCACTTCATGGATACGTTTTAGGGACTCCAGACTCTCATCCAGCAAGAAAGTTGTGTCATTTATCAGCATGTTGATGTAGCGAACAAACTGCTTCCCAGAGCTGAAAACATCGAAACACAGGTATCACGGCAGAGCAGGTGGGCCTGCAGAGCAGACTGCAACCCCAGCAACACTCCTGCACTGAATATTTCCAACAACGCTCCCATTCCCCAAGCCAAGGTGATTGTGGTGTCCAGAGCTCAGCTTAGAAACACTCCAGTGCTACTGGGAGGGGTTGCCACGTACAGTGCAATGGAAAGCAGCATCGCCCCTTCCCAAAGGTCCCTGCCTGGGCAGCCTGATGGCAGCGAGCAGCGTTAGACACAACCTCTTACTCACTTGAACTCCTCCATAAAGGTACCATGGTGGGCAATGTTTTGCCAGAGGCTTTTGAAGATGGTGCTGATGTGGTAGCGGATCGTGAACTTGTCATAGAACTCGCTCGTGGCTCCGGTGTGTTCCACATCTGGAAGAGAGCACAGATCCCAGGACTGAAATCCCAGCTTTCCCAGCAGGATTCCCCTGCAGCACACATCTCTCCCCGCTGCCTCCAGTGGGATGAGCTGCAAGCACCAAGCTTTAAGAGATGGAGCTCAATTCCCACTCAGAATTCTTCATCCTAATCCCCATTAAAAGAAGCAGCACTGCCCCTCTTCTAACCCAGACCCAACCTCATTTCTGAAGAAAACCCCTCAGAAACCAAAACTTGCTGCTCTATTCAACTCTGCTCTTCATCCCACAGTCTAAAATTTCACTGAGAAAATTCTGGGACCACTATAAAATTAGTTGGATTTATGGATGCAAAAACTCTTCTGAAGCATCTGAATCTACAGGACCAGCAAAACTACAACACGGAGTTTTACAATCCCAGTGCTGCCTCACAAGCAAAGCAAACCAAAAGCTTTAATTTTGGAATCCAAACACCTCAAAACCAACTGTCACATCGATCTACAGTGCTGCAGTTGCCAGTGCACAGCAGCTTGTGGAAGAACTGGAATTCTCAGGGTTCCATCCAATGCTATTGCCCCAATCCCTGAGCAATAAAGCCTTGTCTTCAAAAGACCCAAGATCTACCAATTTTTGGTTTTTTTTCCAATGGTTACCACATCAAACACAACCTTTGGCCTTCGAATACTCATCCCTGTGCACTCAGTGAGCTACAGACAAAGCACGTACCCGTGTAGAACTTCATCAAGGAGGGGACCAACAATTTGGTGGAGAGAGGGTGGTTCTCAATCATTTCAAAGAACTTCTGTGTCCGGGGCTGCACAGCTGGATTTGTCATGAACATCACCTCCACCAGCTTGGCCACTAGATAAGGATTTCGGATGTAGTTCTGGTTGCACAGCATCACCACAAGGAACATCACTATGTCCTGAGTACAGGGCTCATACAGCACCTGAGGAGCATATCTGGGAACAGGGAGAGAAGGAAATCTAAATGCAAAACCCCAGCCCTCATGTTCCACTCCTTCAGCTCTGGCTTTATAAAAATACTATTCTATTGATGATTTAACATATCACAAGATGAAAAGGTCTCACTGCAAACCATAAAGAAAATTCCTGGGGAGGGAACCCAACTGCCTTCCAAGGAAAATTTAGGTTAGAAGCTCATCTAGGCATTACAGCTGTAGCAATGCTGCCATGCCATGCTCTTCTGGCTGCTGTTCAAAACCAGAACATTTGCTACAGAGTAGCTATAAAACTACTTCTGCACCCTGACTTAATGCATGTGCCGCCTGCTACAGGGGCAAGTGGTACAAGTTTCCTTCAGATATAACTTTACTTACTGTACAATAAAAAATAAAAATTCAGCAACGTCTTCCACGTAAAACTCTGGCAATGCTGCAAATACCTTCGGAACCTCAGGAGTTAAAGGCAATTTTATGCTGGAGAATAAGAGAGACAACAAACAGGACAGTGAATCAGCAGGGTTAAGCAGAAAGGGCCCTGTGGTGTCCTATGGAATTCTCCTATGGAAACACTTTATAATAGTTCTGAAACTGACTTCTTAAAATTCCATGTCAGTGCTTCAAGGGTCCCAAAATACCTGAGGGTGCTCCCCCAAACCCAACTAAGCTTAAACTAATAACACACTGATTCCACGCAAGAACACGTCACTGACATAAATAAAGTAACAATCCCATGACAATGCAGAGACTGTAAATAAAAATCATTTTATAACTGCTAAACTCAGTGAGCAATCAAACACGGACCAAAGTGTCTTTGACAGGACTTACACAGATACTCCCGACACTCACTTGGGGTAGGCAGGGTCGAGGATGCGGAGCATCAGCTGGATCACCATGCCATAGAAATTCAGGCATCTCCTGAGAAAGTTTTCATCCAGCAAACCGGCATCTGCACAAGCCTTGCACCTCACCAGTTTCTGCAGAACAGGCACACAAACACTAACCCAGGGCAAGACGACCCCGGGGAAGGCCCAGCCTCTCCCAGCTGATCTATAAACCCAAGCCACGACAATCACCCAGGGTCTGTTCTTCCAGCACACACATTTCACAACAGGGGACACAGGCCCCGCACAGCAAGTCAAACACACCTGACTCAGAGCTGCAGGGGCAGAGGTGCCTTTTCCAGGCTTTGTGGGAACAATGAAAGAAGGAACAAAGGTATCAAAGTGGGAAAATGTGCAATTAAAGTCATTTTGGTGCTGCAGCTCAGGACATTTGTGCCAATTTGTGGTAGGATGACCTGAGCAATACAAACCTTCAAAAACAGCACCCCAGCTTACTCATCTGTGCAGGAACTCTGAGTGAGATTGGGGACTGCAGAGTTCCTGCCTGGGCATGGACTGTGCACACCCAGCTACCTCTGAACAAAGCACAACCCCTTTGCTCTCTCTCCAGTAAAAAACACAGAATTTTCTTCTTTCTGAAGAACACTAAGGTAATTTTGGTGCTACTTTGAACCTTAAAGTCACCACTGATGTTATACTGTGTCATCTCCTGCAGCACTCCGGTGGATCATGGGTTCAAACCCACCATTTTCAAGCCTCATCAGTGAGAAGTGGCATTTAAACATCAAAAGTCAACACACTGACAGGCTACAAAGGCATTTAGTCAGAACTGAATCACTTACAGACCTTGAGCTGTGTCTTGCACCGTTTCAGCATCTCTCGATGCCTGGTGGCCAGGGGGGAATCCTTCCACTGACTTTCGTTGTTTTTCAAATCTTCCACAGTCCTGAAAGGCAGAGGCAGCAACTCCTTACCGTGACAGAGGGGAAATGTGCTGCCATTACCAGGCATTTAACCTTCCCATCTGCTAAATACCGAGGAAATGTGGAGAGGTGGGGAAAAGATCCTTTCCATACAAGTTACCCACAGGCATGACAAGAAAAAGAAATTGCTTTTGTAAATGCAGATGAAACATCTGCACGGCCTGCACTGACGGGCACCACAGAGCTCCAACACCCATGCCTGTCAGGCACACCAAAGGGATGGAACACACAGGGGCTCTGTCCTGCCTCACAAACTGATTTTATCCACTGTACTAGAAAAAAAAAAAGGAGGAAATTGCCTTGTTTAGTTTTGGTTTTGGCCGTTTTTTCCCCCCACTGAAGTCTATGGTCATGCTAAAGGAAGGTTAAAATGGTGTCATGAAAATGAAATCTAAAATTTGCCCTAATGCAAGGAAGGATTGGTCCAGCTGATAATGAGATATTTGGAGATTTCCTTCATCTTCTGGTATCAGAAAGGAAAAATGGAAAACAAAATCAGCGAAGGAAGGAAAAGGTGGCCAACAGTAGGTCTTGCTAGAAATGAGACAAGTGCAAGTCTGCATCCTGTGTAACTTCCCACTTTCTACTGTTGCAAACAACTTTTTGGAGTTCTGTTCTACCCTTTTCATTCTCCACTGCCCAGAAAGTTCAGGCTTGCAGAGGAGTACAGTATGGGAACAACCGACAGCCTCCCTGGCAGTGGAAGGACCAGGAAATCAAGGGGGTTGACGTTCCTCCCTTTCCTTACCCATCTTCTCACTCTGCCCAACAGAAGGGAGAACTTAAATGTACATTACACACACCACTTCCATCCAAAAAACCCTCCATATTCCCATATGTGAATCCTTTCTGGGAAGGGCAGCTGATAACAAAGCTCATACACTGAACTGCATCAAAATGTCCCTTTTAATCCCTTCTCCAAACACAAATCCTCTTCCACACCCATCTCTGCCTGAAGCAGACAAATACACAGTGTAATTTCTTTATTGACAACACTAAAGACGCTGCCCAGTGTTGCAGCTGAGCAGCTGATGGAAAGTGCTGCCCCCTGAGCTCCTGCTGCTGTCAGGAAAGCCAAGAGCTCTTCACTCTGCACCGTTGGACAGGGAGTGCTGCCTCAGCAACTCCTGGGCAACAATTCTAAATAAGGAAAAAGCAGCAATTCCGTTTTCAAGCCAACATATGGCTTTTTTACAAGTAATCCACAGGCTGTTTATAAGAAAATACTTTTTCCTTTAGGATACACTGACTCTTCCCACTCCGCTCCCTGCTGCTTCCCAGGTTCTTGGCCTGCATGTGCCTTAAAAATGAAATCACTTCCAATGCAGTCCAAAAATCCAGTCATGAACTCATGGCATTACTGCCAAGGAACATTTACCCAAATGCAATGAGTGCAATTATAAACAATGGAAAATACCCATGATACAAAAATCTGGTCTAATTTTAACAGAGTACTCTTCGAGGTTCAGCAACTACACAAATCTATTTGAATTTATGTCAGGAGAAATGGAAAACAGGAGTATCGTCATGCCAACATCACAATGTTAGTTATGACTTTTGAAACACTAAACCATATGCTGAACTACATGTGCACCAACAATATTAAGAGGTTACTGCTGAAGGCAGAGTATGATGAGTTCTCCCACTTCAGGAGCTGAGGGGAAAAAGGTAAACAATTTCTGGGACATTCAGAGCAGCTCTAACTAAGACTAACAAAGTCTTGTTTCTGAAATCACATCGGGCATGGAGCTTTACGTGCACTGCTCCAGCTGCCAGGGAGCCTGAGGCACTGATGACCTGCCAACTACACCACAGATTACTTTAATAAACAGTGTTAAGCATCAAAATGATCTGAAGAGAGTTATCTTTTAAATAGAATGGGCTTCTCACCAACCTTCTAACCAGCAGCCTCACCTCACTATTACCTGAACTCCTGATTCAAGCCACAGTCCCTCAACACACCCAACAACCCCCAAGCACCAAAAGCAGCAGCGTCACAGACGCTTTTTACCCAAACTGTCCTAATTCCATTTAGTTTATTGGTGAGAGGAGCACAGTGGGGGCTGGCAGCAGAAAATCAACCATCCAACCTGTTGAGCTCCCTGATGGCTCGAAGTCTCCGGATGTACCGACGGCAGCTGGGCAGGATGGACAGGTGGTGGGCGTGCAGGGTGAGGAAGAAACATTCTGTTGGGAATTTCGGCTCGGAAAATGGAGACGGATCCCTGTCTAGAGAACAAACACACACACAAAGCAGCAGAGGTGAATAAGTTAAAAAAATGAACTGCCTTATCTAGGGGTGAGACCTTGAACTCAGCTTGCTTTAGAACAAGGAAGAGCAGACAGCACCCAGGAAAGGGATTCAGGAATAGGGGAATTATTTGCTGGGGTCAAGTACTTCCATGTACCTCCACAGCAGAACCAGAAGGCACAGTAAATGCTTAATAAGAGTACTAACAAAGTTCAGCAAGCCAGGCTGCAACATCCTCCATTGTTGCTTTCACTCGTGTCTCATCCGTGGGGAGCTCGATCCGACACCTGGGGTGGAATATGTACATGGGATCAACCGTTTCCAGCTTGATCTTCGTACTCAGTTGCTGCAGTACCCAGAGGAAGTTGAGCATGAAGCCATCTGTGGACACCAAACGATCGTCTGTCTGTGGAGTGAGAAAGCAAAGGGCTGAGGACAAGCTGAGGAGCACAAGGGTTGTCTTCAACATCAGAAGTGAGGAGCTCTGTCAGCAGACTCCTGTGGCAATGGCAAGGTCAGTCACTGACTCACATACCTTCCTTCTCTACGGTTCAATAATCACCCTCAAGAACATTCAGCAAACATATAAAAAGAAGCAGAAAATTATCTAAGAAATTAAAAGGGCCCCTTTGGAGAATGGTTTGCCCACAGATAGAGAGCAACAGAACAGCTTCAAATGGTTGCTGAGCTTCAGTTCATAAATTTTATCTTAAGTGTAGGTTCTGCTACTTATTCAGTGGAATTTCACAGAAATACTCCTAGTAATGGTTCCAAATGTTTGCTTTTGAAAAGGAGACTTGAAGACAACAATGAACAGCTTCAGCTGTTCAGGACTCACACACAGATTTTATCATAGGAAACGAGTGAGATGCATTAATTAAACAACGGCAAAATCCCATCCCTGGTGTTTCACTGGAGCCAGGCCAGTTCAGATCAGCACTGCTCCTTCTGCAGACACCCCTCCAAGCCCAGCACCTCACCAGCTGGGAAAGCTGCTTGTCAGACACAGTCAATTGGAAAGAAGCCCTCAGAGGTGGGGCAGGGGGAGTACAAAGCTTTAAACACCTAATATAGAACCTCTGCTGATGAAGTGACATCTCAGCCCTAAGAGAGGAGATAAACTGATCAAGCAGAGTGATTTAAGAAATGAAAGATGTATTGAAAGGGACAAAGGCTGAGGACAGGGCTTCCTGCCTGTGGTAGCAGGCACTCAAATTCTTCTGTCATCCGTTCTAGACCACCAATGCATGAGCCACCCAGAGCTATTTGTGGATGGGTGAGGGCCATGAATCACAGGAAGAGCATTTCCTTTTCTTTACCTGCATTTGGGCCTTTTTCATGTTGGCATTGACAACAGCTGCCATGTAACCCAGAGCTGCCTCCCTGGTCTCCCCATTGAGCAGGACACTGTGCAGGATCTTGAACAGTTCTTGCTGCAATTTCAAACAAACATCCCTGTCAGGCTGCACACACTTCCCACCATCACAGTCCTGCCTTCTGTTTGCCCGTATTTTTGTGTTGTTCAAGTTCCACAAAACTCGCTAAAACTTCTGTTAAGGTCTTATTGTCAACTTTCTGTGCATGTGTTAGTTATGACATTGGTTACACAAAAGATGTAAATACAAGACTAGTGTGCAGTGACACAAAACTAACACAGTATTTATTTACTCATCCTTTCACGTGAACTGTAGCCCATGACTAACTGATCTGATATTTTCTGAATTGGCTGACAGCCTTAGAGAAATATTTGTAGCACTCTGTTTTTCCCCCCCAATTCCTTTCAGCCACATCCCAAAAAACATTTGTGGCTTAACACAGCGGCTCATTTTTTTAGATTATATTCCTCCTCTATGCCAAGACCAAAACTCCCCCATATCGTGCATTTCCTTAGAGAAATGAGCACACTTACCCTTGCTAATTCCAGGTAATGTTGCAAAGACTGGCTGACAACCCGGGTGTTTTCAAGCGTGATGGCAGGCCCTGAGAAGTACTTTTCAACTACTTTGTTCTGAAAGGAAACATTGGCAAATGGATCAAATGTATTTGGGGAAGTAAAAAAAACCCTTAACAACAAAAAATACCCCCACCATGCTACTGTCAACATCCTCCTGTGACACTTACATCATCTTCAGCAAAGACAGAGAGACTGAAGAAGGCTCCAAGGTAGGAAAGTCTTTGCAGTTCTCTTCCTGCACCTGTGCTTAAAGATTTAGGCAACCACAAGGGCAAAGAGACAACCTAAAAACAGGAGAAACAGCAAGTTCTTCAGCGCTGCCATATCAGCCCTCCTGCTTTGTCACCTTCCAGTGTCTGCCACACGCCCCCAGCCCTGCCACGCTCAGTCACGCTGAGGGCTAAGTGGAAACACCTCCTCAGCATTCCGGCTACCCAGCAACTTGTGTTTGTCCCAGTTTTCCTGAAGTCTCAGGGGAAAGGATTCCCTTTAGCAGCTTCATTTAAACACTTGTTTCACATGAGATGCTCCAGCAGCCCTTGCTTGGAGCTCTGGAGGACGTTATCAGCGTGGACTGGACAACACCACCAAGCTCAGCGACGTGGTTCTTTCACCTTGATGCACTTACCAAACTGCACATAGGGTGTGTTTTCCCAAACTTGATTTCACACAGTTCACATAGTGCCTATAAAGAAATCCCAGTAAAAAAATCACTTTTGTGAGTCATTCCCGAGCAACCTGTCTGCAAAAAACAAGCTTCACAAACTGCTGCAAGAGCCCAACCTTTCTCCCCTGATCAGCAGAAAAACCTCACTCTCACGGTGAAGAGAGGGAGAGCACACCCTGCTCCTGTTTTAGCTTTTACCTCTGCTCCAAGTGGTCTCAAAAAGGCCAAAGTGTCTCCCAGAATAATAAATTATGGCACTTATTTCAAAAATTAGCTCTGCAAATTGCTGTTTGCTCAGAACATGACAGTGCCCCTGCTGGACTCCTGAGCCACCAAATTAAACCCAGCAACAATAACAAATAGAGCAACTGTTCTCTCCGTACACCAAGGCCTTTGTCTTCTGAATCAGAGTGGAAAAATGTCAAATGGACACAGAACCCGGGAACAAAGAACCCCATCCAAGATCTCTAACTCACTTGCAACTGCAGCACAGAAAGAAGAAAGGCAGTTGTAACAGAGAATTCTGGAAACACAGAAATGCTGTTGGCCCTCCCACTCCTCCTGTATTACATGTTCTCACTCTTCAATTATACTACAGCTACTGCTATTCCATCCTCCTTTGCACACTGTGCCAGCCAGAGATAATGAAAGCACAGACTCATTTGCAGGTAGCCCTTCCTTGCAGCCAAACGTGCAGCAGATCACACTTCAAATCGGGAGAATAACAGCAGAGCAGGAAAACACAGCAAAAAATACTGTGTTTTGCAAAAGTGCCAGAGTCACTTAATCAGTTTCAATTTGCAGCCCCCCAGGCCAGCTGATTTCCTGAAGTGCAAGTTAAAGCTGAGGTGTAACAGCCTTTTCTGGCACCACAGACTGAAGATCCTAAAATCTGAAGGTGTTAGCTGACAGTGCTCGGTTTACCAAGAGTGCAGCCTGCTCGTGGCGGCCAAACACGCTTTGCAAAGAGTGGTTTGGTTTGTCAATAAAAGCAGCAGGAGGGGAGCAGATCTAGGACTGAGAGTGTACTTTAAAAAAAAAACCTAAAAATAAACCCCTCTGCTTTTCAGCCAGGGGATACCATGATGTTTTCCTCAGTAAATAGTCCCCAGTTGGGTTTAATGCAAGAGATCCGAGTTTCCCACAGACAGAAGTGAGTCCAGCATACACCGCTATGGACATTGGCTTTTATTCCCCAGACCTAAACTGAGAGGAGCTTGGCAGGATTTTATAACCAGCCACAGTATTACAGTTATGCATGATGAAATCCATACATTTGATTCATCCTATATCAAGCAATAAACACAAACATTTGAGTGCACCCCCATAAAAAGTGTTCATTAAGCTTTGAGCCATTACTGCCCTCACACTCTACTAGATTTTTAGTGTTTTTTACACATCTCATACCACATTAAGCTTCCAACAGTTTAATATCAATCCACTAACCAAAAAATCCCCCAGAATGTTGAAGTCCATTATCCTGTACAGAATCTGCATGTTATCAGTGATCATAAAGAAGCTGTTTCCAGGAATGGGCAGTCCTTACCATAAGGGGATATTTAAAATTGTCACTATCGAGGGAGCACTCTTTGGAAGCTGCAGCCAGGCCTTGCAAGATGGGAATAAAGATCTGTAAAAACACAAGTGGATTAACTTTATTCAAGATACAGGAAACAATCCAATGACTCTGTTGCTGAACACAGCACAAAGTGCCTGTTCATTCTCCAAATACTGCAAGTTACACAGAAGCAAACCCAAGATATCTGCTTTAAAGTTCTTTAAATAAGCAGGTACAGTTGTGTACAGGTGCCCAACAACCTGACTGCCCAAAGGGGTAATCACTGCCTTGCCTCTACACTTGGGGTAATAACACAGCTCTAATTTTGCAGGATGTGTAAACTGGGAAAGATAATAAGCAGCAGTCAAGGGTTGTTAGGAAAGAGGAAGTGACTTGACAGGAACTTATTAATCAGAAGTAATTACACCCATTTAGTAAGTCCCAATCACACAGCTCTGACAACTATACCCTCACAAAACAAACCAACAGTAACAAGAGGTCACACTGGATTTTGAATTTAAAGTATATTGTGTTGCTTCTATGAAGGGACAAAAAAAACATTGAATCATATTAGGGAAAAGGACTGCAGAGGTGTCTCTGGGCTTCAGCCAGAGGAAGGGTTCTCCTCTCCAGGGCAGGTGACCTTTAACACTTTTATAACCACTTTTTGACAGCCTTGAATGTACTTTCAACTGCATGAACTCTGCTAAAAGGAGTTCAGACAGCAATATAAATTATTAACAGGTACTTGCACGACACATAAAAAGTTCTCATGTCATTCTTTTCAAAACTGGAAGGATCAAAAGCCATTCCTGAGGCCCCTTTACAGCCAAGTCTCACAATATTACAGTGCTACTTAGAGACAATGACAACCTTACTGACCTGCTCTACAGCACATGGGCTAGAGAGGTTTGCTAGTTTTGTGTCTTATCATCATCTCAGTGAACTCCTCTGACATGCAAAATAAACCATTTTCAGTCATTTCCTCTGTAAAATATAAATAACTGGACCAGGACTTGTAAAGTGCTGTTAAAGCCTTAGATACAAACCATTAAAGATGCAAAGAGGGCTAAAGATTGCAAAATGGAAAACACAATAAATCTGCCTTAGTAGGGCTCCAGCAAATTGCTTACATGTACATTTTTAGGGATTTTGTACTAAAGGATGAAACCCAGGATCAATCTTGCAATATATTCCACTTCAACATCAGAGTGTGCTGCTTATTAACAAATGCACTTTTAATAATTAGAACTAGCACACAATTGAAGTCAGCCTTTATCACAAAATGAGTTCAAAAGGAGCAAAACCAGGCTGCAATTGTTTTGGAGGCTGACAGCCCCTGAGCTGATGGGTAACAGCACTGTGAGATGCGGGACAAACCTTGGACACTGCAGCTGACAGAACCACGTGCTGTGGCTGGTTCTCTTTTACCTGTGCCTTACCTGTTTGAACACCTCTTCATCCTGGTAAGTTGTTCTCACCAGTTCCTGGATGAAGCCAAATGGGAGGTTCCTACACAGCATGTATGGTACCAGCAAAGACTGCTGCTGCAATGACCTTTATTGGCATTAAAAACAAAAATCAAAATCCAAACCTACTGATGACCTGCAGCAGCATTTGCAAAAATGTCAGAGCAGTCACGGGTAAGATGTGTCTGGGAGCACGTCATCAGTGTGTAGATACAACTATTCCTTCCTGACCTTGTCTGCTTGGGGAGAGGTTCCCCTAAAACAGGTGCTGCTGCCAACCCCACACTGCAGGTAAAGAGGCTGGAAGGAAACAGCAGCTTCTCGTTGCCCCTTCTACTCCTTTCTGACAAAAAAACTCTTTGTTAGGCTCATCTAGTGAAGGAACAACATTTTTTACGGGTGTTTTTCCAGATTAAAGAAAAACATTAGTCTTTTCTGAATTAACACAGTCCTAGGACTTTTAAAAAGTATTTTTTTCCCTTATTACATATATAAAACTTATTCTAATGCCAACACTGGTTCATGTAAAGACAAAACTAATCTCAAAGTACAGGCAATAGCTGGTGCACCTTTGAAAATTACAGAAGTGTTCTCTGGGGACTATAAAATCATGCGGATTTTAGTAAAAGTCACATAAAATCCTACTTTAAAAATCTTTTACTGTTCCAAGCAGCCCAACTGTTGGTTGAACAACTGCACTTGGAATCTCAGAGTGGGGATTTAGTGCAGAAAGCCCACAGACAGCTCTACGTTGCCAAACCTGCTGTGGTAACCCTGACGCAAACAAGTGCTGTGTCCCTTCAGCAGGTTTGCCTACACATTTTAGGACTGTTGGTCAGATGCAGCTCTACTGGGTACTGACTTCCACAGCAGTAGTGCCCCACCAATCTGTAAGTAAAACAGTTCAAGCATAAGGCAAGGCAAAAACCAGCTTAGTTAACTCACATCCCCCTTAAACTGTTCTCATCAACCTGGATGATGAAAACACAAACAGGAAACACTCAAAGTCCTTTCCACCAACACATCAGTAAAGCAACAAACTACTCTGGCACATAAAAATCCTGCTCTAAAAACTGAGTGTTCTCATCCAATCCTCAGAAGAAAGAGAGGATCCTGGAACAGTGTCAGCTCCGTGATTAAGCCCAGCTTTATTTACCTTGGTTGTGTTAAGGATCCCTGGAGCACCAAAGCAGCGTGAGAAATGCACTGGGATCGGATGTTGCTCAGTAGCTGGCTGACTGTTGGCTGGCTACACATCTGAGAAAAACAATTTGATCTTAATATCAAACCAGAATTTGGATACAGGACAGACAGGAAATATGGTACATTTCTTTATTTGTGCAGTATAAATGTAACTGCAAACTAAGTTTAGCACTACTGACGCTAAAAACCTGCCAGATTATGGATCAGTGGTGCTGGTTGGTTGGTTTTTCCCCCAGAAGTAAAAGCTTAGAGCAGAATACAGACCACTGACAGGGAGCTAGTCTCTCAAAAATGTTTTACATGGGATAAACTTGGATAAAATGCAGTAAGTCAAAAGGGGAAGGATCATTTCTAACACAGTGCTTATTTAAGGTATAAAATACATATATATGTGATTCAAATACGATGAATTAACAAGAGTCAAAGGTACCTAATAAATTCTATAAATCTATTTCTACAACAAAGCCACCAGGAAGGAACCCTCAATTCCCACCAGTGAGTAAGAGGAGTGTGTGTGACAGCACTGACACAACTCATCTGAAACGTACCTTTGGTGCTTTTCTCTCCTCTATTCCAACTCTGTCAAAACACTCGATGAGGTAGTTCAGCATCTCTGTCTCCTTACAGTTTTCAATGGTGAAGTGGTCACTGCAGGAATCGGAAACACTTGAGCTGCCAGAGCCTCCCATACTTTAAAACACACAGAAACCAGAAACAAGGCATCAGGGACAGCTCTTTGTGCACAGTCAAACAATTCACCAGCTCTTCCTCTGCCAGTGCTCTGCACACTCCACCCCATCCCACACAGGGCTCAGCAGGTCAGGGGGGTCTGTGAGCTGGGAAAGGCTCTCCAAGCACCAGCTTGTCCAACCCTGGAAGTTCAGAGCTGTACTGAGACTGAACAATCAACTGCCCCATTAACTAAGGATCTGGAAGACAGCAGCAAGGGGCAAACTGTCATGGGAATCAGTGAGTCTCTGAACTCTCTGAAGCAGTGAATTCTCACCTGGCAACACCAAGAAGGGACAGGCTTTGAGCTGTACCTGACACAACAGTTGGGACACTCAGGACACCCCAACATTCCCACGATGTGGTGCAGCCTCGGCACAGGCTCCACACCCGGCACTAAAAACAGCACAAATGTCCAAACTCTGTTATCACCACCAAGCCAGGGAAGGCAGGAGCCTCCCACTGCCAAGGAGAGACCTGGGCTGACAGACAGGGCCCAGACACCTGATGTGCTCTAAGGAAGGAGAATAAATAAACCAGGAGGCAATACAGCCAACCCACTGCTCCTTTTAACACTCCCACCTTCCAGATCATTTCAGTTCCCTCACAGTAAAATAAACCATTTCTTTAAGTGGCACAGCAAGGAGGAGGGGGGAACACACTGATATTGTAAACACAAAAATTAAATCCACAAACCCAAACCCATCCTTGAGACCAAAGTGAAATAGAACACAAGTGAGAACAGCCCCACAACTCTCAATCTCAGACTTGTTATCTCTACTGAATTCTTCTCTACACAACAGCTTGGCAAAGCTAATTAAAAGCAAAATCCTCATTTTGCAGAAGAGAATTAAGACATGATATAGTCACTTTATGTAAATGAAATTTTAAAAATAGCAGTTACGTGGATGAGCTGCTGCAATTCTGCAAGCAGAGTCTGTGCACAGGCAGGGTGGATTTAAATGGAAACCAATTTATAAGCCCCAGATCTTAAAGTGGAAAACAGGAGTATTTATTTCCTTAAATGCAGCTTTCTAAAAACCACGTTGAAACCTACAAACCCTCAAAACTGGAATTCCCTTGAAACTGTAAAATAATTTACATTTTTATCGCTGAGCTGTACGAATGTGTTGTGCAAACTCCACAGTCCAACCAATAAATCAGGGAAAGGTTATTACTGCTCAGCATCTGGGAGCTCAGCATGTTAAGAAACACAGCATTCTAATAGCAGCAATCTCTGTTTGCAGAGAGATGTTTTCAGTTATCCAATTAAAACTTACCCATGTCAAACACAGCTCTATTGAAATAGTGCTCAGTAACCACAAAATTACGCCTTTTTTTTCTACAGTCTCTTTTAAACTTCTTGACTTCTCACATTCAGCTTAAAAAATACTCTTTTAAGAAAGTAAATGCATATGAAAAACCTACTAGTTCTATAGTTGGGAATTCTGTTAATGATTTCACTGCAGCAGCAGCTCAGATTATTCCAACCCAAAGCTCCTGCATCCTTCACACACATATTGGAGGCCTCGGTGTTTCCAAATTGCAAGTGGTTGCATAATTGTACAGCCACTGTGTTTATAATTTAACTAACAACTCGCTGCTGACTGCAAAATGCCAGGACAGAATAAACAAAGGAAAACCCCAGAAGCACAGCAGAAATCCTCTCCAAAGCTCGGCAGCTCAATCCAACATTGGATTCAATCGCCAACAGGAGAAAAATTAAACAAGACAGCAGGGAAAAATAATCCTGAATTCCACATACAGCAAACACCCACAATATCAGGTTCACTCTCCTGAAATCAGGCTGGGATAGAGAAGAGGAGATGCTGCTCGGAAGGTGTTGCAGGTCCCAGTGACTGTAGCAGCAGTGTCTGAACACACCACAGCAACACTCAGAGAAACCCGTGCAGGAAAAGATCTTTCACACCAAGTGTTTTTGGGCGTTCCTTGATGTCCAAAGGTTCTTCCTAAAGTCTTGTTGGCTTCATTTTAGAAGGCTTAAGCAATTAGAATTCCCCTGAGTTTTGCTGTAAGTAAAATCCTTGCAACCTCCCCGTTGTTCCACTCCCACCTTGCTTGCCTTTCCCATCTAGGAGTGGTAACTGCCCTCCCTGGGCTTTAGGCCAGGCAGAGACCCCTCAGAATCACCCTCAGGCATGACCTGGGCTCTGAACGCTCACAGAAAACGTTCAACACTGCCAAGACTACAGAAGTATCACTTTTCACAAAAATCTTCCTAAAATACACGGGGTTTATATAAAACATTTATTCCTTTCTCCAGTTTGGTTTGACCCAAGAGAATGGGGCATTTCTTTGGGAAAATATTTCTGTATCAGCCAAGACACTGAAGGATTACTCTGCAATGGGATGCAGAACTACAGAGGATCTGACCCTGCACTTAACATTTCCTAAAGCTTTTTTCCCCCTTGGCATATCCAGTGTTCTGCAGGCTTTTGCACAGCATCTGCCCAGCTCCAAACCAGATCTCACCACTATCAACTCTCATTTGGTTTTCACGTATCTTGATGTCACACAAATGAAAGGGCTCTGCTTTTACAGTAAAATAGTCAATTCTTCCCCCTCCTTTCTTGGCTGTCCCAGCTCCATCAGCCTCTGCCACAACCTTGCCAAAGGACCAGTTTAAGCCTTCAGGGGTGTTTTGTCGCAGGCTGAAGGGGGTGATCCTCAGCTGTCAGGCAGCAATGAACCTTCAAAGTCACATTGCTTATTTGTCACTGTGCCTTTTCCCACATGTTATCCTCTGCCCTCATTTCCCAGGTTTTCCCAGGAAAACACGCACACGATGTACCAGCCATTGAAAATCACAGCCATGGGCAAATACTATTCCTTCTGCTCACAAGGCCAAGGAGGAGCTGCACTCCAGCAGCACTGCAGAAACCATGCTCATTAAGCCTAAGAGACAGTATGATGAGCATTTACCTTGCTCACCTCTTCAAAAAGAGCTGACTAACTGCACTCATTACACTTGTTTACACACCAGCCTAACGAGGCTGCCAAGTCACGTCCCTGCTTTAGTTCCCCACGTTACTTTGAAGATCACTTGACACTACACAGGCTGTTAGTTCCTAAACAACCAAACATGCAGGTTACATTCTCTTTCTCAGATACCTGGACCCAAACTGGACACAAGAAAAATCATCATCTTCATTGTCTTCATCACTACTGTCCTCAGACACATCAGAAACGGCAAGGAGGAGGAGGGAGAAAGGGTTGTCGTACAAACTACCACAACAAAAATGGAAAAGGCCATCAGATTCTTTTCAAGCCAGAAGGAAAAGTAAATGGTAGCTTTTAAGTCTGTCAAAAATCATCTTCTGTAAACATGCAGGCAGTGGGTAACTCCATGTTAGTAAAACCAAGGCCATACTAACATGCTCTGTTACACTGCCACAAGTTATTCAGGTGTCAGGAACACCACAGACTTACAGCCCAGAAATTGAAAAAGAATTTTTCAGACCCAGTAAAAATTAAGGCTGAAGTGGAATGCTTAGGCATGACTGAATAATGACTATCACAATTCTAAGCTAGTGAACTTTAAAGCAATGATCTCAAAACCTTGTGTGCTTGTTTCTCCCTCCTGCAGGGACAAGGGATTCCAGGAGCAGCCAACAGAGGAAATGCAGTGGTACTTGGCCTGGCACTCTGAAATAGGCTGATCTGTAATTTAAATCTGTGCACCAGGGAATTAAATCTAACCCAGTCCAGCAAGGAACAGCTTTCAACAAATTAACTAAAGCCCTACTGCGAAAACCTCCTCAGAGCAGGAGGTTTGTTTGGTTTACTAAATTGAAAGGAAAGCTCACAGTTTAACTGGGATGGATGCACAAAGAGGAGGAAATGAGAAGCATATTGCTCCTTTTGCAGCAATCCCCTCACCCCTCCGATGCTGGCAGAAGCAGGTGGCACGTTTTGGCACAGACAGCTGGTTAGCGAGTCAAGGTATTAGAGCAAACCAAACACAGACACCAGCTCGGGGTGAGTGGGGTGAGCTCAGCACAAACACCAGTTCTTCCAAACTGCACGACGATGCCACACCCTGCACAGCACACACCAAACACTGCTCTGGGCAGTACCTAGGAGGGATCCTGCTCTGGAGGGAAGGACGCCTGCGCGAGGCACCGGGCGAAGCAGGAAGCAAAGGTGGGCCCGTGGCTGTGGGCCTGTGTCTGGATGTGATGACTGGCATGGCTGGAGGGCTAGCAGCCACGGCTGGAGGGCTTGGAGAACTAGATGGGATGGAAATACTCAAGGAACGTGGGGTGGAAGAAGCGGAAAAGCCTCCGGGATGGGCCACAGTGTACGGCCGGTACCTCGGAGAAGGCGGCTGTGTCCAGGAAGGGCTTGTTGCTGTGAGGTGAGAGCTGACAGGAAGGGGAGGCACAGCTGTGCTGGCAACTGAACTGGCTGGTGGGGTAAGAGATGAACCAGTCATTGGTACATAGCTTGTGAAATTGGTAGGAGGAGCTGGACTAGTCCCATAGAGACTAAACCAGTTACAGGGGAAAAAGAAAAAAAAAAAAAGCAACAATTTAGGATATGCAGAAAAAGAGTGAAAAAGATAAAATGAGCAAGAGAAGTCCTTGCCCTTCTGATGACTCTTCAGCAATATTTCTGCAGCTCACACACATTATTCTTTTCTACTGTTGTTGAATAAAGCTACGTCACAATCTATACACTTTTAAGAGTCACGGCCTTCATGATGCAAGGTTGGGATACTCCTCAGCAGGAAAGAGTTACAGGGCTTGACTCTATCAAATACACTTCTAGCCATGGCAGTGTAATCAAAAATGGTGAAATGGAGGGACATTCACATGGAAAAGAGTGAAAAACTTTAAAAATCGATTCTATTTATCGTTCTTGGGACACTTCAGGCCCCTCTCTCTCTTCTAGTCTAGCAACCAATATTCAAGTGAAAGCAGCATTCAGTTATAATCAGAAGTCACCTGGATAAAGAACTGGAACCAAAGGAGCCCACATTACAGAACATGGGGCTGCTTCCTGGGTTGGAGCCCATGTTTAGGATGAGGCTTCTGTCAGGAGAGCGGGCGGCTGCAGCGATGGGCTGGGATGTGGCTGTCAGGCTGGCAAAGGGGTTCTCATCCCTTGCCTGGGTGGACATCATCAGCACTTCCATCAAAATCTGCCCAATCAAGTCCTTAAAATCTGAAAACACTGTTAAGAAGAAGAGAGTCAGTGTCCTCTTCAGCTACACATTAGTCAGAGACGTAAACATCAGCAGAGAATTCAACTAAAAAGGACAGAAAGGGACTTCTGTGAATTAAGTGCTGCTTTTGGCAAAACAACACGCTGACACATCTATAATTATCACTCTGTCTGTATTAACCAGGTTCTGGAATTACAGCTACACAAAAATATAGCTTTTACAGAAAATACTGAAGATCAAAGATGACCTCATGCTGCTATTGTTGGTTATTAAAGTCGCCTTGTGTGTTCCACTCATATTTTCCCACCCTGCTGTTGAGTTGGGCAAGTTGTGTCATAAAGAAAGGAAAAAAAACCCAACATGGATACACCCCCCCCACATAAAATAACCAGTTTTAATTGGGTCATATTTATAGCTAACAGAGAAAACAGAGCTTGTTATGTAAAATAATCAGGAATTCTTGGCTTATCAAATTAACTGCCAGATGTCTGTTATGATGCAAGACAATTCACTGCAGCCAAGAGAGGGAAAGGCAAAAACAAAGGGAGGGGAAGGTGCCACTGCAGTGAAATAAGCCCTGCTCAGGTGCCCACCTTCCTTTGGGTTCTGCTTGAACTGGGCAGAGAGGGAGTGCAGGAAGATCACGTCTCTGTCTCGGTCCTTCCAGGACACTCTGAAGATCTTACAGACCAGCTGCAAAGCTTGTTCCTCAGACACCTCCGACCCAGACAGGGGCTCCTGGGGGGCAACAAGCAACAGTCAACACCTTCCTTGCCACTGCCAGGCAAGTCCCAGTTGGGTACAGATCTCCCTTAAATGGCTTCAGCCTAACTCTTGATGGCCAGTTTTGTATGTTTATGACGGAATATTGGTACATTTGATAAAATTTGGCAAAAGCACCTGAAGAAACACAAGCGGGTACAAGAAAAGAAATACTCAATTCCAGCAGGACTCCCAAACACATCTGAAAACTATATACTAAGAAGGCAAATTTAACCCAGATACCTATGATGTCTGCCCTAAGGAATGAATTGGGGATTCAAATTTTCATTATCCACAGTTATTTTAAGAGTTCCTTGTAAAAATGAAAGCACAGGAAGAAGCAAACTTCCCCAACTCTTTTCCAACTTCAAATCTTGCCCAAGAGACATCTTTCACTTGAATGAACTCAGGACAGGACTAAAGACTCAAGAATTTGCCTTGTTCCCCTTTCTTCCAAAAGAAAAAGGTGCTGTAAACTGTGCTCAAAACAAAAACCGGGTTTCTTTAACAAGAATGGTCCCATACAGAGGGTACCAAAGGTTACAGGGGAGGGCTCTTGCAATCCTAGGGCGGCTCTGAGTGTGCCCCTGAGAAAATGATGGCACACAAAGGAACACCACTGCAGCGATTACCCCCAGGATGCGAGGACAGGCGGCTTTTAAACATTTCCGGAACATACAGGACGAAAAGAAGTCAATGAGGAAGAACAAAACACGGATGGAAGCAAACCAAGGCTGCCGCTAAAAATCTCCCCTTTTTTCTTTTAAATTGGAGACCTCAGGATGGCTCCCCACTCCCCCCACTGCAAGGCTGTCCTTGATTCCAGGCTATTTATTGCCCAGCAGACAATGAAGCTGTCCCGGTGCCCGGCCTGCAGCTCGGGATGGCTGGGAAGGATCCTGTGGCAGGTTATTGCTCCGTGGCTTCGGGCCAGGCTTTTACCAACAGACCTTATTACTGACAGGGCAGGAATAAACAAAGACATCTAATGAGCACTGCAAGAGTTGCTGGAGAAACTTCTCTCCACTAAAATGATGCCCCGTTTCTTTATGGCTCTGTTTCACATGGGCCTTAAAATCAAGTGACAAAGAGGATGATTCCAGGAGTGGAACAGAGCTTTGTACTTGCTTGTTTTCTTTTTCTACTTTAAAGGGTTCTACCATCTCTCTAAACTGCTTATGTATTTTCTCATAGTATCTGAGGAAAACCCTATTACACAGCATTACTCCAGCACACATAACATTTGAAGCAGTACTTTTGTGAGCAGACCATCAAATGCTACACAAATAGGATGCAACAATCTTCCAAGTCTCTTAAGAAATGGCTCTTCAGACCTGCTGTGTATTAAAAAATAGATGTGGCCATTAATAGCTCACTTTGTTGGAAGATATAGCACAAATTCAGAGTTTTCAAACATGATTTGTAAACCAATCTGAGACATCAAAATGCAGTTTTGATATTGGAAGTTTGAACTTGATATTAGAAATGTTGACTTGACATTGGAAGTGTTGACTTATTTTTCCTTCACACAAATTCAAATGAGAGAATGCAGTGAATAAACTATTCACAGACGTCTGAGGGCTGGTTGCATCCTCTCAAAAGCAGATGTTCACACCCTGGAGGTGACTGAGCTCAGCCCTGCTCCCCCTCCATCCAAACCGCACCGACCTTGTCCGTCAGGCTCCGCTTCTCTCTGCGATCGTTCTCATCGACCTCCATGTTTTCGATTCCTGAATCCACATCAACCTGGGACATACTGCACGTGGAAGTAAGAGAAGAAGCCCGTAAGACGCTGACTGAAGGAGTGTCCCCTTAGGTAGAAGCAGCAGAGAACCCGATGCACAAACAGCAATTAAAATCACTGGTTGATAAAAGCTTCCCGTGTTACATTTATTTTGAGTTCAAGAATTCTAACTCCTTCAGCAGGCAATACACAGCCATCACATCCCACAACTTCTTCCTTTTTAAACAGAGCAGCTGAATTATCCCCACCAGACACACTCATCTCTTAATGTCTAAGATAATGCTTTGTCTTTTACCACTTTAGGTCAGGAATTCCCATTAAAGCTAGACTAGAACAAGCACTATAGTGGTTTGAACAGTGTGATTTTTAAGCATTAAACCCCACTGCATTAACACAGCTGGGAAGGAGAACGGGCAGAGCCTGGGAAGAGGTTTGACCATCAGCACTGTGCCACATTTGCTGGCTTTCACACGCTGCATTTGTTACCTTTTCTCACAGGAGACACTATCGATGTCCATGCTCTGGGACCGAGACAGAGACTGAGATTGGGTTTCAAGGCTGTTGGATGGAGAACTGCTGAGGGAACTCACTCCTTCGCTGCTCTGGCTTCGGTGGGCTACTCCTAAAGAAAAGGCACCACCAAGGTGTTACTACAGAGGTGAGAAGGCACCACAAGTTATTTGGATGGAAAAGGAGAGGAAATGCTGCTTTTCAATCCAGTTGTTAAGTGTTCTCAGTAATGCATTAGGAAATAAATGTTAATAACACTACAGGTGATCACATTTGGTACCTCCCCTTGCAGCAGCAATGTAGGAATACTTACCTGCATCAAACACACAACAAAGCTATATTTGCATCCACAGGGAGCTCAGATTCACTCCCATAAAAATTCATCTTTCCTAAGACTCCTCTGTCTTCTTCAGACCTGGTCAAAGCCCTCTAAACTCTGTCCCATCAGAACAGCACTTTGGGCTATTTACAGAGGAGTGAACTTGGGTTAGGACACAGGACACTCTCCAACAATTTACTGGGGAATTATCAGTACTTCTCCTTCTCCACAAGAACAAAATAAGCACCCAAGAAGTCCTAACAGCATGTATCAAGTGTAATACCACCACCATCATGACTTTGGAGGAGGGCTGATGTGTGTCAGGGGATGAACAGATGGACTCCCTTTGCAAGGGAGATCTTCTCCAGAGAAGTGTTAGACACCAGCAAGGGAGGAGGGAAGTTATATCTGTAACTCCAAATAAAGCAGAACAAGCCTTGCATTCAGTAACAAGGGTTATTGGTGAGTAACTTCAGGGCCGTAGCTGGGTATTATCATTCATAAACAACATTTTTGAGCCCATTGGGTGTTCAGTGTGAAAAGAAGAACAGAGATTGGAACTGAGATCCTCCAAGAAAAACTAGGTTTCACTGAACTACCTGTTTGCCAGTATTAAATGTCTGCAAAAGATTTCACCCAGATAGCAAGAAAAAGTCAAGAAAAACCTCAGTCTCAGCTCTAAATGCCTATTTCCTGTAGTCCTGGAATTCTGGTGATGCACACTGAAGCTGTGACACCAGGCACAGCCCCAAAGCTCAGTACCACTTCTCCACAACACCAAGGAGACCCAGGTATCAAGGGCAGTGTCTGAGCTGAGCAAGGCTGCTCAGGTCAGTCAGGTGAAATAAAAGCAACTTTCAACAGCAGAACTTCAAGGATGAGGATTCCCCAGGGATAACACCCAGCAGCACTACATGGCCAGTGGCAAGGGAAGGCTGAAGTCAGCAGGGAATTCCAGCATGCAGCTCATTTAAGATCTCCCAGTTACAGCCTTGTTTTACTTCAGAACATCATCAATTATAAAGGGACAATATTCCTGGAGTTCTTAATTTCTCCTCTTCCCTCTTCCCCAAAAAATCTGGCTAAGTCAGTGGATAAAGAGACCAGAGCAAATGTGGCCTACCAGGGCAAAGGACTGCATTGTTCTGCATTCCCTTGGGGTCTGACTCTCCCTGCCAGGAAAATGTGCTTTAACAGTGATGCTGCAGCTCTCATTACCAGGACCCCTCAATCCCACCGACCACCTTTTCACACAAATCTCCCAGAATTTACCTGCACCTGTACTTTGCTGGATCAGGTACCCAGTGAAATACCTGACACCTAAAGTTCCAGTTGTCACCGACACACTGTCTTTAGGCCCTTCAAAATATTTTCAAAATGCATACAAAATAATGATCATCTTTTCCATTAAATTGGTGCCTAAGTCTGATCTCACCATGACAGGCAATTCCTGAGAACAATGGATGCTTACAAGGACACCGTTCTGCTGGGGCTGCTCTGTATGTCCAAATGAATTAAAATCCTCTGCAGTCACTTGATGCTGCTGAAAGGAACTGCTGCAAACCACACAGCATTAGCTGAGTCTTCATTTATGCTACATAAACACAGCAGATAATCTGTTAGGGCCAGTCTTCCCTGATCCATTCCCCGATTTAACCCCATCTCTTACCCTCTAAAGTGTGAAAAAGACACACACGATTAAAAAGCTGCAATGAAGGCACTGTAGGAAGCAAAAACTGTAACTTCTGTTTCTGGTCATCAGCCAATCTGGTCTGCACAGTCAGGAACTGCCCAGATGGTTCTTAAAACAGAAATCTCCAAGGTCTTCACTATCCAACCACCTCAAACCATGAGAAACCTGTCAGCCAACCCCTGGACATTTCTTCCTTCAGACACACGTTCCCAGCCCTCCTGCTCTGTTGGCATTATGGTTTATCCAGTGGTGCACTAGGATGGATCAGGATCTCGTCTATTTGAAAACCAAGCATTTGTTTCTCCTGGGTTAGTTTTCACTTGGATCAAGGCCACGACCCACCTCGCCACAAAGCTGCTACAGACAGCAGAGCAAGAAATACTCCTTTCAGCAAGAATCCAGCCTAGGATGGATTGAAACAGTCGTGCAACCACAGGCTGAGGGAACACAGAGAGTGAACTCTGCACTGCTCTTAAAAACAAGAGTCACCTCTGTTGCTGGGTTGCTGTCTGCAATCATGAGGACAATACAGAGTGTTAAATTCCATCTGCAGTGAGATTTTCTCAGGAAAAGCTTCTGATAGCTTTTCTCTGCCCTGCTTTGGATACAAGGCAAGAGAACAGGCAGGCAGGAGTCACCCCTAGGTATTTCTGAACAGCACTTAATTAAACTACAATACTGGCAAACATGCCAATTTGTTCCCATTTCCAAGCCAGACAACTTGAAATCAAAACTGTTTAGGCCAAATGTGTTATAAATTTAAGAATATTGTCTTCACCTCTCTGCAGAGCAACCCTCCCAACTTGCCCTGCTCGCTGCGTTTGCCTGATTTGAACAGATCAGCTCTTATTTGCATGTTCTGAAATAAATACCATTTGTAAGCATCCTGCTTGCATTCACTCCAGCAAATAGTGAATTGGCAAAGTAACACAAAGCAGAAAGCAAATACTTCGCTCTTACACTGACCATGCACAGTCACAGCCTGCTATTTTTAATTGTGCCGAACGCTCGTAATTAAAGATCAAAAACGAACTTGGGACCGATTGCTACAATGGGTCTGGAAACCAATCAGTAAAAACTGTGTTGCAAAACTAGAAAGGGATTTTTCCTGTCTCCTTGACAGATCTTTTCCCTAACATTGTGCAATATTAAACTGTATCACGAGCTTTGGTAACCTGTGTTTTAAATGCCACGAGTTTACTTACACCTGGACAACAGTTGTAAACGGAATAAATGGAAACCCATTTATGACTTGGAAAATGGAAACAAAAAGAACCCTCAATCACTGTTTCTGAGAGTTACTTTTAACAGCAGCAAAAATGACAGCAATGCCAGTGTATGCTGTGAAGAGAAGGGCTGTGTCACGAACAAGAACAGTGACAGTTTTGGTGCGGCCTCACCTGATGCACCAATTGGAGAGGTAGCTGGGGTCATGCTGTGGACATTTAGGCCCAGGCTGTGGGAGGGCCCCGGGGCTGCTGCCACCACGGGAGGCCCCGGGGGGGTCTCTCTCTGCGGGGACGTCAGGGGGGTGGTGGGCTGGGACGAGGACCCTCCTGCCAACCGCGCCAGGCGCCTCCGCCGGATCTGCACGGGAGAGAACACACCAGTGAGCAGCTCTGCGTGCACCCACATCTGCACAGGGAGAGAATAAACCAAATAACACCTTTGTGTGCACCCACATCTGCACAGGGAGAGAATAAACACCTTTGTGTGCACCCACATCTGCACAGGGAGAGAATAAACCAAATAACACCTTTGTGTGCACCCACATCTGCACAGGGAGGGAATAAACCAAATAACACCTTTGTGTGCACCCACATCTGCACAGGGAGGGAATAAACACCTTTGTGTGCACCCACACGTGCACAGGGAGAGAATAAGCCAAATGAGCCCCTTTTTGTGCACCCACATGTGCACACACTGCCCCAGCTGCCCTCTGCCCTCTCTCCCAGCAGGGCATTGACTCCTGGGCAGGCAAACATTGCAGCTTTGCCTGAGAGCTGCTCAGTGGGCTCGGAGCTGCTCCTCGGTGCTGTGTCACCACCATGCCCTCGGTGCTAACCCTAGGAGTGCATTTGCTGCCCTGGGAAGCCACTGGCACTGGAGAAGGCTGTGCTTGTCCCTCCAGGGGTTGTGTAAGACATTTACTGCTCAGCAGTTTCAAAACCTGCAACGCTGCCCCTCGTCTATTCTGCCATTTGACAAACTGCATTAATGTGACAAAAGGGACAATATGGACACGACCTTTAACTTGACACGATGCCAAGACAAGTGTGCTAAAGAAGGTCCAGCTTGAAGGTTATTCAAGACCACCACTGTCCAAGTTAACCTGAAACAGAACTGCAACACCAAAACCATACAACTCATGTGCTGGACAGAAGCACCTTGAGAAGTAAGAACAGAGTAAAAAAACATCCTGTCATCACCTACAGACATTCCACCACATGGAGTCTAAAAACCAGTATTTTATTTTTAAGACAAAGAAGCATCTGCCTTCAAAATCCAACTTCAGAAAACTGTCATGAACCTATTTATTAAAAACTGTATGTGATGGCAGAGCACAAGGAATAAATAAGCAAAATATAACTTAATAAAACTCAACTTATAAGTGCTTCGGGTTTCCATAAATGAAAAACAGGGTCTGTTCCCAAAGCTTACATCTTCAGCTTGAAAAAGGCCCAAATAAAAGTATCATATTTGAGGGTGTCAACTCCCTGCAAAAATGAGCAATTCCTGTTATTCTCTTTGTATTATGACAGTCAAGCATTGCACACAACTTAACAGTTTTCATTTCTGCTCATAATCCTAAAGAACTGCCAAGCAAGTGAAAGAGTGAACAAAAGATTTGTGTCAAGTCAATGTCTACGCTGCATTCCTGCACCATTTAATGGCCTGTGAAACCTCCTCCAACAGGAAGGAAAACACATCAAATTAAATCAGACTTCAGAAACTGTGGGAAAACAGTGTCTGGAACTACATCTCCCTCCACGACAGGTGTCACCACATGAACAGGGAAGGATTTTTTTTTTTTAATTTAAGATATAAAAACATGCCTATGAATAGAATCCCTTAATCCCTCCTCCTTGTCAAGTAAAATAGGGGAGCTTGTGTAGGGGAGCATAAAGAAATTGTTCAGCTTTGCCTTAAGTAAAAGTAATACACAGTAGGGTCTCTCTCCTCTCCACTTGCACCTTACATCTTAATTTTTCAGCTGTTTATCCACCTGTTTATCTAAAAAAAAAAAAGAAACAGAACTACCTCAGCCCTCAGAGGTATAACTGAGAAATGTCAGCTCCATGTCCCCATATCTGTTTTCCCTACTGCTGAATCCAAACGAAGTGCTCACAGCTCACAAAATACTGAATTAAACACAACTCAGCTGAACTGAAACCTCTCTGAATTGGGGGTTTGATTAAAAAATTTAAAAGCTGCTTCCTCTCCCTGAAACAGACCAATAACTATGTATTTAGGATAAAGGGAGGAATGGAAAAAAAATACACACACAAGCAGTCCATATATGCAGCAGTGTCTGAAGGAGAGAGATGAAGATTTATTTTTCTTATTTTTTATATAATTAACGTGATGTGAAGCTCTTCCACAACTGCCCACAGTCACCCTTGCTAGCAAGTCCCAAATCTGATGTTAGGAAGGAGGTGCGTGAGGAGAAAAAGGCAGAGATAATAACCAATGTATTGATCAATTTATTCTCAAGTGCAGCCCAACGTTGGTTGCTCAAACAAGGTCACGTCTCCATCATCTCCCAGTTCCAGGCAGATAACTGAGGTCACTCGTGGCACTCAGCATTCCCTCCCCTCCAGTGCTGGGCCAGGTCAGCGCCCAAGTCACAGCAAATCCAGCTCCAGGCAGCACTGCCCTGACAGGAGGGCTCCAAGACAACCCTCGTGCCTTGCATTTGTCACTCTCAGTCCATCAACCACCCACCTTTTTTAGGGGCCAATCCCCCAGACTGCTGTGACCTGCCCTGAAAAACAGTCTGAGATGTGCCTGGGAGGAGAAACCTGCACAGACACTGAGCTGCTTTGAGATAAGACACTGCCATTGAAACTCATACAATACTTTTCCCTGCCCCTTTAAGGATGGTAAATGATATTTCCCTTCCTTACTGCTGAACAAAGTAACATTACAACATAAATAAACTCTGACTATTTCTCCTGCTGACAGAGGCAGCTTTCACAACTGAGGGTACACTGAGCAAATAAAGGACCAGATCTGGATCTTGGATACCCTGAGCTGTCATATTGCTTTAGGTTTATATAAAATTCTCAAGGGAATCTGAAGTTCGATCTGAAAATTAGGAAGTTTTAAGCAAACAAAACCCAAAAAAAAAGGAAAAACAAAGATATTAGGCTAGAAAGGCGAAAGTACAGGCTGAAAAAGAAGTGTGAAAATACAGCATAAAACTGGTGGAGACATTCTATCCTGTTAATTCCCTGAACAGCACAGAGAGGAGGGAAGATGGGCTTTATGCTGAAGGGGCTCAGGAGGTGGAGCTCGTTGGCACAGCACAAGGAGACCCCAACCTGTTGCCTTCACATAACCCAAATCACAGGTGAGAACTGCGGGAGCTCCAAGCGACCTGATCCCATTTTGGACTGAATGACTCCCCAAATTACCACCAAGCAGCACAAGGCTGGGCTTTTCAAGTATTTTCTTCGGGAAGTTCAGGGTGTTTAAATAATCCCCAAGCCTTGATTTCAGCCATAAATACCTGCAAACAGGGCCATGACAAAGCTGTTACGTGGCTTTGTTACCTAACAGTGACAGCTTCTTCGGTGTCAACATTACAGGGGCATTGTTTGCTCCACAGCCCGTCTTCCCTACAGAGCAGGGCTCCAGAACAGAGTTTAAAAGCTTAATTGAAAAAAAATTAAATCTAATTGGTTGGATGGAAAGAGCACGGTGTTTTTTAACCAGCACAGCTCTTGCTGCACATATCCGGACTATGTCTTTGAAAAGGAGTTTTCAGAAACA
The DNA here is from genome assembly GCA_035584735.1 of Pseudotriccus pelzelni. Classification (NCBI taxonomy): domain Eukaryota; kingdom Metazoa; phylum Chordata; class Aves; order Passeriformes; family Tyrannidae; genus Pseudotriccus; species Pseudotriccus pelzelni. Next base: position 6,646,414 of record JAWMRA010000052.1, on the reverse strand, counting down.
CATTTTTGATCCTAGTGGACTTCTTAAAAGCTGTTATCTGGATACATCACAACAAAGAAGGTAAAAATAGCATCCTGTTAGAGCTGGTTAACCGGTAATGTAATTCTGCAACAGGCCAATAAAGATACAATTTTCCTGGTTGTGTATCTCACCCACTCCCAGTTTAAAAAAATTCTATATCAATATCTCTTTTAGTGGCAACTGCTCAGTGAGATCCTAAAGAAATTGCTGTGCAATAAAGAGTAATTTGAACAGGCAACTTCATTTTTCTTGTATTCATTACAGCATCTTAAACTGGTTTAAGAAATGCTTCGTTTTCTGGTGACACTGGTCATGTTCTGTGCTCAGAACATGCTACCCAAAAATCATGTACATGCTGGAAGATGATAAATTAACATTATTCTTTCCCACTTTATGCCACATTTAGCTTGATTCTGCCTTTTTTTTTTTTCTGGGTAGCCCCCGTTCTCATCTTGTGCCATCTATTGTGATAAAATTCTCACATTAAAAAGGAAATTTCTTTTCTCCCCTCCTAAAGATTTTACTGGTCGGTAGATAATGACAACTTCTAATGCTCAGCAAACACGGAGCAAATTTCAGTGAGAGACACTGTTGATAGCAGTGGAAACACCTCCTTGAAGCTAAAACATATCCTATAATTCCAAAGCCATTGCCAATTGTACCCATCTCTCTTCTTTTTAAGTTGCAATCCATTAGTGTTATAATTAATTACGGTTTGATAGAGGAAGATAATCTTATCTGGAAGAGCCTTGCAATTACTTTAAATTTCCATTAAATGTTTTTTCACCTTTAGTCACGGCCTGATAAAAAGTTTGAATCTAAAGAAGACACAGATAAGGTGTTTTAGAAGGTGATTTTTCTACCCAGTCTGATCCACTGCGCCAAGGAACAGTAAAGTGGAGATGTGGAGGAATATTAAAATAGACTTGGCTCTGACTTTCCAGTGAGGGATCCATTAATAACAAGAAATGACATCGTGACTCTCTTAAAATGATACAAGATTGTCTCAAGCAATCACCTAAAAGTCCAGTCAGGCTGGTCCTTGCTGAACTGGACAAGAAAGACCTGGAAAATTTTGAGTCACTGGAGACAAACGTTTTGCCAGAAAAGGTGGATGAGTTCCCCCTGGAGAGCTCCTGTCCTGCAGGAGCCACGATGCAGTGGTTTGATGATGTCAGTGCTGAGGCAGTGACACAAACCAGCTTCCTTGGGTCAAATAATTCGGAAATTAATCACAAAACACCTCACCATCAGGGCAGGTCAGCGATGAGCAGAACTGTGTGTAAACAAAGCAGTCATGAAATGCACCTGCAAAACTGGAGAGCCCTTGGCAGGGCAGGAATTACAACACCAGCGTCCCATCCCACTCTTCCCAGTGTGGGAATTGTGCTCCTTTCACAGAGGATGAGGATGCCCATCAAGCAAACAGCACTAAGCATTTTCTCCTACATCGTGATGCAACACAGCAGGATTGCTAAATCATGACACGCAGCGTGATCCAAAACATCTGAACCTTATGGAATGCAAATCCGAGGGACACCAGCAGCCACTGCTCCACAGTCCCACTAGAAGGTACAGCACAAAACAAAATAACATCTTCTGATCCTCCCTGGAATACAAGAACAGCACCGAGGCTGCATTGCACCTGGTCCAATACGATATATTTTATATGCTTGCAACACACATTAATATGAAATTATTATTGTAAAGTTATGAGAGATGTCCATTTTCCATGATTTGGGCATTACAGTGGGAAAGTCTCTACATCCTGATCAGTACCAGGACATAACCCATTTAGAAGTCCTCTAGTATAGGAGCAAAACACAAAACCTCAGTCTACATTAAAAAAACAAAACAAAAAGAAAACACCACCCTTTAAAAGGAAGAAACAAGAAACAGTTCAGGTTATTCCCTGGCACAGGTTTGTCCACTACAACCCAACATTACAAGGCTTCAGTGAAAGAGCAGGAGGTCGAATAAATAGGAGAAAAGGCAATCAAAGGAAGCACCGGGCAACTGATAAGCCTTTTTCAAGAAGAAGCGACATTAAATATAAGGCCATAAACACGCCCATCTTGCTCCTCAGCAAAGCGTCTGAGAGGCAAGACGTTAATTGCACTGCCAGGCTGAAAGGCTGGGTGTTTTAGCTCACACACAGAGAACACACGAACGCCCAGTGCCGGGCACAGCGAGGGGACACGCTGCACACAAAGGCCACCTGGCAGATGGGAGCGCAAAATAAACAATTAACCAGGAGAGCAGCCACCCAACCCCGGGGCCGAGCCGGGGGGCCGCGGGTCAGGGACAGCTCAGAGACAGGAGGACGGAGAAACCTCCGGGGAAGGGCAGAGGGAAGACAGAACCCCCCAGGATCGCCCCCTCAGGGTCCGCAGAGGGCCCGGCCCCGCCCGGCGCCCCCTCCCCGGGGCCCGCCCGCCCCTCAGGCCCCGGCCCCGCGCACTCGCCTCGTCCGCGCTCAGCTCCTCCATCGCCTTCCTCTTAATGGTGCCCGGAGGGAGGGCGCGATCCTCCGCCCCGCCGCGGGGCCGCTCCGAGCCCGCGCTCTCCCGCCGCCGCTGCCCCCCGGGCCGCCTCACAAGGGCATCTCCGGGGCGACCGCCGCCGGCCGAACCCACCACCACCGCCGCCGCCGCCCCCGGCCCCGCCGCCCGCCCGCCCGCGCCTCCGCTGCCGCCGCGGCCGAGGGGGAGCCGCCCCTCCGCGGTGCCCCCTCACACGCCCCCTGAGGCCCCTCAGCCCCGGCCCCCGCCCGCCCGCGGCCGCTGCCCCGCGCAGGGATTATTCATCAAAACAACAGGGCGGCGGCGGCCATCTTGGGGCGCGGGATCACGTGACCCGCCGCGCACAGGGGGCGGGGCCGCGCCGGGGCCGCGCGCCGCGCCGCGCCGGCCAATGGCGGCGCGCCGAGGGGGCGGGGAGGGGCGGGGCCAGAGAGGCGGGGAGGGAGGGGCGGGAGAGCGGTGGGCGGGGCGAGGGGTCCGTGAGGGGTCCGGGCAAGGCGGGCTCAGAGGTCCGTGAAAGGTCTAAGGAGGGCGAGCTCGGGGCTCATGAAGGGTTGGGGCAAGGCGGGCTCAGAGGTCCGTGAAAGGTCTACGGAGGGCGGGCTCGGGGCTCATGAAGGGTTGGGGCAAGGCGGGCTCAGAGGTCCGTGAAAGGTCTACGGAGGGCGGGCTCGGAGCTCATGAGGGGTCCGGGCGAGGCGGGCTCGGGGCTCATGAGGGGAGAGAAGAAGGGCGGGAAGGAGGGAGCAGCTCCCTGAGGCGTCGCCGCCCGCCCGGGGTCTGCTGCAGCCCCTCAGACCCGCCGCGGCCCGAGCAGGGTGAACCTGTGGAGCCTTCCCCGCTCCGGTGGGTCCGTACATGTTAATCCATTCCCACTGACGAGGGAGTGAGAATCCCCAGGATTTTTACCTATTTACTGCAGTCTGTGTAACATATCGACGGAAAACCGAGGCACTAAGACCCTATTGACCACTGGGCTCTCGGCCTTTCCTAGGTTAAGTTTGAACCCGAGGTGTTTTTTTTTCTTTATTGCCAGCTTTTCTGCACCTAGTTTTTTTCATTACACCATATCTTCGTGAAAGATATTCATCTTCTCCCTTGAACAAACCATACAGATTAGCTGTAAGTGCATTGGAGGGTCACCACCCCCAGCTTGGCTTGTTTGATCAGTCATATACAGGCAAAAGAGAACAGGATTTTTTAAAGTTGCAATTTGGAAGGGGATAAACAAACTGAGAGCTGCATCAGCAGGTTTTTAGCCCAGGATGAGCAGTCACTAATAATAAGACCTGAAGAGGGCAGTGGGGTTGAGTCAGGGAGGGAAAGAATCCCATAAAAGCTGGACAACAGGATGTTCTTCAGAGGGAACTAAACTGGTCTGTATGAGCAATGGTTTCGTACACACTGCAAATACTTACATAGCAATAAAATTGATCCAAGCTTTGAAATGGGTATGTGAGGCAGGTGGGATATTTGGTCTTGTGTTTTTACGTACATTATTTATGTATTGATCTACATTTTTTTTTGGCACAAAATGTTTTTGATGACTTAACTGAGGCGCTCAGAAAGGGAACAAAGAATCTTGTAAATAATTGGATCATGCTATGTATTGTTGGTCTTTATAGAACAAATGTGTGTTGTTACCTTTGATTTTTAGGTGACACTTCATTTTGTGCTCACCTTCTTGGAATTTCTTGTTTTTTAAGAAAATTGAAGTGGTCTGAAACACCTTTGAATAAAACCCTTCAAATGCTTCTCTGGAGAGTTCTATAATTCAAGTTCATGTCTTTTTGGCAAAGGCAATCCTAATGTCTTTATTTGCCCCCACTTTCAGAACACGTGACTGCTCCCTCCCCTTTTTTTTTTGCCCCACGAATTTCAAGGTGTTTAATTTGTGCTTTATGAAAGCGTGGGGATTGGTTCGCACAGAACTGAAATCAGAATAAGCAGTTCTGTCACTGTAGGAGCTTCTCTCAGCCCTCAGATCTCCAGAGCATCCTCAAGCGAGTTCTGCGTGGCATCATCTGCTTCCAGACCAGCAATCTGAAGTAGGAAGGCAGCAATAAAAGTAACATCACTCTGCTGATAAAAACTCTTCTATTTTTTATCAGGACGGACTTCCTAACAGCAGCCTCATTAAGGAGTTATTACACTCCCAGTCACGCAGGTTTCTAAGGCTGCCTTTTTCCGATTTCTGCTTGGAGCCTCTCTCTGTGCCAGCAGAGTTAAGGTCATCGTTGCCTTTCTGTATTGCTTCCCCCACAGCTTTTACTGGAAGGCGCAGCTTGAAAGCTGCGGGGTTTGGTTTTTTTGAGGAGATCTGCAAAGTTTAACACTTAAAACGCTTACGAGTTAAATGTAGTAATGCGTAAACGCTGCAGAAGCGCCATCCAGTGGAGCTCCGCGTGGCTGCTGCTGTATTTCCTTGCCAGGTGTGAGCAGGGCTGCTGCCTGGAGTTGTTATTCCTATTCGAATAACACTGTAACTACAAGTTTGTTTTCAAACAAATGGAAAGCTGCTCAGTTCCAGAAGGAAGACACTCAGGATCCACAGAATAAACACCAGGCATTTTGCTGCCGGTCCCCACATTTCCTTAACTGTGTAAAGTTCTTCTTATTTTGGAAACCAGCATACATTTACACAGGCCTTTTCTAATTATGGGGGGGATGTCAATCAAACTAAAAGCCTTCAACAGATTTTGTGTGACTTTGGTGGTGGCTTTAAGCCTCCTGCACTGATAGGAAGTACCAGAGAGGTGGTGCTACTCATGTTTCAAAATGTCAGGGATTATTTTTTCATGTGAAGTAATTAAGTTGCTCAACTAAAGCTAGAGTTAAAACTCTTTTTCCACTGCTGATACACTGTTAGTGTTACCAACAACGTGCAGCAACTCACTTCACTTGTAACTGCAGAGTTGAACTCGCCCCTTCCCTGTGTTCACTCAAGACAGAAGAAAACCTGCTGCTCCATGAACCTCGGTAATATTGCTTAAAGAAAAACATTTAACCCAATTGAGGAGCTGGGTGCAAGATAGTCTGAACTAAAGGAGCATTGTTTTCACTCTGTGTACGTGCTTACAGGGTTCACTTATTTTGCAGGCTGGAGCCCCCAGGGATTGCTCAGACCCATCTTCCTTGCTCTGGGATTTGACCCCAGGCTGATTTCCTCTGGTCAACTCAGCTTAATTATTGTGGAGAAGGAAGCAGCTGTGGCAGAGTGTGGGACCTCACACTGCTCAGGTAAGACACAGGCAAGTGAGTCAACTACTACTCTGCATCTTAAACATTTTGAACATTAAATCTGTATTCTTTGTTGTTTGCTTCATTGTTTATCTTCTCTACCATCATTTCCCCCGTTTGATGCTGACATTCCCCTTCAGAATGGGCAGGTTCTGTTTAGTTAACCAGACTCTTAGTTCACTAGAGACCCAGGCCATATCGCTTATTTTGGGTTGGACTTTTTCCCTACAGAAACACATTCAGAAATAAGGTACCTGAGATTAGTTTGGTTTGGGACATTTATTAGCAAAAATCAGATCTTTGAGACTGGCAAGAGCAGACTTATTTCCTGAGCCAGAAACATCAGACTGTTCAGGTTAATAGGGATCAGATCTGGTCTGTAGAGCCATCCCTGGACATGAGGAAGTGTGGCCTCTTGGGTAGAGCTGTCTCTGCAGGGAGGAGCCAGAACAACACATAGATTCAAGCTCTCTTGAAGACCTGTCTGCACACTTGGTTCTCACAACGCAGCTCCTACCAAAGAAACAAGAGTACAGATGTCAAAGGAGCTGCTTCCAGAAATGAACATAAATTCTTTGACTTTACTCTGGCCATGCTAATAACTTATGCTTGACATTACAGTGAAGCTGTTTCAAAGCGGACTGTGCTTGCCATGTGTCATCCATTACGAATACTGCAGAGTTAGAAGACTTGTGCCCACCATGACCACTTTACAGATCTTATTTTGGTCATAGAGAGACAGAGTTAGTAGGAATTTGAAGTCAATACCAGGTGGAGGTCATCTCCTTCGAGCCAATGAGTCCAGCCCCTGTTCTTCTTCTCACCAGTCTGGACACAGACAAGTTTGTCATTTTCCCAGGTAACCAGGCTCTGTGGAACAGGGAACAAAGAACTGTTTCTGCATGTCTGTCTCAGTTTTGCAAAATACTTGTTGACAATGTTTATTTTCCTACATAAAAGAGGACCTAAATTCTACTCCTGAGTGAAAGTGCAACTCCTTGTCTGTCACTCAGGCTCCTGCCTCTGTGTTGCACTACAAATATTATTCTTCAAACAGTTTCAGCTCAAGTATCTGGATTGATCACAGCACCCTGATTTTGTAATAGTCTCTTGATTTTATACATGCATCCTTACCTTGCATTTTCTGTTATCCAACCCTTTATTATCCTCTTCAAACTCTTGTCCAACTTTGAACTCCAGCAAATAATCTCGGAATGTGCTGGTGGTGTGGATGTAGAACGAATCCCCATCCTGTTTGATCACTTTCTGAGGCTTCAGCACTTTGGCTATTTTGCGTGTTGCAAAGTCAATACCTTGGACAGGAGGCAAGAAGGTCAGAGCTGTATTTCTTACCAGCCATTTGGACAGCCAACACTCAACCTGATTCACTACTAGAAGCATTTCTTAGGTTTTGTTGCTTGCTCAGGACCTATTGTTTTGTTCAAAGCTGTATATTACACAAATTTAGTCATCCTCTTGGACATTTTACTCTCTGGAAACCAGTTTACTTGTTGCCCAATTCCTATGCAAGATTTAGAGGACTTTGGGTCAAAATCCTCCTTTTAGGAGTTGGTTTGCCACACACAAACACCTCAAGCTTGGTCTCAGACTTACCCCTTGCTTAGTTAAAGGGAGTAGTTAGTGAAATCTCATCCTTTGTTGGAGGAAAGGAAACGTAAGAGTTAACAAGAACTCTCTGCACCCTCTACCTTAAATAGGACAAAAGGAAGGGCAGTCCCAAAATTAATTCCTCAGGCTTGTTTTCAGGACATACCCCTTGCTATTAGCACTTCTTAAGTACAGATATAAACCGTCACACTTGTCTGTAATGGTCACTCAGTGACAAAATCCTGATGTTCCTGGTGACACTGAGCTCAAGGCAGTGCCTCCAAACTCTTTTCCATTTCTCTTCCTTAGAGGAACAGGCAGGCAGCTGAAGCACATCACATCCCAATAGCATGCTCAGAGTTAGGGTTTCTGGCAGGGGGGGGGGTAAAATGGGGGCTGTGCATTAATTGAGTTGCTTTTGCCCCCTAGATTAAAACCATCATTTTATAGGAACACGAGAAGTTTCTTACTTTATGCAGGTTGGGGCTGTGACCCTGCCAGGGAGTGTTCAGCGAGCATGGGTTGGATCAGATGGCCCAGTGACACTTTGTGTCACTGTGGGCATTACAGATGTGCCAGGAGCTGAACCATATGGCCCAGCAGTCACTGTGGGCGTTACAGATGTGCCAGGAGCTGAACCATATGGCCCAGGAGTCAGTCTGTGGCTCTCTGGCATTACAGATGTGCCAGCATCTGGCAGGCACATTTTCACATGTTACCAGTTCATTTCAGCATGGAGGGATTTGAATTCAGCACTGGCAACAGCCATTCCCATTGACCCTTAACCAGAGTGTGTAAATATAAACTACCTACAACTCTGTTCTTTAGAGGTGGATATAAATGGAGGGAAGGGTTGGGCTTGGCATAACCACATCCTTATCCACAACCCTCTGGTTCTTCAGCTGACCAGGGATTAACCTCCCCCCTCTACTTGCCCTGGCAGACAAGTGTTCCATTCTAGCTCTACAAGACTGACTTCAGCTTTGTTTTGCTCAGCATACTCCAAACCAAGCAGGACTAACTAAAGGCAGGTTGTAAATCATCAACAGGATCTTCACCTCTACTTTTAAGTCAGTTCCCTCAATCACATGCGGAAAACATTTCTTCACAATATTGGTAGTTATATTTAGTTTCAAAAAACATACTTAGCTGGACAATGTTCGTCATCAAGGAATAGACAGAATCTCTCTGTGATTCAAAGACATTAACACATTTAGAGTGTACTACTTAGTATCCCGAGGAATAATTAGTCATGATGGCAGCACCCTTTCTCTTTTTGTTTTCTTTCTAATTGATAACACAGCAGGATTAGTAACAGAGTCTTTTCATCCTGATACCAACTAGACAATATAAGTAGGTTCCCCAGCATAGACACAGCCAGAAAACAGATTTATTTCCAATTTTGTGTACCATAACCAAGTGCTGGTCACCAGTTCCCACAGGTCACAGAGGTAAGGAGGGGTGGGAGAGGCAGGAGAGGAGAGGGCAGCACACGAGGTTCCTGCTGTCACAGTCTGTAAAGAGCTTTGTACAAGAGAGATAATGAAGGACTGAGAACTTCCTTAGTTCCCCGTTAAAGCACTGTTAACCTCTCCGTACATCAGGCTGAGAAATTCCCCAAAGCTGCAATGACTTAGACTCTTAAAATTCAGAAGGGCCCTTATTGGGGGAAGGGAGGAAGGACAGAATCAGGTATTTTCACCTACCTAAGGCCACCATATAACCTTCAAAGTTGTCATTGCTGACAAGGTTCCAGGTCCCACTGAAATCCACAGGCATTGCCAGACAGTAGGAGGAAGATCGTGTCAAAAAGGCAAAAATGAAGAAGTCGTTTTCTAACCAGGCCTTATATAAAGCAGCTTGTGGGTGGGATTATAGCCCAGGGCCTTTCCCGTGGAGGGAAAGGGTGCTCCTGCTGGGCCAATGGGTGAGAGGGTGTTTGTGGAATCGCTTCAGCTGCGCTGGAGGGAAAAGTTCACCGTGTCCGAAATCTTTGTGTGGAGCAAATGTTAATAGCCCAAGAGCCACAATGCAGGCCAAAAACTGGCTTGTGTCCATCTTGTACACTTGAAAGGGACTGACATTGTCATTACTAAAAATTTCCTGCGTGTTTATTAGATCTGTGGCCTTATGACCTGAAATCTGGGTATTTGTTGGGAAGGTGAGCAGTGATTCATGATTGGAAAGGTGACCTACCCCCTGTAAGGACATTCTGTATTTGAACAGGCAAAGATTGACTGTTAAACTGGAGATAGTATCACACCAATAAATTTTAAAGCAGTGCCTGTGAGACAGTAATAGAGATTACAATTCTATCCTATTGGTTTATGTCTGGAGTGAACAGGAGGCACATTCAAATAGTACTGTCATGTATATAGAAGATGTAGCTCCCTCCTTGGCTTTCTACTCTTGACACATACAGGAGAGCTGATCCAGGAAACTCACCCACACTTACTATATTTATCTATTTACTGATTTGTGTTGGGCTGAATAAAAAAGACAACAGTTTGCAGAGAGGTTTCCCTGAACTTTAGCTCCTTTTCTGGAGCTGGCAGTTTGACCAACATGACTCACAAATGATGTGAGAAGGAAATCAGGACGTCAAAGCCTGTTTCCTGTTTGCAGCTGGATGTTCTCTAACCTACACTAAACCAGGAATGGCACAGAGAAATGAAAATGAATGTGTTCCTGGACTCAGATAGTAACATTTCACCCACAGCCTGGTGTTATGAGCTTGTGGTAGTAAAGCACTGTTGCAATACCACTGACTCTTGCAAGCAAAGAGAAATACTTGGGTAAAACCTGTGTCAAAGCCTGGATATAACATTTTAATTTAAAATTAAATTATGCAGGTAGGCAGGGGCGTGGTGCTTCTTTCTGTAGATCAGTTCTCTTTGAGATCTGACAAGAGTCCACTCCTGAAAGTTATAACCTGCCTGACATCTTTGAACAGCCACATCACTGCTCACGGTGCTGGTGTTTCTGATTGAACAGGGGATGGTGAGTGTGCTCCTCGGGCTGCAACAGGCAGGTTTCTGGATCCCACCAGTAACACAAAGGATCCGCACTCAGAGTAATTTTTGAACAATATTCTGGTTTGTATAAACCAAACTGTACTAACATCATTCTATTTCTTAAAGATCATGCAGTCATCAGATATGGTGAACAACAGGATGACTAAAATTAGCATATTACATGCAATTTGTTTTATTGAAAGACCCACCACACATTAAACTCCAGCGAAATAAAACTGCAGACCAAAGCTTTATAAAAAACCCTACTGAATTTGCAGCTTCTCTGCAATTACACAAAGTGCACCAACACACACCAGCATCATTATTAAGAAGAATAAACCTAGACTTAAAGTGCAGTTTTAGTTTGAAAAATGACCACCTAAACAGGGTGCTGTCCCATTAGAAGGGTCTGCTCTGTTTGTTCAGCAGCACAATGGTTGACTTGAGGGCTCAGAATAAATCTTTCCTGTCCTCTGTTCTCGTCAGTCATAAGGACAGACAGTGAGCAAGAGAGGAAAGGAGATGTCACCCTTCCCCAGGCCCCATCACTAGTACAGGTGTCTGCAGTCAGCTCAGGCAGTTGTATTGCTGAGGTATCACAGGGGCATCATTTATCCTTCCTTTATTACCGGTGAGGGTAAAAGAACCCAACCTTGTCACCAAAGGACAGTGTAAACTTGCCTGAGCTCTAGGGGAAGAAATGGCAGCCAGCACATTTGATGAGGAGTCACCAAAAATACAACCCTAAGGATCCTTGGTGCTACTTTGTGTCACAGATGCACTTCTAGGGTGTGACTTGATTTTCTTACACTAATCTCTTTGTGGCTTCTTCCATCTTGGCAGGTTGGAACCAGCAGAACACACAACAGACGTTCTGTTGACTGGTAAATGCAGGATTTCATGTGGGGCTCCCTGTTTGCACGTTCCGTGCCAGCTCCGCTGCAGGATACAGGTTTTCCCAGCAGTGTCCCAATTCCCCTGCTGGGTTTCAGACAAGCCTCCCAGGCCTTTGGGCCACCCACAATGTTCTGTGTTTGGCTTCTGTCTCCCAGACTCCCCCTGAGCTCTGAGGGAAGGCCAGACCTCGGTCTCAGCTCCCTGGGATGCCCTGCCAGGGCAGGAGGGCGATGGGTTGTCACAGTTACGATCCTGGAACATGTCCCTGGTTCTAGACTTGCCCAAGAACACCTTGGCCTCCTGCCCCGAGGGCTCACACTGGGCTGGATTTGATCATCTGAAAACAGTGACCAGAGATCTCTGAAAGAGCTGCTAACCCATCAGAGAGTGGCTTGGAAACCTTGACATTTATAATAAGGCACATAACCCAAACAAAAATAGGATGGTAGCAAACAAATGGAGGTAGAACTCTATCACCACATCATCACAGTGCCTCTCCTGCTCATATTCACATAATATACTGTCAGATTCAAACCCAGATTTCTAGCAAAGAACATTTCACTTGTGTACAGTACTAATTTCCTACTATTTCCTCTCAACTGCAGTAAAAGAAAACAATTCTGGCTATATACCATTATATTGTCCTTATGGCTCAAACATAAAAGGTGTTCTATTATTTGAAAGAAATTTATTATTTGTAATAAAGGGACAACTGTCTGAGAATCATTGCAACAGCACTATTATTAATTGCTGTCTATGCTAGAAATCAGTTTCTGAGGTAGGTTTGTCCTTCCATCAGAAACAACTGAGCTTAACTACAGCCCCTGAAAACATGAATAGAAGAGTAAAGCACAAGACATTTCTGGGAGCAAATTGCATGATGGCAAACAAGCAGCTGCATCTTTGAAAGGCAAGCAGCTCAAAGCAGCCTGTACCCAGCACCACTTCAGCCAGGAGGAAATTTGTCCCCGTCAGGATGGAGCTAAATAATTTCTTTGAGGTGAACCACACGTTGGCAATTAGAGCAACACAGACTGACTATCAGCAAATGGTACATTAGAAATTAAATAGCTTCATTAAGACACTGTGAGTTATAAAAATATTTGTGTTGCTGTTTTATAAATGGCAGTCGGAGCAGTTTGAATTCAAACGGATCAGAACATTTTCATTTGTTTTGCTTATTCATTTGCAATTCTTATGTGCCGGTGGGAATTCTTCTACTCTGTGACAAAATGTTTAAATGTGAAAATCTTATTGTGGGACTTCAAAAAGATCATGGAGGTCCAATCATTGAGTGCACCAAACCTCAGCAGCAACTACAGAAGTGCTAAAGCCACGGAATTAGCCCATTATTTACCAAAAAAAAATGAACCAACCCCTAGTAAACACTCTCCTGTACCCAACTGTAGCTTTTGCCCCAGCAGACAGTGAGTTAGTTGTTCAGTGCCTGTTAGTTCTTGGAGTCACTTGCATTTTTCTGTAAGGGAGCCAAGACCACCCCAGCATTCCTGTCCTCGCTCTCTGGGCTATACAGGTTGTTTTTCTCAATGTAAGCTCGGACCACATCGGGCACCAGGTAGCGGATGCTCTGCCCCCTCCGCAGGGCCCTCCGGATCTTGGTGGAGGAAATGTCATTTGTGATCCATTCCTCCACCAGGTGAATGTTGTTCTTATGCCTCCACAAGATATCAGACTCGTAGATGAATTTCTGAGCGTTGTTCCCGGCCCTGCTGATGCACACAAGGCCGTGCTTCTCCACAATTTCGGTGATGTCCTCCAACTTCCACAGGTTGGGGATCCCAAAAGATTCCAGCATGTCGCTGCCACAGAGCAGCTTAACCTGGGGGACACCTTGAAAAGAAAAACAAGTGAGAAGCAGGGCTTGGTTTAGGTCACCAGATTTTAGCTAACATGACAGGGACATCTGATTTTGGGCTATCCCTCTGTTAAGATGAGACAATGGAATGAGTATCTAATTTATAATCCATAGACGCAAACCAGGATTTTTCTGAATAAAGGTTCTGGGAGTCCCTTCACTAAAAGGATCTACAGCCTTATAAGGGAATAAACTTTCTCAGTGGCATCACAACCAACAGCTACCATAAACCAGTGCAAGTCTCTTGAGAGAACAAGTCTTATTAACCATTTAATTTGCAAACAGACTTAACTTTTTACATCTGGGCTCTGATTTTTCTTTTTAACGGGTTCGTGCCTGTTTGGTTCCTGTTTCCTCTTCCGCCCCAGCTTTGTTATGGGCACAGCATCCTCCAGACTGTTGGTGGCATCAGGAGGTAAAAGCTTTTGATGATGGTACCTGCAAAACAGATGTATTTCAGGTATTTTAGAGATGTAGGAGGAAATAGGGATAGTGTAGCCTGTTAAATGATCTATCCCACTTCCTCCTGCAGCACTTTCACAGTCCACCCAGGAGCTGATCTGCTGAAACAGGGACTTGAGAGCTCGGTCAGATGGTAGTCAAAGTGCAAAGATGTTAAAGCAACAATAAGACTGGTTTGTTTCTTTTTTTTTTTCAATAAAAATTTGTTTTAATGATAAGAATCTCAGTGAAGTAGCAACGACTGAAAGAGTAAAAACTTAGAAAATACTCCTTCAGACCATTCTCATGCCAGTCTTTAAACACACAAATGTGCAGCACAGCTTGTGTCTGCCCTGTTCTAGTCTCTGCCCTTCCCCATGGACACCTTTGCAGCACAAAAACTGAATAAGGCCTAAGAAATTACATATCTTAAAAATCGTTCCCAGGCTCTTTTTTTGGCATGTTTAGGACTAATGGTGCAATCTTTCATTTTCAATGCTCATATCAACAGTCCCTCTGAATTCACTGGGTCTGTTCACACAATTGGGGGCCATCCCACCATTATCTAACTCAGGTTAACACCATTGCTTATCCTTCTATAGGTTTGTGAGACTTTTTAGAGCTTGGCTGAAGAATACCTTAAAACTTTTAGTGTTTCCAACCACTCACTCTGGCTGCTTTCCCAATCATCAACTTCCACCCAATCTGAGTTTTTTGTAGCCAGTTTTGCCATTGTCACTCGGTGATTTGCACTGATCAGACCTTTCTTCTTATATGCATCACCCACCGGTGAAATGATGCCCTTGATTACTTTGTATTTTCCTGTGGGGAAAAAACACACCACACAAGAACAGGAGAAGTGGTTGAGCAGATGTGACTTCCTCTGCATTGTATTTAAACTATGACATAAACATTATTGAGGGCAATGGCAGCTCTGACAGCCAGCCCAGTGGAAAAATACAGTTCTCTTCTTTCACTGTCAGGGCAGCACAATGAAAGAGTTGGGAAGATATATTAGAAAGATAGATTTCTATAAATTAACTTAAAAACTGTGTTTTAGCTCATTGAGATCAGTAATAAGCAACATGTACGTAAGACAGCTCTCTCATGTTGGCCTACATGACTTTGCATGATACATCCACACACACCAGCCTCAGTATCTCATTAGGATTTCCAGAAATATCTGCCCTGCCAGACAGGCATTCACAGACACAAAACATTCACCTTCACACTTCAGTGCCCAGTTATCAAAGCTATCCTGAATGACACAAATGACCATCCTACCTGTTTCATGGAAATAGTCTTTAGCCAGCTCGAACAGCCTCAGGTGCATGTTGGTGATGGGGTTGAAGGACCCACAGGCCAGCAGTACCACTTCAGTCTTCCTGTCAGGATCTTCCATAGCCATTCCTCACAGCCAGAGCCAAGGGCAGAATGGTGGTGCCAGCTACCAGCCACTACAAGAAATGGGATTAAAACAGAGTTTGGTACTTATTTGTGCTGCCAGTAAGCAGAACATAAAATGTCAAGATCAAATGGAACACTTCCATCACCGCTTAGCCTGTGATTGTTGATGTGACGCTGCATTGTTAAGAGATTAAAATATGAAATCACTGCAAACAGGCTGCTTGCCTACAGAGGACAGTGTACTGCCCACTCTGAAGAAAAGCAGCTCATGCTTTTAAATTTCACATGGAGAGACGATCTGTCCTGATTGCAGGACCAAGTTTATTAGAACTTTGCACCTTTTTTTATGATGCCAGTGCCAATCAACTGCCAACAGACACGTGGGCAGGGAACTTCCTTGTTAAGTAACTTCCTTCTGGTGCTTACAGGGAGCAACAGACCTAGGGTAGCTGCTCCAAACTGCAGTGAGCCTCTACAGAAAGATCAATAAAATCAATATATTAAATATTCTGGAGGAGAATAGTGGTCCCATTTCTTCCTTCAAGATTTACTTACATTTCCTGTAATATAAAATGTAAAAGGTGGTAATTCATACCATTCAGAACAGTATGAGGGAGGAGAGTTATCTGGACTGAATCTGAAAAGAATCAGTCTGCTTTGTGCTGCAGAAAGTCAGGGTAGGTGTACCAGTGGAACAGGTGATAGAAGAAGAGTGAATTAAAACAAGTTCAGTAAAAGCTGCAATGAAATACTGGATTTTTTTCCCCCCTTTTCTGAAGTACAACAGCACTGTTCCAATTCTGAGCTTCAGTTTCAGCAAGCTGCTTAAGAATTGCTGAAAATCAGGAAATTTCACTAGTTATCACTTAATTTCTCCTCAAGCTGCGCGGATTTTTGGTTCTGTGTTCTTCTGTGAGGATATTCTGGCATGCCAAGATTGTTCTCCCCAGCCTGGCTCTAACAAACCAAACCTGGGATATGCCACAGGCCACTCTCCTGCTGCTGCTCTTCTTGAATTGTCTGAGACATCCGTGAGGATTGTCTGCAATTGTCTGCCATTGTTCCTACAGCAACATCCCCGCCTGGAAAGATCCCACAAGGTCACCCTCACATCCAGTCTCTGTTCCCAAGAGGCTGAGTGATGTTTCCAGCTCTGAGACACCATCACAGCCAAACCCTGTAACAGCCACTGCGTCCCAACATCAAACAGCCCCCGGATAAAAGCAGCTCTTGCAAGGCTTTCACCTCTTGCAAGTGTTGGCACTTTTCTGTGCTTTCAAGAGTTTCACAAACTTTTAAAATGTTCTTTATTACTGCAGAGTGGCTCAGCAGAGGAAGGGCTGGTGGCGCTTGGAACAGCCTTCACAGGGGCACGGCTGGGAGAGTTACCATGGGAACAGGAGGAAGGGATTACACCGCCTTTGGAATGCACAAACCCTACTTTCTACCCAGTGACTTGTGCCGCACAACTGGAAAAAGGTTGATTTTTTTCCATTAAAAAACAGTTCAAAATTTTCAGATGAAAGCACACAGTGCCTTTTCAGGATTTGGTCAAATGTCCCTTTCCCTGCTGCTAATTTTACAGTTTTCAGAAGGAGGCAATTACTGCCTCGTAAACTCACCTTGCAGAGCTTCATACCCACATAGAAATGAGAGCAGAAATAGAATTTCATATCTTGCACATCCCCTGAGCCTCCTAATTTGCATTGACACCCTTTGTCTAGCACTGTTAGCCCTAACTTTTTGGGAAAAGCCATGCAATTTGCATATCCCAGGAGAGCAGAGGAGGTTAGGACCAGGCACGACTAAAGCCCAGCCACTGCCTGAGCTGTACATGGAACTAGGCCTGTTCTTGTTGTATAATAACAGCAGTTTTGATGAACTGTATATAGTTTGGCACTGCTTGACACAAATCCCATACTGCAGTTTAACCACAGGATCCAATACAGAGATGAGAGAGAGAGATCTTCACACAGCTCCATAAAACCGAAATCAGTCTTAAAATAATTAATGCTGTCTTATGCCAAATAGCAAATAAATATTAGTACAATCTCTCCACAAAGACTTAAGATGGGAATATAAAGTAAAATGGCCTTCACTTGGGTATTCCAGAAGTGTAGGACATCCTGGATTATTTGCCTTCTTCCTCTGATGGAAAAATGAGGTGCCCTGTGATGTACTCCTTACCCAGATGCTTATATATAGTCTCATCATGCTTACATGTAATCCTACCAGCATTTAGTGTGTGCTGATTGCAGCCCTGCTATTAGCTGGATTGGACACGTATTTGCATTAAAATACACCTACAGCATATCTCGGGATCCTTCTGGAGCCCAACCTGCCTGGGGACCAAACAGGTAAGGATGCTTTGCTCAATCTCATTTATAGTTCAGAGCCAAACATTTATCAAACCTGTTTACGCATCTGTATCGTATACTCTGTACGGAATTTATCATATTCTATCCACAGAGAACAGAACCACCGCTAAACATTACGTTCACGACACGTGGGCATCGCTGGACGCTTGAGCAACACGGGGGTCTGTCTGCGCGGGGAGGAGGCTCGGACCCCGCACAGCGAGTCCCAGCGAGTCCCCCCCGGCGCCGGCGGGTCCCGGAGCCCGCAGTGCCCGCCCGGAGCCCCGCAGTGCCCGCCCGGAGCCCCGCAGTGCCCTCCCGGAGCCCCGCGGTGCCCGCCCGGCCGCCGCACTCACCGCGCGGTGCCCGCGGCGCGTCCCCGCAGTCCGCCCGCCCGGCGGGCCCGGCGCAGCCCGCGCTCATTGGCCCGGGCGCGGCGGAAGCGGCGCCGGGGGGACGGTCCGGGCCCGCCCCGCCGAGGCCTGCCCGGGTGAGGGGACAGGGGAGAGGGGCAGGGCGGGCGGAGGAGGAGGAGGACTGACCGGGCCGGGGCCGGGGCCGCGGGCACGGGCGGCACCCCCGTAGTGCCGCGTCCCGCTCCTCCTGCCCCGCGTCCTCCCCGCAGGCCCGTGCGCCGCTTTCCGGCGGCAGGGTGGCGTTTCCTGGGCGGCCGCCGGCGGTGGGGCAGCCTCTGATCACCGGGGATGCCCCGCGGTTCCTCTGGCGGTGCTGCCGGGGGAGTTCCGACCCTCGCTGTCTCCCGAACAGAGCTCCGGGGGGCCCTTGGAGAGGCGAATCCGCTGTTTTACACAGCGGGGCCTCTGTAGTTCAGTAATCGCTGCTGGGCTTGACCCTCGTTTGGTTGTATGTGCTGTGGCTGAGTTATTACCCTGGTGAACCGCCTCTTTCTGCGAAGATAATCCTCTACACACAGCCTGGCGTTTCTGTTTACACTGCAAGGATCTCCAGGTGTTGCGGTTAGACACTCCACAACAAGATACTGCATCGTTTTCTTGCTGTTTGGAGCATTTTAAACAGGTTTCCAGTTGTTGATACAAGCAATAAAATGTACTTTCTCCTAGGAGTGTCATGTAACAACTGGAAATTTTCATGTGAAAAGAGAAAATGGCTTCAAGAGGAACAACAGAGACCAGCAAACTAAAACAAAACTTGGAGGAGCAGTTGGACAGATTAATGCAGCAGCTTCAAGATCTGGAAGAATGCAGGTAATAAAAGTAGCTGCTTTTCTCTTATATGGTAATAATTTTCTTAAGTGGTTGGCAGAAGAAAGCAGTACTTTTCAAAAATCTTGTGGGTTTTTTGTTTTTGTTTGGTGTTTTCTTGTGGCTTTACATTTTTTAATTAGGATGTTTGTGTTAGGTAGTAAAAATTATATTTAAAAAATAAAGATCATTTTATTTATCATCTGAAGAAAATGCAGGCAGAAATACTCAATGGTTTTTTTATATTTCAGCCTGACTTTTTAGCTTCTAATACCTGTTCACACAACTCACAGTTTCCTTGTGGGCTTTTTTAATATCAGTTAGAAAATAGCTTTTGTGTCTGTTTTGGTTTGTCTTGTAGTTATGGATGTTTGTTGGGGTTTTTTAACACAAATAAAATGGAAAGTTAGACAAACTAATGTGATTTTTATATTAGTTTTCCATGGGTTAATAAAATTTGAGTCAGACTGAATCCATTGCTGCCTGAGGAATCGAGCTCCCTGATACTCCCCAGTGCCCTTTTCTCCACATGACATCTCAGGTTAAATCTTAATTCTGAATTAATGTGTCCTCTTGGCCCCTCTGTAGAGAGGAGCTGGATGCAGATGAGTATGAGGAGACCAAAAAAGAAACTCTGGAGCAGCTGAGTGAGTTCAACGACTCCCTGAAGAAGATCATGTCTGGAGATATGACTTTGGTGGACGAGCTCAGTGGGATGCAACTGGTAAGGATGATGTGCTGCTAAAAATAACTCATGTTTTTCCTGGAGTTGATGAAGCAGCAAATAGATCCATGTGGTTCACTGTAATTTTTGTGTGAAACCTAGATCTGTGTAGCTGATGTTTTTATTGTTTAATACGTGTGTACATGTAAGAGCTTGCATAGGTCTCTTCATTTTAAAGGGGAAAAAACATTGAAAAATTATAACCACAACACTGGGAAATTGCAGGGACTAAGTATATTAGAAAATAATAGAAATTTAATATAAAAGGTCTAATATAAAAGGATAGTATATATCCTGATAAATAGAGTTCATGCCTGTTTGTTAGAAAGCATAAGATAGCACTTCCTGTGCTCTTCTTGCTGACTTGTTTCAGATTCACACCCGTCCAAATGAAAAGGCTGTAGGAATGACTGTGTGGCTCTAAGTTATTATTATATATTTACATATTTTATATTTATATTATATTATTGATCTTATGCTGGCTTCCAAACTTCTGATCTATTTTCTCTCTTTTCAGTGTTTAATTAGAGCATAATTTGTTCCTTCTAAGCTCTGTGTTTTAGGATTTTGTTGCCAGAGAGATCATGATTTGTCCAAAGATAACTGTGGGGAGATCTAATAATGATAATTTTGATAATCCACAGAGGATTTTGAATAACAGTAGGATGTTTGCCTCATCATTTACATTCTGCTTACCCTTAGAAGAGCTGTAATCATCAATGTGGGCATGAAAACTGTGCTAATACCAGGAAAGTGTTGGAAATTATTAGAAAGTAAGACCTGGACTGTAATGAAAAACTTCACAGCTCTTTCTTAGTGTAGTTGCACTAAAGAGTGGATTCTTCAAGCCCTGCATAAAGGTCATGTATTTTTTTTCATTTTACTTCCATGGTTACACATCAAACGATGCAGGGGGTACTAATGATGCTCTCCAGCCCTCCTTAATCCTGTCTTCAGCTGTCGATTGTGAGGCAGTCCCGGTCATTCTCGCTCTTTTCCCTGCAGGCAATACAAGCAGCCATCAGCCAAGCGTTTAAAACCCCAGAGGTGATTAGACTGTTTGCAAAGAAGCAGCCGAGGCAATTGAGGACGAGGCTGGCAGAGGTGAAGGCTTTTTGTTTGACTGCAAAAACTGTTTATTTGAGCCAGACTGATTCAAGTGTGTAAGGAGTGCAAGGAGGGCAGAGTGTGCTGGAGAACTTGGTGTGTCAGCATCATAAAGAGGTGGAGAAGGTCTCTTTGAGAATGTGTTCAGTTTTAAATGTTTATTGAGGTAACAGTGTGTATTTCTTGAATTATCTTCCTGCTTCCAAACAACAATGGGATTGACATTGAGAGTGAAGTGAACAAACTGCAAATAGAAAATCTGGGGTTGTACTGAGGGCTGGAGAGTGCACTCAGGGATCCAGACTGAACTGAAGATGCAGATAAAGTGAAATAAATGTGATTGCTCCAAGTGCCAGTGATGTGTGAATCCATAATTTTGAGTGAGTATCAGTCTTTGGTGAAAAAAGATTCAAGTTTGGAGAAATCATGTAAGATAAGGTCAGGTGTGGAGAGTATTTGCAGGACATTCAGAAAAACTTCGCAGCCATCTTTTAAATCATAGAGAGCTCTGTCCCTTCCTGCTGTGGGCCTGTGCTTGCTAAGGGTATTTTGAGGCTGTTGCATTTCTCATGCTGTTGTGTTGAGTGAAATAATGGGAAGATGAGTTATCTTGACTTGTTTTCCCCCCCGATGTGCAGATGGACCGAGACTTGATGGTTGGGAAGTTGGCACGAGACCTGTACACCCAACAGAAAGTGGAAATCCTGACTGCCCTCAGGAAGCTTGGTGAGAAGGTAAGGTCTTGGTGGGAAACTCAGGTGAACAGAGGTCTCTGTCTATATATTTAACAGGAATTTGAAATAATTAAAGTAAGAAATTACGACTTTTAGGAGCAAATGATAAAATGCAACTTGTTTTTGTAGTATATAGATGTCCTTCTCTTAATGCCAGGCTTTCTGAAGCACTCAGTGCTGAACTTTTGTATAATTCTGTTTCTACTTTAAAATGCTTTCTTTGGGCGCTGTAAATGAATCACATACAAGCTGCCACAAGATGATCATATTTATAAAAGCTCCCCCATATTTACCAGGAACTATCCAAAGCTTTTGACACACATCCAGCTTCACTTACTTTTATACTGCAGATAGTACAATATAATACAATATTCTTTACCTCTTGGTGTGAGGTAAAGGAATTGGAGAGATGAGGGATAAGGGGATTGTTGCCCCCAGTGATCCATAAGTGGCAGAACAAGCCCTGGGTTTGCCACCAGAGGGAGGAAGAGAAGTTGTTATTTCTCTTTGTGGCTGGTAAATGAAGAAAATGAGTTGCTGAGTATCTCTGCACTTAAGGTTTCTTAGGAAATGAAGGAATGTAATGGAAAAGATCAAGTGCAGTACTTAAAGGAGCTGGAGTCCAAGTGGATTCCAAAGCAAAGAATATTTTTATTGCTTGACTGTCAGAGGGAAAAACTCATTTTGGAGGTATATATAAAAGGCTAGTTAAGATTGTGAACAGGATGCATGAAGACACCTAATCCTCCTGGCATGAGTTCCTTGGATCACAACTTGAAGCCACTTCACCAGGCTCTGACCTAACCTCTTAATCTTTTAAAATGATCAGCAACCTACTGCACAGAGGACTTGCCAGGGCAGTAGTTCCACATCTGTTCTGGATGTGAACAGTGATAGTAAAAATTCCCTGTTTGTCTGCACAATACTGCCAAGTTTTCAGTAGTTGGATTGCTCACAAAGCTCAGCAAAGGCAGGTAACTAATATGTTTTCCTTCATTCCAACACCCTCTTGAGTGCCTGTACCTGACTTTTATATTTCTAACAAATAAACTGATGCAAACACTGTGAACAGCTTGACACCCTTATGCTTTGCTTTAATAAGGATGTGTATCTGAGGCTAATTAAATGAGTGACTTTTAACTTAGAATATCTGAACCTTCCAAATGTAGGTTACTGCTTCATTACTGTAAATATTTTATGGGCATCTGTCACAAGGCATCAGAGCACATACATAAAAGCAAAATATGCATGTGCAAATGTCACTTTACAGGAAGAGAACCATTTCTAGGTCATTGGCCCTTAACGTGGTCAAAGCTGGCAGTGACTGCATGTTTCTGCTTTCCTCAGAAGATGATGAGAAGTGAGCTTAGACCTCAGTTCAGCACTGAACTGTCCACAGGGGAAAAAAAAGTCATTGCCATCCTTTGCACAGTTCAGGCGTTCAGGTACAGTGTGACCTTTCCATCACAGGTGATCACTGGAGGTCAGCTGGAGGCTCTGTGGTGCGCATGGAGGCACGTCTGGCACCGCACATCCTGTCCTGCCCGGGCTGGCAGGAGCCAGGGAGGGAAAACTCGGTGGCAGGGGAAGTAGGCTGCATCTTCATTTTAGGTTTTAGTGTGTTAGGTAACACTGCCACTTCGAAACTGCAAATGGACAGTTGCTGGAACCTGTCATAGTTCCTGTAGATGGTGGGAATGTGCACAGTGAAGGTGTGAAGTTCACAGTTGTGGCTTTTTTTGCTTTAGCTCACTGGGGATGATGAGATGTTCTTGTCAGCAAATGCTGGTACAGCCCTGAGCCAGTTTGAGAGAGTCTCCACTGACCTTGGTAAGTTTTTGTTCTCATAACTCCCCATTCCTTTGCCTCACTGAGTGCTGATTAATAGGAATATCTCTGGTTCTCCTGTGAAAGGAAAAATACGAACCAAAGATTCATGCCATTAAATGCTGATGTGCATTTTATTAACAGTGAAACTCTGATACACTACCCATGAGGAGAAAGTAACACAGCAGATAAATCCAGGGCCAAATGCCCATGAAATGCCAAGTGCTGCCCATCATCTGAAGGCTTGAATGGTCTCTCACAAGCAGAGATGCTGCTCTTACAGTTAAACATTGATCTTTCTGGCATTAATGCCTCTCCTCAGAAGAGCCTTTTCCTCTGTTTGATGCAGAGAATTTGGCAACTGTTGGCACACTGTCAAAATACAGCTTTAAAGCAGCTTCTTGCTTTGATTGTCACACCTCTAAACATATTGACAGGATCAAAAGTTCAGTTACAAAATGCATTAAATCAGCATGACAGTTCCTTCTGGCATTGCAGTTAGAACTGGGATGAAAGAACTGAACGGCAGGAACGTGCCAGACTAGGTCAGGGTGCAAATAAAGTGTCTCTGACTTAGCTTTCAGCACTGCTCTTCCTGGGAGTGTAAGCAAGGTGAGAACCCTTTTGTTCAAAAGGGGACTCTGTGAGTAGCTCTGTGTGTGCTGGGTTGCCCTTGGCTGGCCACCAGCTGCCCACCAAGCCACTCTCTCATTCCCCCTCCTCAACAGGACGTGGGGAGAGAACAGAATTAAAAACTCATGGGTTGAGATAAAGGAATTTAATAAAGAAAAGCCAAGGCTGTGCACAGAAGCAAAGGGAAACAAAGATTAATCCTCTGCTCTGCAGCAGCAGGTGATGTCCAGCCACCTTCTGGGGTGTAGGGCCTCAGTGTGGGTAACACTCCCTTCAGAGGACAAATGTCTCATCAGTAAATTCCCCCCCTTCTCCTTTCTGCTGGCTTCCCCTGCTGAGTGTGCTGTCACCTGGAGTGTCCCCTCCCAACCTCCTGCCCACCCAGGGACCTTTGGGGCTGTGGCAGCCTCGGTGCTGGGCCAGCACTGCTCAGCAGGAGCCCAAACCTCGGGGTGTTCCCAGCACCATTCCAGCTGCAAACACAAATCACGGCTCTCCAAGGGCTGCTGGGGGAAAGGGAACACCCATCCCAGCCAGGCCCGGTAGGACATGGCTGCTTTACCCCTGCCAAGTCAGTCTCTCTGGTTTTTTTTTCTAAGTGAGCTCAAGTGTTCTAGTTTTCACAATGTAGGTTTGATTTCTTTTGATCTCAAACCTTCTGCTCGATTTAAATTGTACATAAGGAAATTCACAATTTCTACTAATACTGAAAATGTTTTTTCCCCCCTGACAGGATCGGGAGACAAAGTCTTTGCTCTAGCAAGTGTTGAAGTAGAAAAGGCAAAGCAATGAAGAGGTGTGTGAGGGTCGTGTCTCTCCAGTTATCAACAGCACTGGACTTCTGTCACACTGCATTTGGTTTTTCTATTTCCAGTATGTTGAAAAACAAAAGAGCAAAGCAAAAAAACACCCAAACCCTAAACCTCTTGGGTTCTTAACCAGAAGATATGAAGTAAACAGCCTTAAGTGCACTTTAGAACCTTGGTGTCTGTACCCCTTAAGCTCTGAGGCTGAACACTAAGTGGAACTCTAGAACAAAAGCATGGGTATGTCTGTCTTTGGAAAGAATCAGCTGTTTTGAACTTTTCTGAATGTGTATTTCTCTAACTATTAAAACTTAATCTTTTTGCATGTGGTTGTAGCAAGCAGATCTTTTTCAGGAGCAGTGCTGGTGAGTGGTTTTTCGGGTGATTCTTCACATTGTCTTAGTTTTTGTCTGGACCCCCTACTAAGTAGTTTTGTGCTAGGACAGCACTGAAGCTTTGAAAATGGACTTGGTTTATTTGGAACGCCATCTTCCTACAAACTGTTTGCCGAAGACCCCAGAGGGGCCTGGGTGCTGCTCGCTGCTGGTTTGCCGTGCACATGAATGAGCACTTTGTGTCGCAGCCCGGCCCGAGGGACAATGGCAGCCCTGTGGGGAGGCTGCTGCAGGAATTGAACCTCGTGTATTGAAACCACGGGGAACTGATAGGAAATGGCAATGAGAGGCTCCTTCTGTGACCTCTCCCTTCGGCTCTGGTGCACAACCACACACTGCTCTCATTTCCCGGTGTTTCAGGGGTGCCATGAGAGAACCTGCAAGTAGAGGTTTTAAAAAGGGAGGCAAAACTCCCCGTTGTGTGATCAGTGCAGGTGTTGCTCAGTGTATTTATCAGGTGGTGCTGCTGTGGAGACGGGAGGGTCTGTGCCTCCGTTAGGAGTTGAAGTGCTGAATAAACTCGGTGTAGGAGGATTTCAGATCTCATATTGTTGAATCTTTAGCTCAGAGGGTGGAGAAACTACTCGGGGCTTAAGTTCCTGACAAACTGTATCTTGTAAAATCACTGCTAGGGATCTAATTCCCTAAGTTTTGGCTCCTTCACACTTCAATTCAAGTGCTTGTTTGCATTTTGTCAGAGCTGGTTGGAAGCCTGGATTTCCCTGAAGTTTTTCAGCTCGAGAAATGTGCATTTAAGGTCTGCCCTACGCGTGGTGTATGTTCAGGTGCTAAACTAATGGTACTGGCAACAACAAAACCACACCAAGAGCATTTCTTATTTGAATTTTATACCAGTATCTGGAGAAAAGTATAAAGCTTCTTTTTGGAAAAAAAAATTAAGGCCAAAAAGTAGCTTTATTTTTGCGCAGAAAGAGTTCAAACACTGGCAATTTTTGGAGCTCTCTGGACTGTGCGTTTTAACAGGGAGTTGGCGCTTCCTTTCTTCAGTGATCTTCCAAAAGGAGAGGAAACGTTGTGAAATCTCGTTGGCAAACGGAGCCTTTGGCTGTGAGTGTGTTTGATGGGCTGTTGTCATCCAGCACCCTCGGAGAGTGTCACTTGCCAGGCACAGACACGGGCGGTGCCCCTGCCCAGGAGGTGGGGCAGAAGCGCACCAGGAGAACAAAGCTGCCATTTCGCTGCTTGAGCGCCGCAAATGGGGTGGTTTCTTCTGAGTAATACCTTCATTTTTCCTTAAATGAGAGCAAAGCACAGTAACCAAATGGTTTGTGTTAGCTCTGCAGCAAATGACATTATAAAGGAGGTTTAAACAGAGTTCTCTACCTGTGTGAAGGTGATCAGCGCATCCAGGGCAAACAGGCTTTAGTGACTGGGTATTTTTTGGGCAATGTGTCTTATTTAAGTTTTAGGCACGTTTCTGAACTGTAAAATGGGTGACTGCCATCACAGTAGGTCTGTGGCTGGAAAGAAGAGGATGGGTGATAATATTAAAAAAACATGGGAAGAATTCCTAGGAAAAAAAAAAGTGATCTTGTTAGTGCTTGGAATTAGAAAAATTGAGAAGGAAATGTACTGAAAAGGATGATACTGAGTTATTTTAGAATTAGTAATGGTTTATAAAATGTGCTTTTAAACCCAAGTGAGTTTGGTTCCAGTTTACGGTGGCGTGGCTGGTTTTGGCCCTGTATTTGTCAGTGTTTAATGGAGTAGAACATCGTGTTTTGCCTGTTGTCATACAGATGTCTTTAGCTTGTGCAGCTAGAAATGAGCTTCAGTGGGAACTGCCATTAAATTGTGTGGAAACAGTGTTAAATTTGGACAGCTTGTTGCAGCGGTAATCTCAGTACCCCACAGCAGTTACTTGGAGACTAAGTGAGGAGCATGGATTATAAACAGAACATTAACATGGTCAGTTCATGTAGAGTGCACTTAAAGGGCATAAATACCCTAAAAATAAGCAAGTCTGTCTAAGTGTAAACTAGGAGGAGTAGACTAGAAAATGTGTTGCTTGACTGCATTTTGCTTTAATAGATACCTTTTGGAAATGTGGCATTTCAGAAATGGGAGGACACGTGGTACAGACAACATAATTTCTGTGTTTCACTGGTGGAACTTTTTTCCTCCCTTTTTTTAAGAAGCCTTTATTTAGACTGGGCCTTTTGTCCGTTCTGTCAGAACTATTTTCCTGTCTGGGGCAGTATTGTGTTCTCTGACAAAGGCTCATTGCAGCTCCAGAGCTGAGAGCAGCTTATTAAAAGGCATTATTAGACAGTCTGAAATTATTGCAAACAAAACAGTCCATGGGGACCGTAGCTGCCTTCTCTGCCTTTCTGCTCATTACTGGTGCTAAGGAACTCTCTCCCCCCAACCCCCAGCCTGCTTGCAGCATTAGGATGTAAATTAAATCTCTCAGCACTCCAAGGATCCTGGCAAGTTTACAGCGCTATGGAAATCTTCCTCCTCTTCCTTTGAGAGATGTGTGTTTCCAGGAGAAACTTTTTTTTTTTTTTTAAATGATTTGTAAATATTTCAGGATTTTTGCAAAGTTTCCGTACTGCGGGCAGTTGTAACATTCCTATTAAATTCATCCTTGACTGAACATCTTTTCAACGTTGTGCTGCTTCTGCTCTTGGAAAGTTCTCTGATGATTGAGACAAAGGTGGAGACTGAGATCAGTGACCAATATTGGAAGATTCAGTGGCTGGGGCAGAATTCCCTCCTCAAAAGCTGTGCAGGGTCAGAAATCAGAGCTCTAGCCCAGAGACTGGCTGTGTCCTGCAGGAGGCCCTGACCATAAACGTGATTTACAAAGGAAGCTGTTGCTGGTGTGAAACTGTTCATGTGTTGACCCTCACAAATAGTTTAGTGGCCTGCTTGAAGTGTTAGATGGATTTCAGAGGCGTAGTAAGTTAATTGGTGTGTTGTGCTAAATGTTTTGCTAAAGAATCCTGGGATGTACCTCCACCACTGTCAGAAATGTTTCTGCAGGAGCTGGGGGGGGGAAAATCCGTTATTTATTTATTATCATAATCATTTGCTCAAATAAAAACTGGTAACAAAAGACACAACTGCTGAATGAAAGCATGGATTTGCTGTTTAACAAACAAGCTTGTGATGTGTGAGTTCCATCCCCAGTTCGGTGCTAGACCCTGGCAGATCACTCATTCTGTACACATCTTTCCTGGAGTAAAATACAGATTATGATCCTTGAATATCAAGTGCTGTGAAGTTGTTATTGATCATATATTGCTTTGAAGATTAAAATGTGCTTTGTTTTTTGTTTATCGTTTTACTTCTGAAGTAAGAATTGTAAAGTACAGTAGCTTTAAACACATCAGCAAAGTTCCCAGAGCCCCTTTTTTTTGGCCATATGTAACCTCCCTTTTTTAATCTTCTTTTTCTATACAGTGAATTCAGGGTTTGTACCGATGTGAAAGGGAAAAGCGTTGGAGAGAAAATTGAAGCTTCAAATGCTCTGTCTCTCTTTCTTCTGTCTTTGTCTCCTTGTATTATTTCCCCCCTTTGATCTTGAATGGAAAAGTAGCAAGTTATCTTTGTCTTGAAGGAAAAATACAAGATTTCTTAGGAGATCCCTTAGTTCCTCATGTTACCTTGCCTGTAAAAGTCAAATCCATTTTGATAGAGAACTCTGTGTTAACGATCCCCTCCTGACCAGGCAGCCAAGGCTCTGTCATTAGTGGCTGAAATGGGAGGCAAATTCACATTGAACCACTTGGTTTTGTTTCCAGTGTGGCAATTCCCTCCCTGTATAAGGACAAATATGATTTTTACATTGTAAAGGAATAGAAGTCAGCCTGCAGGCACCTTTTGAGTTTCCCCACCTCCATCATTTTAAAATTATCCTCACCGAGTTCTGGGGAAGGATTTAACTCCTATTTAAATTCTGTCTGCCCACAGGAGAGGAATGGCAATTGCTCATGTTGGAGTTTTCCTTTAGGAGTCGTGGAAAATGTGACACCTTGTCTTGCTGTGAGGTTGTAGGTTTTTTTAACTTCACCTTAAAAGGGGTTTATACCTGTGAGGGTGAGGGGAGAATTACTGGAGTTGATGTTGCCCAAGATTTTTCTGCTGTTACTTTTAAACACCTCAGTGAAACAGGAGCTGCTGATGTTCAGAGCATCTGGAAGGGTGGCCCAAAGTACCTGACACCCCCTGACAGGACAAATAAAAACATTTCAGAATAAGCAGTCTGTAAAATAAGGTCTCAAAAGGGGAAATACAGGCTCAAGGTTGGTGGATACAGCACTGCTGTGTCATGCACCAAAGTAGCTACTGTAATTTAACACACTCACGTGTAAATGTTATATTTAATAGCAGATTTCTCATTTAATCAAGTACTAACCATGGGACATTCTTTTTTTTTATCTTGCTGTCGTAATAGTTTGCTGCTTGATAATGTTTAGGATGATGTTTTCAACATGCCTGCAAAACTGGGTCAGTAATAATTGAGATGTGCTGGAAACCGTCAGCTCCACCTGCAGATTCCGTGGACAGAGGTGTAATGTCTGGGTAAACAGCTTTTCTTTATCCTTATGAGGTGGAGATGGAAGTTAAGTTGTTGTAAAAGAGTGTGTTTTGCAACCTTGTAAATACCAAATTTTAATCTGGGAACGCTGCTGGTTTTGAATAAAATACTCAGCTGAGAAGGTTTCTTGCCACACAAAGTAAGCCTGGATTAACAAAAAGATGGTTGTCACAGCCTTTCTTACAGCAAAGAGCTCTTTTGTTCATGCCCTGAAAATCTCTCTGCCTACCTCCTCACTGCACAGCCCATGTAGATTCATTAAATATTGGAACTAAGGCAGCTGAACCGTTGCTTTCTTTTTTTTATTTAGTATAATCTCTCTAATCTACGCAAGTTTTCTTTGCCCCTAGTCATGGAAAGTTCACCTGACTGGTCTGCCCTCCACCACTTCTTGGTGTCCCAAGTGCACAAGGTTGAACGGTTGTTGAACTGCATTTAATTTTGAGGAAACACTGCAGCATTGCTGCATGAGAGCTTGATTTGGATGGATGGGAATTGTCAGACAAAGTCTAAAATATAAGAGATTAACAAAAGAAAGAGAGATTCCAAACCAAAAAACAAGTCCCTCATTGGGTACCACACACATCTTGGAGAGAGTTTTCATTGTTGTTGTGTGTGGTTGGATCAGGGGTAATGAAAGCAGGGCCTGTGTGTGCAGATGCTGCTGGAAGCCCTTAATGAGAGGGAGATGCCAACAAGTACAGAGGGACTTGGGGGGTGGAAGCAGCTGTGCTGTGAAGGAATCCTAAATGATTTTCAGAGCTGATTAAGAAAGTATTGGAGATCAGGAAGGACAGGGTGAGTTGAGAGAGTTTTTCTAAGTCAAGCAGGGATTCAGAGAAGGTTTCGTGGAGTTTTGGCTGACTAGAACAAACAGCAGCCTCATTAAACGAGAGATTAGGAGTGATTGAAAGGAAAAATCCATTTAATCTGATAGAGTTTTGTAAAATAATATCAAGCCTTTACACAATACTTGTAAAAATGTTAGAAAGACTTAACCTTTAGATAATTAATCTTCCTAACATTCCCCTGCTGAGGGAATGTGGTCGGGGCAAGCGGGGTGGTGATGGGTGAGGTAGCGGATTTGATCAAGTGCAGTTCTGTCTTGCGTTTGCCTTGGGAAGGTCTGTGCAGTCCCAGGAGACATGAACAACATTCTATTAAATGTGTTGCAGAACTAGCAGAGTTAAGAGGCCCCCTGAGCATCTGTCCTGGCCTATGATGATACCAGTGACTCCTGGCAAAATGTCACCTTGCTTGGTAGCCCAACACCTTGGTAAGCTGGAGGGGAACAAACTGAGGTGGGGCAGGAGGTTGGTTCTAAGAAAAGAAATCTAAAACCCTCCCAAGGGTAGAGGGAGCCTTGTGGTATCTCTCCCTGCTAAAGGCCTTTCTAAATAAAGGCAGGATGTTAAATTGATGCTCTGTAGGATTGCATTGCACTGCTGTACAGTCAGCCAGCTGAATTGGAACTGGAGAGCTAGACAGTACTTAGTCATAAGATGGTGTTGTGCCATGATGTTATCAGTAAGGAAATTCATACTATTGCAAAGATGCAAATGATGGCTTAATTATACGCTCCTACCAGCATAAGATGCTTTTAGATCTTTCCCTCAGACTCATGTACTGTGCTAATTAACAGTAATCCAACTGGAGGATCCCAGAGCAATGCTTCTGCATATTTTTTTCCAGCTTATGCTGGAGCTCTTATGTTCTTTTCTTAAATAATTAATAATCATTACTGCCTGCTGTGCTGTGGGTATGTGCCAGTGATCTCAGATCCCAGCACATTTGCACCATTCCTGTTCCTGTCAGCAGCTTGGGTTTGCTCTTTGCAGAGGCTTTCATGTTAAGCCCTTCATTAGCTGGCAGTGGGGTTTGGATTTCAGTGGCATCGGGCTTTGATGTCATTAAGTAGCAAGCTGTTAAAGGAAGTGCCACCTATTTCATTACTGTGACTATTTTTATGCAATTAAGTTAAATACCGAGCAGAAAACAGATGCATTTTACTAAATAACACTTGGTACACAAAGCATTTTTATCTCCAGGAATTTTGTACTTACCTTTCTGGCCCCACCAGTGCACACTGTAGGGAAGCAGAGTAACTGTTAACCTAGTGGGAAACCACAGTGCAGGTGAGCGATGGGGCAGGGTGAGGAACCTTTGGTGGCTTCTGTCATCTGTTTTTTTAATTATTATTTTTTTAATTATTTTTTTTAAATTAATCTCTGTGTTCATTGGGGTTTTACTCTGTTTCAGTCTAGCTAGGCGAAGGATCACCTTATTTCTGAGTGCTTCCCTGGCCAAATGGAGATTTATTTTTGAGTGCTAGTTCTAGTCGGAGGCTGGCATTTTCTGCATTTGCCTGAATTACCTTTAGTTAAGCCGTACCGAATTTTGCAGCGTCTTTAACTTTCTCAGCACAGTGCTACCGAGCAGCAGCCTGTCCAAACGTAGGCGCGGTTTCTCCGACACGCCTCGGCTGATTTACCTAAGCCAGCCGGGCCCCGCTGAGCTGCGGCAGGCTCTGCAGAGCAGCGGCAGCTCCGGAGGATGTTCCCCGAGGTGAGCCCCTGGCCCACCGCCGTGCCCAGGGAGGGGCCCCGTCCCGGAGCGGCGCCCGGCGAGCGCGGGGCGGGCCCGGCCCGGCGGAGCCCCCGGAGCGGCTCCTCGTGGTCGCGCCCCTTCCCCGGCCCCGCCCCCCCCCGCCCCCGCCCCTGCCCCCCCCCGGCGCCCCGGCGGG
>JAWMRA010000052.1:6569553-6614172 GCA_035584735.1 Pseudotriccus pelzelni | reverse complement strand
CCCCTTCCCCGGCCCTGCCCGCCCCTGCCCCGGCCCTGCCCCGCCCCTTCCTCCCGGCCGGCTCTCGGGTGCTGCCTGCGGCGCCGCCGCTGCCCTGGGCGCCGGGACGCGCCGGGTCCCTCCCCCGGAGCCGCCCAGGCACCTCCCTCGGGCCGCCGCGGTGAGTCACGGCGGAGGAGGAGGAGGTTCGGCTCGGCTCCGCTCTGCTCCTCTCGGCTCTGCTCCTCTCCGCTCCGCTCCGCTCGCCCGTGCCCGCCGCCCGCAGCGCCGGGGCCGCCCGGCCCCGCTCCAGGTGAGCGCCCTGCCCTTTGTGCGGGGCCCGAACAAAGGCGCCCGCCCGGCCCGGGGCCTCCTCCCTGCCCGCGGCCGGCTCCGCTCGCCCTGCCCTGCCCTGCCCTGCCCTGCCCGGCCCTGCCCGGCCCCTGCCGGGCCGTGGCCCCGCGGCACAGGTACGGGAGCTGCCTCTTGGGTTTCGTGGCATCACCCCTCGCGTCGCGGGGCTCCCGGTTCCGCCGCGTTCCCACCCCGGCCATGGCTGCAGTGGTGTGGCAGGTGAAGCCATTCCCACGCAGAGCCGCTCCGGGATGCGGGGCCGGCCCGTGTCCGCCCGCCCCGGCCCGGGGCAGCCCTCTTTGCCCGCGATGCTCTCGGCATCCCGGCCCTCCGCGGGAAAACGCCTCCCGGACAGTGGCTCCCTCGCGGGGAGTTCCTGCCTCGGCTGAAAATTGTGTTGCCAGAGCCTCCGAGGCAGCACGCCGTAACTTCGAGCCTACATGGGCAGGGTTTGTTGGCACGGTGCGGTTCTGTGTGTGTCGGGGAGGTACGTGAGGGAGGGACAGCATCACTGCCCGGATCAGAGTGCATTAGTGCTCCAGGGCACAGATGAGAGATGATCCTCCTTTCTGCTCAGCAGCCAGATGTGCTTCATCAGAGCACATTTGCCTTTTAGGCTCACATTGGCCTTCTCTTCAAGAAGAGACTGTTTTGCTCTGTTGTATATCATCGTTTATTTGTCCATTCCTCATTTTGGCACGTTGAACAGGATGGGCTTTGATGCTCTGTGAGATGACTGGGAGACATTCTGCAGATGTGGGGATTTGAAAACAAACCAAAGCACCAAACTCCAGCAGACTTTGGAGGCAGGTTAGGTGTGCTTGTCCGGTGTTCTGGTGTGAGCTGGCTGCAGTCTGGTGAGAGGCGTGTTGAGTGAGTAGTTAAGAACATACTTTTTAAGTACATTTACAAAATCTTACTATATTTAGGGTTTTTTGGCTTCTGAACTTGCAGGCTTTCAATTTCTTTTGCCCTTGGTATTTCTGGAGCTCATGAGTGGTGTGAAATAGCTGCTGAAGGAGAAAATGGTGACAAATGAGGCTAAACACGTACTTCAGGGGGGTTTATTTTGAAAGTACAGGTATTCAAGGTGAGGGGGTGTACAGAAAGCTACATCTAAAGTACTGCTTCTAAAAATACACACTTATTTTCTTGCCAGTCTAAAAACTACTTTTGCCTTGGCAAACAGATTCAGCTGGAAAATAGGGACAGATGTAATTCAGACGCGTTGGGGTTCCTTTACTTTGCCTTAGCTGAAAAAGCATCATCAGTTAGTGTATCTCAGGCATCTTGGCAGCTCCCTTGGGGTAACGTAGAGTTGTTGGTAAGTGGATTTGTGTGCTCTCTTAGTTGTTGGGTTGCATAGAAATAGTAAATCTCCAAAGAAGGGTGTAGAATTTAACAAGTGTAGGAGCAAAGGGCACTTCGGCCAATTAACTGGTGATTAACTTTTGGACCCAAAGTTGCTTCGAAGCAGGTTTCTCTTTTTAGCTCATTTTAAGCATCGCAACAAGTTTTGGAAAAGTTGTGTATGACACAAAAGTGCTTTCAGGATTCTCTCTGGCGTCCAAGTGGCAGTGAAATCTTCACCAGGGCAATGATCCCAGAGCCTGCCGGGAGTCCTGGCAATAAATCCGTGTGGGATGCAGCCCAGCCGTGACTGCCCTGATGGAGCTGTGTGTGCTGCGCGGGCAGTGCAGGGGGTGGGCAGGGAGGGCTCTCAGCACGTGAAATGAAACTTCTGTCTGTTAACAAGAATTAGTTAATGCTCATAAATCTCACTGGACGTAAAACATCATCCTGGTGAGTGCTGGGGCTGCACAGAAAGCAAGTTCTGAGTCCGTTTTACAGGAAATCTGCAGCTGTACCAGTTTCTACTCCCTGCCTTTTCCCTCCTTCCCCCATCCACAGTTCTAGAGTATTTAACTTCGGGAGAGAGGTTTCCAAAACAACTTGTGGTGTTTTTCTAAACAAAACCAGAAGTGAGCGGAAACAAAACCTGGTTTTTGTAATTGCTGCCATCGACTGTGGTGTCTATTGCCAAAAATGAGAAATCACCCTGCAGTTGCATGTGGGCAAACAGAGGTAACACCTGAACGTGTTTGATGGGGCGGACCTGTTCAAGGGTGATGCTTTGCCTAGGAAACAAGTTGTGAGAAATAAATCTATTTATACACCTTTAATATGAGGGTTTTTTCCCCCTCCAAAACGTTTGTCATCTGTAACCAGCATAGACATTTATGATTTTTACTAAGTACTTCCATTCCTAGGTTGGTTGTTGACTACAAAGCATCCCTCCTGAGCATCTGACCTAGTTTGAAGCATCAAAAATGCACCCGGAGAGGCAACGGGCTTTTGGAGGCTGCCCTTGGGTTTGCTGGGAAAAACTTCCTGGAGAGTTGGTGTTTTGGTTTTTTTTTTCCAAAAAGGAGGATTGGGTATCAGAAATATTTCCATAGATGCAGAGGCAAAAGTGTATTTCTTTTTATTGCAAGCTGTCATCAGGTTGGGTTTCCTGCTGAAATGCAGCAGGGACAGAGACAGCTGTTACAGCTACACCACACCATGGGGTGTGCAGTGCAGAAGGGATGGGAAAAATTGCTGTCCTAATGAATATGCCAGTTGTTTATATTCTGGGAGTGTTAGAGCTGGAAGGTGCTTATAATTCAGTGTTCGGAGCGTGAGGGTAAGTGACTTTGTGTATGTATTTCCAGATGTGTTAATGGTCACGATGGTGAAGCTGGCCAGTCGTATTCTTGATTTAAACCATCAGTGTGGTACTTCTGGGACAGTGTGGTGGGCTGTTCACCCAAAAATAAACCCTGATTTGTCACAAGAAAGATGTCAAAATTTCGTAGTGTTCAACAGTTTTAAAAAGCCACTTAGTCCTGTTCCTGTTTTCCAACAGACTGACTGAAGTCAGTCGTGTCGTGTGAGACTCTCACTGAAAGTATGTGGGTATCAGCTTTTTGTCTCCTGTGTTAAACCAGATAACCAGGAACCACACGTGAGTCACATTCGTAATTCCTTTAAAAAGATTCTTTTCAGGTAACTC
Organism: Pseudotriccus pelzelni; assembly: GCA_035584735.1. NCBI lineage: Eukaryota > Metazoa > Chordata > Aves > Passeriformes > Tyrannidae > Pseudotriccus > Pseudotriccus pelzelni. The sequence goes on along the minus strand of JAWMRA010000052.1, from coordinate 6,610,784 downwards.
TGCAGCACAGATATTAGAGATTTTTTGTTGTTGTTGTTTTTCCATTTGAGAGTTCTGATTTCCTGGAAAAGTAATAGTATCCATTAATTTAATTCCAGTAAAGCTACTGCATGTGTGGATAGTCCCAGGTTTGATGCTGATGTGCACAAAAGATGTAAATTATTGGAATGAAAACATTTTGCCACCTACTCCACATCCAACAGCAATGTTGGCAGTCCAGGGTCTGGCTTGTAAAGAGGAGGGAGAAATAGGTTTTAAATGTGCTAAAATCTCTCTGCCAACTAACTTAATTTCTCTTAATTTAAAAAAAAAAAAAAAGTAAACAAACCACTTTGTTCACTGTTGTTTTATCTCAGAGAATGGAGGACACTCAGATCTTTTTCTTTGGAAGAGCCTGTCCATGACCTTCCATTGGCATCAGAGAGTGGATAGAGCAGGATGGGCAAAACTGTAGGTGAGAACCAACCAAAGATCAGCAAAATAACCAAAAAAACATCAGTGGGTACTTAAGAACACTCTCCTGACTCTAGGATTTATTTTCAGCCTAAGTGTTGGGGAAGCATTATGTAACAAATCCTCAAAAAAGAGCGAGGAAAGCTAATTTTTGTTTCTGCTCACTCCTGGTGATGCCACAGAACGTTACAGAGCTCATGTGTGGCTTAAATGTCAGTCTGAATTCAGAGAGCGTGGTCATACTTCTTGATTTGCAGTAAGTACTTCCAGGTTTTACAGACTTATCAAATCTGCCAAGCCTAGTCTATATTTTTAAAAAATATATAAATAGATGTAATTATTGATGCTATTTTAAAAACAAACCGACAAACCGAGAGAAACCAGCCTGAAATTCTTGGATTCTCAGCTGAAGATAAACTACCATGAAAAAAAACCTTAATAATTTCAACTTGTTGCATTATTGGGATTCCTGTGACTGACTAAATTAGCTACTAATTGGGGAACAGAGATGGAGCCAATAGATTTGTACAACCATTCCACTCATCTCAGGATGTTCTGTTTTATTTCCTGCAGATACACAGTCCAGGAATTTACTTGATTTTTCAGCAGGTCCATTTTTTCTGTGTTCCAAGGGCAGCTCACAAGTGTGGAAGCAACTTTAAGCAATCAGCTCTGTTTATGACCACAACCAAGCTCTGAAACCTTCTGACTCAGTTTATCCTTCCATAAAATTAGTTGACTACTTCACATGAAGGTGAAGATGTTTAATTAAAGTGTAATTGTTTTGCCTCTGAACTCATCCAGGTCCTGATTCAATGCACACTGAAGTCAGTGAGGAGCTTTTAATTAATTTCCTTGAGCTTTAAGTAAGTGCCCATGTACGTGTGCCCTTGAAGGAATTGTGACCTAAATTTCTGCAGCAGAGTTGCTGTGAAGGGGCAAAAGAAATCCTGAGCCAGCTGAGGGTAAACTCCTGATGGGAGGCTTCTGGTGGCACTGGGAAGGGGGGAGTGCAGCTGCAGGGACCTCTGGGCCTGCTGCCACACCAAGGTCACTTTAGTGGGGTTTCCCAGCTTTGGCTGTGCTGGGTTTTACATGGAAAACTGGAAATTTCTCTGTGCCTTGGCAGCTTTCTCAGCTGGTCAGAGGAGGCAATATCAGACTTCAAGATAAACACGGTTAACCGAATGTTTATGCAGAAACGATCAGCAATAACACTTAAAATATAATTAACGTTAAGAGCTGATGCCAAATGGAGAAAAATAGGAGCATTCACAGCTCCTTAGCTGCTTTTTTTTCCCAGGAATGCCTGTAGATGCCAAATCATACTCTGGTTTATGTGGAATTCATGGAAGGTTTTGCTTAACTCCAGAGGTCAAAAACATCAGGTTTTTGCTGAACAGAACTTTATCACTGAAAGGTTGGTCAGCAGCTACAATGAACTCGGTGAAAGGAACCTTTCACAGTTCACATTAAACTGTTTGCAGCTGTTCTTTTGTATGTTCCGCTGTCAAGACTCTTAGTTCACAAACTTCTACAAAACGTGTTTCAAGCCTTAAATGAAATAAAGAAAATTCTGTACGTGAAGCAGCGTGTGAGGAACTACAGTTTTGGCCCAGTTTGTTTTTCATACCTGCATTTCATTGCCCTTTTCTTGGTAGCTGCAAGTTTAGACTTAAGTGCACTCAGCCCCTTCCTTTTGCTGAGGAAATCTGACAAAGGTGTTCTGTAATTGTGCAGCGGTTTGGGAGGTGCAGAAATCTGGTTGCACTTGCAGTCATTCTCTTTCCCCCATTCTGCCTTTAATTGGTGGTGGTTGGATAAAATCCTGCTCTTGGAAAATTCCTGAAGTGATGTGGATATTTGTGTTTGATTAATCTAAAGAAGTGTTGTTTCGTGTGTGAGGTGAGGGTCGGCCTCTTCTCCCAGGTGACAGGAAGAGAGGGAACGGCCCCAGATTGTGCCAGGGGAGGTTTAGGTTGAATCTCAGGGAGAATTCCGTCATGGAAAGGGTTGTAAGGCATGGGAACAGGCTGCCCAGGGAAATCGCCATCCCTGGAAGTGCTAAAAAAAACGTATGGATATGTGTGGCACTTCAGGAGACGGTTAAGTGGTGGAGATGCTGGTGGTGCAGAGCTGATGGTTGGATTTGATGATGTTAAAGGTCTTTTTCAACCTTAGCAATTCCCTGATTCTGTGCTCTCACAATGCCCCCGTCCTTGGGGAAGAAATCACCGTTTATCCTGTAAATGCACCGGGTTTTACATGTATAAGAGATGTTGAGACAGTCAGTTTTAATCATTTAACTAGCGCTGGTCTCTGAATAAATCAAACTTGCCACGCAATTCCACACACGGTTTTCCAGTTGCTCAGCCTGGTTGCCTTTAATTTACGTGTGTTCTGTCTTGCCTGTGCTTCTTCCAGCAGAAGTTCACCAGTCCCAGCACTGGTGGGGACTTGATCCTAACCCTTAAGCCCTGTGGTTTATTCCTCTCCAGCCCACGAGTGTTTGCACAGTGGTGCTAAAGGGAGATTCCAGCTGTCGAACCACTGACCTCACCCAGGTTTGTGTCCCAGTTCAAGGCCAGTGGAATTAAGGTGACATTCAAAATCGTGGCCAGGGAGGAAGGAAATTGCATCCCTCTTCCTGAGAGGGCAAGATTTCCTTCCTTGTCATCCTATTTTACCAAAAAATACAGAAAGCAAAGTGTCCGTGGTAAAATCAGTGTGTAATGAGGAATTTGTTTGAAACCTGTGAGCGTTAAAACTCTTCTCTTAGAATTGACAGGGATTTTTTTTTTCCTCCTCCCTCCTCTCTGCATCAGACATCTTTGTGTCATGGTTTGGTGACCTAAAGAAGGTAAAAAGAAATGCTTTTTGTGGCTAGTAAGTCGTTCAGAGGAGAGAGGAGCTGGTATACTTTTGCACATGTAATTAAAAGAGCTACTCAGACCGATGCGTGTGGAACACTCTCCAGGAAAGCTCTCAAGGAACATTATTTTGGGAAGGTCTTAGGAGCGGAGTCTCTTGGCCACATTATCCGGTAACATTCACAGGTCACTGGGGAGGCAAAGGCTTTGTGTTGTGTCAGTACCAAAGAGGTGATCAAGGGATATATTCATTTTAGACAAACAGCCAGTAACTCTTAGTTCGACTCGCAGCAAGAGCCACTGATAAAATATCTCTTTAAATGGCTTTGAAAGTTAAGCCTTCCACTGGTTCAGAACTGAAACCACTTCTTTGCTCTTTTGGTTATCCAGAGCATCCATGGGGGAAGCAGCAGAGATGATTTTATTTATTTATCTATTTATTTATTTATTTTTCTCTACAGAGGCAGGATAAGCAGGTGACATAAAGGAGTGTGTTTATTCCATTTTACAGCTGATTTTATTGATGTATGAGGCCAGAACAATATTTGGTGGTGTTGTCCAATGGTTGTGCAATTTTGGTAGCCAGGAACTATTAGTCTAAGAGCCTCTGGTCCTAACACTGTACTTTGATACAGCATTGCAAAATACTAAAATGCCAAGGAGTCACCAACCTAATAACAGCTGACGTTTTAATTGCCTGGAAAAAAATCCAGTTACCCCTAATCTCTCTATTATAAAAGATTTGTGGGCATTTTCAGTGTGAGATGCCTGTGACCTGGCAATAATGATGTTCAGATGTCAGTCAAAATTACAGGGCAGCACAGGGCACGTTTTCAGTTGAAAGCTCTTGCTCATACCCAGGTATCTGGAGGTCCTGTGCTGATGAGTACCAGGGAAATGCCTATAAATACATATATAAATGTATACACGTGCAGTGGAGAGAGATCCTTTCGGTGGATCATTGCTGATGGTGTGCCATTTCTATGGTTAAGGCCACCCAGCACTGCAGGAGTTTGGTCACTGCACCACAGGGGGGTTCACTCCCAAAATGGCTCTTCTGCTTTTTGGAGGCTTTTACTGCGTGACTGTGAATTGAAATCCGGTGTTATTGTTATTTTAACTGCTTGCAGATACTTACTGGAATTCTGCCTGTTGTCAATTAGGATTTTGCCTGTTCTGGTTAGGGATTTGTGCTCTGTGATGACCCTGCAGGAGCAGGGAGAGGGAGACCAGATGACCCCACTGTGATCTCTTCCAAGCTCACCCATTTTGGGGTTCTGTGATTCCGGACTGTTCTGGAATGGTTCATGTGCCACCTGCCTTTATTTGTTAAAGTTGCTGCAATACAGCTTGATTTCAAAAATCTGCATACAAAACCAATATTAATGAAGTGTTTGGTTGGGAACACACCAAATACTGACGTGCTTCTCCATCAGCACTGCTGGTGTTGCTGACATCTGTCCTTGCTCATGTTTCTGCCCCCTGCTCCGTTCCAAGCCACTTGGGAATTGCTGAAGGGGCAGAAACAACATCCTGCACCCTGGGCATGTACACACACCTGCATCAGTTTGGGCATTGTCTCTGTTGTGGAGTTATTTTTCAGCCTGTTGACTTCACTTTCTGTAATATAAATGCCAGCCTTCAGCACACCCCAGGTTTAATACTAATGATCTGGAAGTCCTCAGAGGGCTGTGAGCCCAGTGTTGCCTCTTCTTGCAGAGCTCCTTTGAAAACGTGACTTTGGTCTTCGAGCTGATCGATGTGACCAGAGAATGAAGTGACCACAATTAATGGCTCTGTCATGGGTGTCAATAATTAATAGTCAAAAATACCATACCTCATAGGTGGTGATGTTAGGTGGGTAAATATCTGGACAGTGTATGGCATGCCAACCATGAAAAATGGGATGGATACACTGAAAAGAATTTGATTCTTGTAAGTGGTTGATAATTTTTACCTGTTACTGGTGCTCCCTTTTTTTCACTGTTCCGTGATTCAAGCTAAAACCCAACTATGAAAAACAAAGGACATTTGGGGACAAGAAAAGGCATCTCAGGTTCGTGCCACAAATTGCATTTCTGCCTCTGAAAATACAAAATATTTACAGCTGGATCCACACGAGGCTTCGCTGCACAGCTTTGTTTTGATGATGGATGTGTAACACTGTTTTTACAGCAGTAATTCTTCAGCGTGGGACACCCGGTAGTTAAATCATTGGCTATCTGTCATTAGCGCCCAATTTCCTGCCTGGGAGATTTGTAAGCTTTGTTATAAATAGGGGGAGAGGTGCCCGAGCCTCGGTGAAAGATGCCCACGGTCAGGACGAGAGCAGCACTCATCCATCCAGCTGGTGAGGACCCTCTGGAATAAAGTTCTTCTGGAATTGTTTCTGTGGCTGGGATAGATTTGTGTATAAACTGCTGCAGAGAGCGCTGTCACCTCGTAAAGAATTTTTGACACATTCGTCTTTGAAGTGTGAGTACCTTGGTGAAATGAAAGGCTTTTTTTCAGGTTTTGTTGCTGTTACTACATTTAATTTCGGAGGCTTCGGGGCTGACTGACGTGAACTACCTAAAAACCTGGGCTGCCTTTTTTTTAGACTGGATGAGGTGTGATAGGTGCCTTCTCCTCTGAAAGAAGGGGGGAAATCATCTGCTCTGTGTGTGCTTTTGAAGGTCAGGAGGCAAATATTAATCTCACAGAAGTGGTGGTTATAGTGGTAGGGTTTTTTATTTATTTTGAAATTAGCTGGAGCGTTGATATAAGAACTGTTCTGATATATTGGGAAGCTTTGTTGAATACTCTTCATTACAACTTCAAAAGTCCATTTTGAAGCTCTGAAAGGTGATGCAGCACTGGGGAGAAAACCCCCCTGCTTGTCTTCATAGATGTTTCATGAGTAGACGGCAGAGTTCTGGGCTGGCTCCTGTCCCTCTCCCAGAAAGTTTCGTTAAAAATTTAAATCTTAACATTTGAGAGATGCAAACCTACCACGGGAGTTCCAGCAGTAAATTGACCTAAATCTGACACTGGGGTTCAGATTCTGAAGTCAGCTAAAAGGCAGTACTGAACATAGAAAGGAAGACAAAAAAAAACCAAACCTATTAAATATTTCAACTCGTACTGTTCACCTATAAATAGGTAGCTGTTATGAATTCTTCATTGTGTCCCTCTGGAGCTGGGAATTAATCCAGTCTCCAGCTGCCTGTGACTGAAGGTCACCAGTCAGACTGAATTAGAAGAAAATTTTGCGGCAGGATTTCGCAGACTCTGGTTCCTGACTCCGGATTTCGGGCTCCAGCTTGGAAGGCTGTTTTTTTTTTTCGGGCTCTGGCTGTTCTCTGCAAAGTGCCATTTGAAAATTAACGAGGCTTAAATCAGGGGCAGCCTCCCCTTTTGCAGTCGAAGCTTCGCAGTGTGGCCGCGCTTTAAGCACTGAAGTGCTGCGTGGTGGAACCGCGGAGGGGAACGGCTTAACCTTGGATAATGATATCACAGAGCCGAGGGGACCCCTCATGCTGGCTCTGAACTCCGTTCGTGCAGTGCAAAGGGAACCTGCAGGGCTCGGGTTTGTTCTCCGCAACTCCTTATCTGAGCTTTCATGATCCCGTCCCGTTAATTGAGGGTTTTAGCTGCCTTGAAGGGAACCGGTCAGGTTCAAGGGGAAAGAAAAATAAATCGGAGCTGAACCAACTCCTGTTGGGTTTCTTTTGGCTATAACTGGAAATGCCACAAGATATTAAAGAGGTAGTCAGCTGAGTTACATTTGAAAGAGCTTGCCAGATGGCTGCTCTAAGTACCCTAAATTATTAAGGCTGAATATGTAAAATGTTACATTTCCTGACAGCTTACTGCCTTTTTATTTTTTCCTCCTTAATGTAGGCTTAATGTAACTGTGCAGATTCCTCAGTTTCACTTGTTTTTTTTTTCCCAAACCAGTAAAATGTGGTGGTTGGGATTTTCAGCATTACAGAGGACTGCAGTGTGTGTGTGTGTGGGGGGGGAGAATATGGAATTGGAAGGCACAAAAAGCTCCTGTTGCTTTCTCATTGCATTAAATAAGCATGTCTTTAAAATTGAATGGGAAGCTTAAGTGGTTTTCCTTAAGCAAAATTTATAAGCCCACATTTTTGTAATGTGCCTTTTTTTTTTTCGTGTTGGGATGTGAAATATTTATTTATTTAAAGAGAGGGAGTCAAGAGCAATTTGGAAGTTCTGTGTTGTGAACCCATATGTGGCCTTGTCCATCAAAGAATCCCATCCAGGTTCTGAATTCACACGAGTGTAGGTGGAAGTGAGGGGAGATATAGTTACAAATCTGTAATTTTCAGTTGCTGTGTGTTGGAATCCTCTGCTGAAGGTTCAGTCAAAACAGTTCTTGCTGCTGAGGCTCGAGTTTCCTGCGGAGCTGTTTCCATCTGTTGGTAAAACAGACGAGTTAAGCTGAGATGGAGTGCAGATTTCTCCTGTCTACATTTTTATAAAGTGAAAACCCACTGATGTTCTAAATCTAGTCAGGAAAAAAAAGTAAAAGGGGGAGCTAGTGGCAATTGCGGTGTTTTTTCATGATTTATTGCTGTGTGCAGGGTCAGTGATTGAAGAGAAGGCCACTGCAGCCTTCCAGTTCACTTTTTGGGGAGGAATATATTATATTTTCATTAAAGCCTTTTGGGGACAAGTAACAATGTGGAGAGGTAGGGAAGCATCTCAGTGCTAGTTAAAAGTAGTTAATCCCCTTCTACTTGGGTAACGTCATTGTAAAGTATTCCAGAAGTACCTCCATCTCCTGGTTCCGAAGGCGTGTCTGCTTTACTCTCATCTTTTACCGCCTTGCTAGAAAGCGTGGCTTCAACCTGGGGTGTTTTGGAGGCGGGTGGCACTCAGAGCTCTGGCCTCAGGACTGCAGGTGCCCTTCCCAGAGCCCAGGAGATGGGGCTGGCAGCAGGCACGTGGGGGGCTCTGCCCACTCCGCACCTTGGGCCTTGCAGAGCGGAAGGAATTCCTGGGATCCTCACCCGGCCCACTGCAGGAGCGTGGGGAGGGACGTGCTGAACAGCAGCTTTGCCAGCTGTTTGACTGGCCAAGCTCCTTCCCCGCTTGGAATGTTTGCAGATTCGGATGCATTGCTTTGGCAGAGCCAGGCTGGCAGTTCGGGCTGGAATATTTAGGTGATTGTTGTTTATTGCCCCGTCGTGTGAATCATCTTACAAATAAACGAGGACTAAATTTCCTCGCCTGTGCCTGGCAAACAAGGGAGAATGAGGTGACCCAGTTATGTCCATTTGCAGTGTGTTGGATGCAGCAGGACAAGCTTGAAGGATTTAGTCTTCTAACACAGTTTAGTGAGGAATGTTGTAATTTCAGGCTCAAGCTGCAGCTTTTGAAAGGCACAGGTTAATCCTTTTTATGAGAAGGGGATTGAAAAGTGGCACTGGGGAGTAGAGCCACGTTTGGCTGCAACAGGGAAGTCCTGGCAGCCCAAACTTTCCTGTTGGCTCTGCACGTCTGCCTCCCCGTCACCTGGAGAGACCAGTTCCAGAGCTGACAGAACAGTGAATTCCGTGTGGCTTCACCAGCCTTTGGCATCTCTTCCTTCAGCGCTAATAATCCTGGATACGATTCCCAGAGATCCAGCTGAGACCCCAGTATTCCTTTGTTAGGCCAGTACACACCAGTGAACGTGTCACTGGGCTTTGGAATGGCTTTGCCTGTTATTCCCTTGGATGAGCAGTGTTCCAGTTGAGCTCTGTTGATGCTGTGGAGATTCCTTCAGTCCAGCACACAGCAGTTCTTGTTTTTCTATCTCCCTGTCTGGCTTTCTGTGCTGAAAATACAGATTGAAATGTTGTTTTTTGGGGACTCTTTCTCATATGCAGTATAAAATATCTGAACAAGAATAGGTAAATAAATTAGTTGTGTGTTTGAACTGGACCCAGTAGGATTCATTAGTGCTGTCCACGAGTTTGTTGGTGATGGATGGGATGTGCAAAATCAGTTTTTATCTTTGCTGATCAGCTGACATTCCACTCCCAGCATCCAGCCCTTGGCATCCTGATGCCAGCTCAGTTTCCTTATGCTGTTGTAATTCAGTGACATGTACTTTAAAAACATGTTTCTTTTCAGTGACTGTGCCTTATCTTTTAGCTTAAAAACTCCTTTATCCTCACAAGGTGGGGAAGCATCATGGTCTCTTAAGTGGTAGCACTTAACCTGACTCTTTGACCTTTGTCCATCTCCCTGCATCTCTGAACCTGTAATTTATCACTTCTCAGCTTTTAAATTTTTCTGTAAGTCAAATACCCTCTGTAGCAGTTTCTGGCCCCAGTGTAAGCCATTGTAAAGAAGCAGAATTATTTAGGATGGAAGGATAAGGATGAATTGAATCTGGGCTCTTTGTGCTTAAAATATTTTTTTTTTCCCATTTTATTTCCATGGTAAAGAGCCTTGCATGGTTTTATCTCTTCTTAAATCCAGTCTAGGAAAGTAAGCCCATTGGGGCAAGAGCAGCTTTGAATGTCAGTTGGAGAAATGTTTTGTATTCTAGTGATGCCTGAGTTGGAAAGGGGTCAGTTATTTCTTTCCTCCTGCTCCTGGAGTGTGTGGTGGGAGTTAAGCTGTGGCAGAATCTCGTGACCAGGACAAAATCAGAATGTTGTGAGTCATGGAGGAAGTTCTGACCGGTGGGATGAGCCCAAGCAGCTGCAGAGGGTGATGCTCAGCCCCACCTGGAGCTGGCAGCATTAGAAGGTAAAGGGAGCAGCCGACACTTGTTTAGACAGAGACAAAAATTGGGAACCAAAAATCAACAATGTTCTGACCTGGCAGGATTAGAAAGGGGATAGAGGTGAGCAAAGAAGAGGAATTCAGAGCTGGGAATTGCCACTGAAGCAAAGCACTGCCTGACCTGGGAAATTCTTAACGATGGATCATCGAGGCCTCAGGTCTGTCAGGGCTCTGAGGATGGTGAGCAGAGCTCGTGCCAGCAGTGATTCAGCTGCTCCTCAGCTGTCTTGCTAAACTCTTCCTCCTGTTTTGCTCATCTTTCCTCCCACCCCCAAAATACACAGTTGCAAAATATTTTTAGTTCTTATTTCTTAGGGTCTGTTAGAGACGAATGTGGAAATGCTGGTGTGTAGTTGAAAATGCTGGGAGTGTGAGCTGCTGTTTGGAACAGACGGGAACGAGTTGGTGGAAGAGCCTTTCTTCTTCTTTTGTTCTCATACTTGAGAAAAAGGAACGAGCCCCGATTGTATTTACTCGTTTATTTTCGGAGCCCTTAGCAGTAAAGGTGCTTGTTCCTCAGAGGATGATGCCCTGTGGTTTAGCAGAGAAGTTCTCAGGTTCTGGTGTGCCGGGTTGGTGTCAGAGGTGAGGTGAGTTCAGCTGTGGACAAAGCCAGCGTGTTCCCAGTGCTTCCAGTGCTTCCCATGCCCTGATCCTTTCCTTTGGGAAGGAGCTCCCACAGCGGTGGTGGTTGTGCACTGGTGGTGGTGCTGGATGGGTCTTTGAAGTCCACAGAAATGGGAGCAGCAATTAGTCACTGGAATAGGTGCCATTGTCAGTGCTGGGGATAATCTTTCCTGGGACTGTGTATTTAGAGGGCAAGAACAGTGGGAACTAATTAGTGAGGTCGGGCTTCAGTAATCCTTTCAGAGCAGGCAGTTCCTCTCCTCTGGAGAGGTGAAGGGCTTCTTTTAAGCTCCCAACACCTTCTCCTGGGAGACACTGTAGAGAACCTCCAGGTGAAGCTCTGGCAGGATCTTGGATTCAGCTTTTCTCTCTGGCCACTCCTTTCTTGCTTCCCTGCTGGTGATGGCATCTCCATGGAGTGCTGAACAGCCATGGAAAGATGGAATTAATCTAGGTCAGCCCTCCTTTGTTGACCACAAAAAGAGGGGGAAAAAGGCTAAAAAAGGGAGAGTGTGTTTGCTACATTTCATCTGGACTTCATTATCAAAGGGTGCAGCTGTGCATATCTACCTTAATCAGAAACTCCTCATTAAATACAGCAATTTATGGCATTTTTCACCTGATTCTGGCTGTGATGCTGTCCTGGGTGGTGGCACTTCTTCCACTGCCTGTTACAGAGGGTTTGAACTGTCACTTCATCGTCTGAGAAGCTGATGGGGTGGGTGGGAAGTAATGAATTTTTACCCTGCCCTGAGACCCAGTTGTAAAATATGCTCAGAAATATGTCACAAGTCTGAAAAATAGAAGTAAATAACTGTTTCTGGCTATTGGGGACTGAACAGTGAAGCTGGTCTGAAAAACTCTGTGCAAAGGGTTTTCCAGCCCAGCTTTCCAGTGCCTGTCTTTGGAATTGCTGTGTTCAGATAACACAGGCATAGCTGAAAACAATAATTTTGGTCAAAATCAGCATGCTTTACATTTCTCCCTCCTTCTCCTCAAATCCTTGGTGAAATATGCCTATTTTGGGGTTTTTACTAGAAGAAACTCCATGTCGCAATGCTGATTTGGTTTTTCCAGGGAGTTGGGTTTGATGCTGAGAGCTTCCTAAAGAATGCAAAGCTTGAATGCATTTCATTCTCGAGTGGTTGGGAATGTCACTGGTATGGTCAGGGTGGAAATCCTTCAGCTGAAGAATGGCTTGAATTTTAAAAAACTTACTCTTTAAAGAGAAAAAAGAGTCTTCAAGCTCTAGACAAGCTGCAGTTGTATATGAATTTTACCTAGGCCATGTCCTGAAGCAGACTGGGATTCAAGGCTTATGGAATTAAGGGTCTTCCTGGGGTTCAGCTGCGGATATTTCTGTAATGCTTTGCTCGTTTGTTTCCACAGGGCAGTTTCCTCATACATTTTTCCCAGCTGCAGTCACTAATCAGGACTGAACACGTGGGTTATCTTCATCTGCTGTGGTTTTTAGGAGCAGGTACGTTGGCAGGGAAATCTGATGTTCTGTTGGTTGGGGATGGGGCAACAACGACTTCATCCATGTGCCAGAAAGGACTGCAGGGGCAGGGAAATGCTGCTTGAGGAATGTTTTGTTACGTAGAGCACATTAATGTAGCTTTCTTGAGAAAACAAAGCTGAGAAGTGCTTTGATAAGATTTGTCAGTCCTTGGTTTGTAAAGAAGGATCATGATGATTTCTGGGCATGGCCCAGCTTTGTACGTGGGTTTGGAAATCTGATGTAATGTCTGCTGGGTACTGTTGTCATCCTAAACCCTGTCTTATGAAAGCTTTATGTAACAGGAACAGAGAGATGTTCAAATTCTTCATGCTGGGGTCTCGGTGCTGTTTTAAGACTCCCGTGTTTCTACTCTGATGTCACCAAGCAGGAAGAGCTGTGATGGTCGAGGCTGTTGACCAAAATAATTGTGTGGTGAATGAAAAGCAGCTTAATTTAACCTCTTTATACCTATATTTTGGGCCATATTGACTGCATTTTTTCCCCCCAAGTTTCTCACTTTGTGGAGCATTCCCTGCATGGTCAGGCCTCAGGACCTTTATCCTTCCTGTTAAACAGGTGGGTTCATGACAAACCCATTTTGGCTGAAGGTTCCTTTAGGAGAACCAGGTTTAGACAGGAATTTCCATCGGCCCCTTGCGCAGTTGGAAAATTAATAAGCAACTGGAAGATAACTGTGATGGGAAACAATGAATAACAACATGTACAGGCTGCACAGTATCTGATGTGTAGAGGAGAGTTGAAGTGCCCCTGGCACAGGGGCAGCCAGGGCATTTCCTTGGTGCTTGTGGATGGTGCCACCTATTGATATCCCATATATTTTGCTGCAATTTTTTAAACCATGGGTGTGTTACCACAATTCAGGGTTTTGCTGTCATGGTTTTTAATTTCTGAATTGATTGGTTATTACTGCAGCACCTTCCCTTTTCAAGTAACAATATTTTAAAAAGAAATTATTTATAGTATTAAGAACCAGTCACAACCTTTCAGCCCGACTTGGTGTCTTGATAAATGTTTATTGCTTTATCAGTCTCTGGATAAAACATGACGTAATGTCTCTTGCTCTGGTTGTATTCATCGGCATCACTTGTTAGCACTCAGTAAATTGCACTGTGGAGCATGTGCTCAGTAACATAATCCAATTTAAATATTTGAGTTGACACTACACAGAAATGGGGGATTGTTTTAGTCTTCCTTCAGAGAGCAGTTTGCTGATCATAGCAAAAAAAAAAAAAAAATCACCTTGCACACGTGCAGGCCGCAAGTTTCCAGGCAGAACCATCAACAGCAAATCAGCCTCACGCAGGTCTTCCCACTGCAACTTGTTCAGGAAGGGCTGTGATAGATCTGTCTCAACTTTTTACTGCTGTTATCTGCATGCTCAGTAATGTGGGTGGCAAAGCCTATCCCAGCAGCTGCTGCTGAAGTTTGCATTGCTTCTGACTCACTCAGGAGGGCCTGGGTGTAATTTTAAACTGTTTCCACACCCAGATTACTTTCCCTTGAAAGTCATAATGAAAATGAAGTGAGGGGAGAGGTTGGTAATGACTGCAGGAAAATATTACAGGGAAAAGTGTTTGAACGTGCTGGGATGGAGCCTTCACTGAGGCAGCCTTGGGTAGTGTGTGCCCTCAGTTACTGGGGTTCAGGAAATCAGATTTATAGCTCAGTACAGGACCAGACCCAGTCCTGGAGATGAAAACTAATTGTGTGGAGCCACTTCTCTGAGCTGTGTGTGGTGCAGGAGGGGCTGGCTCACACCTCCATCCTCAGATTCATGGAATCACAGGATGGTTTGGGTTGGAAAAGATTTTAAAGCCCATCCAGTTCCACCCCTGCCATGGGCAGGGACACCTTCCACCAGCCCAGGTTGCTCCACGCCCCGTCCAACCTGGCCTTGGACACTCTCAGGGATGGGGCAGCCACAGCTTCCATGGGCAATCTGTGCCCTAACCCTAACCCTCACCCCCCTCCCAGGGAAGGATTTGTTCCCTATGTCCCATCTAACCCTCCTCTCCCTCAGTTTGGAGCCGTTCCCCCTTGTCCTGGCGCTCCAGGATTGTAAACAGTCTCTCCGTCTCCCTCCAGGTCCTGGCAGGGGTTCCATTTCCCCAACCCACAACCCTTGTAAGAGGTTAGTTCAGTTTGTGATGCCGCTCTAGGTGTTATTTGAAGCACCATTATTTTCTAAATTTCAGTTTATGTTTTTATTATTGTTGACTTAATAAACTTTAAGATCGTTTTTAAGAGCAGCTGAAGAGTATCTCTGTTTTGTTTTGTGTTTTTTTGGTCCTTGTAAACACCCTGTTGTGGAACTTAAAAAATCATCAGATACGTAACAAAGCATAATCGTGCTTTGTGCTGTAGAATTCAGATAGCACAGCCTGTTTATTCCATAACATCATTATTTCTTACTAAAATAAAAAAAGCAAGAGTTCAGGGTTGAAATGATAGGAGAAAGGATGATAAACTCTACTCCTTCCCTGCTCTTCTTTCTCTCCAAAACCAGTTCATAAATTTTAGTAGCTTTTACAGCAGTGCAGTGGCCTTTTTTATATGATATATAAAGGAAAAAATAAAAAGGGAGAGGAGAAAGACTTAAGAGCTTCGATTTCACACAGCTTTTGTTTAGCCACTGCAGCCTCGATGGCTGTGCTTTCTGCATCCTGTTTTCATTCTGGTTGTGCTTATTTATGGAAAAAACCCCAAACCACGGTCTCTTCTGTCAGGGTGAACCTTTCATCTGGTTGTTAGGATTCTTTTTCTACTCAGGCAGTGAGGTAACCACAGATAATGAGCTGCTGGGGATGTGAACATCAGCCTCGGTGAATGTTTGCATATGTAAGGCCCAATTTAGCTCTTCACATTTTTAAGGATTTCTCTGATGAAGGATGTGATTCCTGACTCTCCCAGGGTATTCAGTGATCTGCCACCTGGTGAAAAACAGGTAAATGAAACTCCTTCTCTATTCCTGTTTTACCCCATGAAGTATTTTGGTTTGTCTTCTTGTGATCCTCAGGAAATCCAGGAGCTGGCAGGAGGGGAATGAACCGTGAGGGCGTCCCCGGAAAGAGTCCGGAGGAGATGTACATTCAGCAGAAAGTGAGAGTTCTACTCATGCTGAGGAAGATGGGATCAAATGTAAGATGCACATCATAGCCTTTATTTTATAGCTTACCAGACATTTTTGGAGCAACTGGGATAGTGCTTGTTGAGATGGGCAGGTGAGGGTCTGGTTTTACCGCTGAATTGTTTCAGCCATTGTTGATTTAACCATTATCTGCAGTTAAACACAATTGATTTTTGCTCAAATATTATGAGGCTTGTGATGCCTGAAACTGCCACGTGTGGCTGAATGATCAGATGTTTAGACTTAAAGCTTTTCATCATTGGGAGAGCAGCAAAGCAGCTGTTTTAAGGTGACTTTGAGTCTGCCCGTGAATTCACGATGTCCCAGTTTGCCGCTGCGTCCTTGCTGGTGGTAGAGCTGCACAAATAACAGGTGTCTGAAGTGCTGAAAGGAGAACAGAGGCAGCTGTGATGTTTTACTGGGGAGTGGGAGATGGTGTGCCTCAGATTTCCCCTTGCTGACTGCCTGTCCCCCCCCAGCTGACGGCCAGCGAGGAGGAGTTCTTGCGCACGTACGCAGGGGTAGTGAACAGCCAGCTCAGCCAGCTTCCCCAGCACTCCATTGACCAGGGTGAGTACTGAGTCTCCTTGCCTTGTGTTTGGTTCATCTGTGGCAGCAGTCTCAGCAACCACCAGATTCAGGTGCCTGTGTTTTCATTAACCCACCCTGCAATCCGGGATATGCAGATCAGGGCTCTGGGGGAGAACCACAGAGAACTGGTCAGCAGGTGGTTGTATTTTACCAGGTAAAGTCAGTCTCCACTGAAGCTGAGATTCATTAGGATGAGGAGCGTTTTTAAACACCTTATTCCCCATGAGAACTCAAAACACTGATGGCCAAAGTCCTGTGAGCTATAAATGCACGTACAGAGCTTCCTACCCTAATACATTCAGTAGAAACAAATATTGACCTGATAACTTGATTCTTGTTCTGTGTGTGCAGGAAAATTCAGGTATGCATAGATGCCTCTAGTTCTTACTCTATTCAGTATTGACCCTCTGCATAAGATGCAGATCATCTGAGGTTTTATATTTATTCTTACACTGGACATCTGTGCTTAGAAAGGAACAAGGCTGGGGGTGGTTTGCAAGCGCTTTCTCTGTGCTCTTCAAACTGGGAGTTTTCATAACACAATAAAATGCGAAGTAAATACAGATTTCTAAGGTACAAAAGCACGTGTTAGGCGTGTGATAATTTAGTTACTGTGACTCCAGTTGCTTGATAACAGTATAGTCACAAAATAAAATGGAATCATCCAACACCATGGTTTGTTTTTCACATTTCCATGGGTGTGGAAGTGAAGTGCAGTGTTGCCATTTCAGCAGAGCAACAGCAACGATTAACAATAGGAGGAATTTGTTTCCCATTGCATATCTTTAATTTGCACAACGTAATTAATTCCCAGACAGGGGCAGCAGACACGTAATAAGTTTGCAAATCTGCTTTGGTTTATTTAGATTCCCATTAAGGGGATGAACTACGTGCTGGTTTTGTTAATTCTTTGCAGAAGTCTTGGTAAACAACTGTGTGGAGCTGCTGTGAGTCCCACTAATCTCTTCTGAACCTGAATGTTTCTCACTGAATTTATTTCCCTCCCCTGCCCAGGCCTCGTGCCAGATCACGTTCATAATGCACGCTTTGGTGTTGGAGGAAGATTGTGAGACTCCAGTGCCAGAACTGAGCTGAGCAGAAACTTAATATAGATCTAAGACATTTAGAAATGCATCAGAAACACAACCTGCACAAACTTGCTGCTCTGTTTTAAGCCTGTGTGTTCATTCCTCACATAGCTGGGGGTTGGTGGAGGTAGATATTTTATGTATGTTTTGGCTCAGGATTCCTCAGCTCTCCTGCCCAGTCTAAAGGGGAAATTTGGCAGTTTCTTGTCAAAAACTGAGGTAGACACATTCATTTTTCAGTGTTGTCCTTAAAAAAGTTAGGTTTTTTCACAGTGGCAATCCATGCTGAGTTTCCTGCACTTTGGCAAAGATGATAGAAACAGAACTCCAGGTGGGGGGCACAGATCTTTCCTGCAGCTGTGCTCCTGCACACCTCGATCCAGCTCGCTGTCTGAGCTCTCTGATTTTACTGTCTGTGAAATTATATTTTTCCCACCTCACAGACTCAAAAAAATCGAATTTTTATGTGACTTTTAAATGTTAACGAAAGAAAGACCAAGAGTTCCTTAGTCTGCTGCTCATCTCCCTAATCAGGCAGTGCAGGAAACGTAAGGGCTTCACACATTGCTCAAAAAGTGGTCTTTGTCCCATATTTGAACAGGTAGCAACTGATTTCTCTGCCATCATTTTCATGAAGTCCTTGAAGGTTCTTCAGCCTTTGTCCACAGGGGAGTGAAGCCCTCCCTGGCGATGCTTGCTGGGATCTAATCTGAGACTCTGATGTCTTCCCTGGGAAATTTGACCCCCACAATTTACTTTCAGTCCTCCCAGATCATAATTAAACTGGTGACCTGACCATTAAGATTTTTCTTGATGTGGGGGGCGGGGGAAGAACAAAGGAAGAAAATTAGTTAAGTATTTTGGGAAGTGGGAAAGGATGTTGGTTCTTTTCAGGTTCAGAGGGGCCGTCTCTCCAAATGAAGGAGAGAAAAGCATGAAGTACAAATGGAATTGAGGAAACATAACCAAATGCTTTTTCCTTCAGAGAAAGGCCAAGCTGCAGCTGTAATTTGTTGCCCAGGACTTTGATTTCCTCAGAAACCTCTGCAGGTTTCTAACAGTCAGTGCTGCTGCTGCCCTTTGCTCTGGGGTGTGGGGGCTCCACAGCGATCTCTGTCTGTCTGTCTGTCCCTTCTGCTGCATCCTGGGCTTGGTGACACTGGGAAATCACTGCAGATCAGGAATCCAAGCACAGAGGTGGCCAGTTTTCCACCCTGAGGGAGATTCCATCTCCACTAGATGGCATTATCTTGTGCTGAAAAACCCGTCCCGGTCCGCACACCGACCGCTCCGTGTGCTCCAGGATTGCTCACAGGAATTTTCCCCCTTACTTTTCTGCCCTTTCCACTGAATCTCCTGTGGATTTTTTTTTTTTTAATGGAACTTGCCTTCCACAACAACAAAAGGTGTGTTATTTAAGGAGTAGCTTCCAAGGAGTTGGCCCTCAGAGGATTTCACAACCCTTTGTTCCACAGCAGGACAGGTTGCTCTCAGCCAGACCTATCTTTAGAGCCACTTTCCTCCAGCAGGCACAAAAGACACCGAGCTGACTTCACATCCCTGTTTTGTTCCCCAAAAAAAGGAAAAAAGGCGTGACATCCTTGGCATTAGCACTCTGGGAGGTTTGTTACGGACCTGCAGGTTTCTGTGGGTCGCTCCCAAGTGCTGCAATCTGGCTCCAGAGTTACAGGAAGGTCGTTTGGGATTGGTTTGGTTGGTTGGTTGGGGCTTTTTTTTTTGGCAAGATTATAGAGGATGGAGGGTCTAGTAATTTTTTGAGCATCTCACAGTCTCCGTTACAATTTTCATGCTTTTCTTTGTTGTGCATCCACGAGATGGTGTCTCAGGAGAGCTGGCTGGGCCCTCCCAGCAGAGAGCTGAGCCTGTCAGGGGATGGTGCTCCCTGCCACAGACCTGCCAGTCCTTTGCGAGAGCCTGGCTGACCACAGGGAGTCACTGCAGCCTCTGTGGCCGTGTTTGCAGGGATGTGCCAGTGCCTTGAAGAAAGAAGCTGACGCTGTCCCTGCTGAATTCAAGCTTGGGCCATAAGCCCTCAGCGAGCCACTGTTAATAACGATGTCTCTGACATCTGAAGTTCCTCCCTGATACTCTGTTTGCTGTCTTAGGGGCCAGCAGTGGAAGTTAATGGCTAATTTTGATCAAGAAGCATCTCAGAATACCTCTTAATTGCTAAGCAAGCCTGAAGGCTAAGCCTCTCCTTGAGTCTGTGGTTGCTTTTACTGGAAGAGAAGAAATTATATTATTTATGTCCTTATTTCTTATCTTGCTTTCAAAAGGAATTAATCTGTTCAGATGTAGAAAATCACTGGGTTAGGATTGTTTACAGGTTTCCTTTTACATCTGAAACACCTCCACTCCTGAAGCACTGCCTGCTCTTGGAGTGACTCTTGTTTTCCTGACAGACAGCTCAGAGTTATTCAGAATACCTTTGTGTAAATCAGGTAGTAAGGAGATATATCCCAGCCTTTCTAACGTGTTGGAGCAGATATCAAGTGGAAATCAGTGCAAATCTTTCTAGTTGGTGTTCTAAACTCCTCACATTTATTGCTGCAACATGTGTTGGAGCAACAGATCTGTGAAGGATCTTGGATGGCCAGAAAATGTACTCCAGTCTGAAAAAAGTCTTTTTTTTTTTTTCTTTCTTTTCAATTCCAACTCTATTTGCCTCTCTCCAGTGTATTCCAGACTCTCAGGAAGTGCTGAGTTCCTCAGTGTGTGGACTTTGAGACTCTTCTCTAGAGAAGGTTTATCTGATGTATTAAAAATACTTTATTATCCACCGAAAGGTGAACTGGTAGCAGAGGGGATGAGCTCCCAGTAACCCAGAAGAGCTTGAACAACAGTTATAAAACTCCAAAATGAGGTATTCAATACTTAAATTTAGCATTAATTAAAGAGTCTGACATTAATGTCATGCTCACATCTTTAATAACCATTCCAGTGTTCACTCATTGCTGCAGTGCTGTTTAACACCTTTATGGAAGTGTAAAATGCAGGGTGTTTTTCTTTCCTTGGGGAGCTTTTTATCTGGCATCTGTGGGTTGTTTGTTGCTTTGTTTTTTATGGCTCCAAGAATAACTGAGGAACCCAGAGGCATCTCTGTTCAACCAGTGTGTGTGTGCGAGAGAGGGGATGGAATCGGGAGCCGGTTGGGGATATTAACATATTGGTCTTGCCTGCATTGCAGCAGGAGCTAAGGCAGCTCACACTCCTTAGGCTTCTCCAGCTCA
Source organism: Pseudotriccus pelzelni (assembly GCA_035584735.1). Taxonomy (NCBI): domain Eukaryota; kingdom Metazoa; phylum Chordata; class Aves; order Passeriformes; family Tyrannidae; genus Pseudotriccus; species Pseudotriccus pelzelni. The sequence continues at coordinate 6,590,472 of JAWMRA010000052.1, read as the reverse complement.
CAGCGATGAAATTGAGGCTTCCTCACGAATTTTTGAGGACCAGCAAAACACCTCTCGGGAAGTTTTATGCGCAGGGGCATCGTCCTGCATAAAAGCCCCGTTTCCTGTTCCCCAGTTCCTTCCAGTCCTGAAGGGTGGGCTGGCCCTGGGCTCTGGCAGGTCTGGAAGTGGAAGCGGTGCAGTTTGGAAGCCTGAGATGGGAATTATGCTGAGACCTCGGTGATTGCAGCTCTGGTGTTCCTATAGCAACAGGAGTGTCGTGCTGGCTCTTGAAGGAAGCTGGTCCCTTGGGGAGGGAGGGCAAGGCTGAGCTGCAAACACGTGCCCTGCTGGGTGATGGGGCACCAAAACGCACCCCGGGCTGGTTGTGGAGTGAGGAGGGGACCCTGCTCCTGGAATGGCAGAGAGTGGTGGAGGAGTGGAGATCAAGCTCTTCTCAGTGTGCTTTTATTCTGTTGAGCACGAGGCTTGTTTTAATGTGCTGCTCCTCTCAGCAGTGCAGGGTGTATTTTTAGCATGCCAGACTAGGATACCAACACTGGGAATTTCAGGGAAGAGTTAATGTTTAGAAGGTTGTTGCTTGAAGGTGGTTGAAGAAGTGTGTGTGTGTGTGCAGGGATCTTGGGGGAAGTGAAGAATCTCATTTTAATTTGGCAGCCTTTAAAAATTCACAACGGGCTGAACCTTCTGATCTCTAAAGGCTTTTGGGGTTTAATTAATTCTGCAGGTGACTACAAACAAATCAGGTGTCCGTGTCTATTTATCATTCAGAGAGCACTTGGAAATAGCAGCTGTAGATGTGTCAGCATCTTCCTTTGTGTTAAGGTAGTGGGGTTTTAATCCAGCTTTTGTCCTGCTGGCTGGATGTCCCTGTACCCAGGTACCTGCTGGGAAAGCACCAGTGTCAGTCATCCCGGGGAAATTTTCTGGAACTGAGGTGAGCTGATGAGCAGCTGAACGCACTGAGCTCAGTGGATGGCTCTGGTCTTCACCGCTGTGCAGCAAAACCGTTTGACCTTCAGCTCGTCTTGGCTCGCCAAGACTGAAGTCCAGGCGATGTAAAAGAACTCAGAGTTCAGCGATCCAGACAACTGCAGTTGGAACACAATCACAGCAGGGGTTTTTTTGGAAGTCAGTGGGGTAGGATTGGCACTCTTACCTTCCAAGACAGGACATGCGCTACCAGCTAATTATTGGTAATTTCTAGGAAGGAGAAGGGTGGGAATGTGGGAAAGGCAGAAGAAGCGGGAGAACTATTTGCATGTCTGAAAGTTGGGGGCAATTAATGCTTTGCTCGTGAAAGAAGGTGGGGAATATTTAATTGGGTTTATGTGTAAGTCTCCATTTCAGTGTTGGAAATGTGTGCCCAGAAAACGGGCAGCTGTGGAGGGAGAAGCTGTGGAGGTTCAGGAGGTCAGGTGTAAGTGTGCCTTTGTCATTGTTCTGTACATTAATTACTGGAAGTGAAGGATGTGCTAAAAGTAAACCTGGTTCACCGTCCTATTGTCTCAGTCACGGGCTCTTGGCAACGTGCAGCTTAACTTTATAACCCGTGCTCTGCTTTTTACGTTTATTTTCCTTGATTAGCAGGAAAACATCCGTTGTTGGAGCCAAGTGGGACTGCAGGAGCAGCTCTATTCACCAGTACTTTAATCCCTGCTTTCCTTCCAGCACACAGAAGCCCCAGCCCCGTTCCCTGCCAGTGTTTGTGTTTGCCCATGAGCACAGGCAGTGGAGAATTGCTTAATGAGCCTCCTCCTCAGCTTGGTTTCATTTAGCTCTGGGTAGTTTGGGCTCCAACAGAACCTGCTTTTTTGTGCTGAGAAATGGGGAGGACGTTTCCCTGGGCAAGTGTCACCCAGGTTCTTTTGCTCCAGGGCACCTGGAGGCCGTAACCCTGCTCCCATCGGTGGCTTCTGGGAGGTTGGGAGCCCCGGTGGGTGTCCGTGGCACCCCTGACCCCGCTGCCCATGGCCCCAGCAGCTCTGCCAGCCTTCTGCAGGGCTGCCGTCGTTTGGACGAAGGTCGTCGTCCTCTCTGTAAAAATCAGCACCTCACCAAGGGTGAAATTTGATCTTTAATGTGGGGATAAAAGAAATGAGCATGGGCTTGAGCCTTTGCTGCGAGGTGTTTTCTGTTGGGTGTCGTGCCCTCGGGTTACCCACCCACTTACTTGTCTACCTGGAAGATATTTATTATCTGTTACGGGATAGATCAAATTGTGTTTTTTAAAGGCAGTTGCCTGAGGCTCTTGCCAGTGCCGAGTGATTCCTGCAGATGAAAACATTGGTGGTTCTACCAAAAACCAAAAAGCAACCGAGGAGGGAACGGGAAATAACACTATCTAGAATTGGGTATAAAATCTGTTCTTTACTTGTCTTGCTTAAAACTGTACCAAGAGGCACAGAAACATGTAACTTCTAATCTGTGTCTTTCTTTTCCTTCCCTTCTGAAACGAACAGCTAAACCCCTGCTGCCAGCCCTGGTCCTCACTGCTCTCCTGCTCCTTCCTGTGCATTGTTTCACTGCTCCCTGGTGCTTTGGCAGGACTTTCCAGCTTTGTGTTGCCATCAGGTTTCATTAGTTTATGGTTTGCTTTTCTGTTCCAGGCCCATTTGTGAAAGGGTGAAGTAAAATTGTTGCAAAGGCGCCAAGCATTGAGGGAGTACAACTGTAATCCCTTTTGTCCCAATGATTTTCCCTTCAAACACAATCCCTGACCTTTCCTTAATGAATTTTTACCCACCTTGGCTCCTGATTAAGATTGCCTGTTATAATTTAAAAAGTACCATGTGGGAAACTCTGTGTTACAAAGTGCTGAAGGCCAGCAGAGAGGAAGCAGCTTTTTGATGATGTTATGGTTTAAAAAAACTACCTGTGCAGTTAATCCATCAATTCAGGTGCAACCTCTAGTCACTGTAATTACATTGGTGTGGTTTGCTCTGGCTGTGAAAGGCTGAAATCTTGAGTTCCAGACCCACTCTCCATCCACTTTAGGATGCATGTAATAATAAGCCAGTAATCCCATAGATACTCAGGACTTTCCCACTGTTCTTTATTGTGCTTGTGCCTTGTCTTCCAATTAGAACGTGGCTTTAAAATTCGGCTTTTTCACCGCTCCTGGATTTTTTTTTTTTTTTTGGTGCTCCTTTCTCTTTTCCCACTGGAAGTCTGGGGAGATGTCCCAGTATCAGAAGTTCATGCTGACAGGGGTGCTGGTGCTGAGGCTGTGCCAGGTGTGCCCAGGAAACGGGAACGGGAATGGGGAGGCTGAAGGTGACCCTGCTCCCAGCCAAAGTGAGCGGCAGCATTCCCAGCAGTATTCCCGGCAGCATTCCCGGCATCCCCCGTGCCCAGAGCTATTTCTGCTCATCCTGTGTTTGAAAGGGGGCTGAGAGCTGGGATTTCGGGGCAGGCAGGGGTTCAGAGCCCTCGTGTCGTGGGGTTGTCAGGAGCGACGCTGCCCTTTGCTGCGGGGCACTCGTAAGGATTCAGACACCAGAAAGGGGAGACCCCAGGAAAACAACCATCATCTGTTAAGTAATCCAGCTCATCCCCGTGCTGGCCTGACGTCATGTGTGATTTTTGTGGTTGCCAGGCGACTCCAGCTGCTCCAGCCTCCTCCTCTCTGAAGGGGGGATGCATGGAAAACACACCCCGGGCTGTGCTTTTTCTGCCCCTGATTTCTTAGGGCTGCTAAAATGTTACTCCTCCCTCAGCAGAGAGGGGTTTCTCAGAACCCTTGCAAGTAAAATCCTTTCTTTTTTTTTAATTATTATTATTATTATTATTAATTTTTTTTAGGGGCTGGTGGTTCTGGTGCATTTTAAAGTCAGCGAGGCAGCTTGTTAATTCCGAGCTGGATGCTGGCACTATATATCATTTATGTTTTGATCAAGGGGAAAAAAACAGTTTGTGGAGGAGATGAAAAGGGAGATGACTGCAGGGCTTCTGAGTGCTGGCAGGAGGGTGCATCAGAGCAGTTTTTGATGTAGTTTTATATAAGATAAGGGTCCTACATATGAAAAACAAACTACTCTTTGGTCCTTAATATTTCCTCCTTTGAGTGCATGTAACAAATAAATTGTGAAGTGTGTGCAAGTAAGTGTGGTTGCATTTCCTGAGCATTGATTTAGCTTTTAAGGACATCAGCAAGGGGAATTTACAACCGTTTTTGGCCTCTTTTCCTGCCCTATTGCAACCACGGGGCAGATTAGATAACTGGGAAATGGAATCCGTGTAACTAAAACAGATGAGGAATTTTTATTAGTCCTTTTTTTTCCCTTCCATGCAGGTGTATAGGCAGAAGTTGCTTGGGGCATCGAGATCTGCCTCTTGATAGGCTTCAAGTAAAAAGGCTGGAGGAATTTTAGGTGCTGATGCTCCTCCTGAGTTGAATTGGAACTTTGCAAAGCCCTGTAAGAGGATTCTGTGGAGCTGAGCAGTTACCTGGCTGGGACAGGCAGTCTGGGGTGCTTTTGGCACTTCCTGGTTTGTCACCTAATCCCTTAAGAGAAGCTTTGAAGAAAAACTGCCTAAGTGCAATTATCCCAAGCAGACTGAAGTAGTTAATGAAGGCCAGAGTGGTCACTGTTGCCCTTAAACACTTGGGAGGCCTTGAATGGAGGACATAATATTTTAGAAATTACATGGACACTGACTGGAGGATTCATTGTATTTTCTAATCAGATAAATGCTGTGAGAGCATCTACAGATGAAAGAAAGCTTTTCCTTTTATCTGACTTTCTTGGGGATCAAATTTTTTGCCAGAAATGAAAAATACAGCACTCAGCCCTTCAGGGGTTGTTTTCCAGGTCTTGTCTAGACTCAAGATACTGATTTAAATCCACTGCTTTGACACTGCTGGGTGATGCACTTGTATTTCCATATTGTCCTGGAGACATTTCTCCTTAATTGCCTGCTGGGGCCACACTCCAGAGTTGGGAAGTCCAGAGAGCAGATTTCTCTTCTGAAGGTCTCCAGGCCTCTTTTTGGAAGGAGGAGAGCTCAGCATGGAGTGTTTTCAGCTGGTTTTATCAGACGTGTGTCTCGAGCCATTCAGGTCTTTCTACTCTAAATGCCCACTTGAAAGGCCACACAAGTTTGCAGAGGTTTGGAGATGGTTATGGGAAGGTAATTAAACCTCTTTCTGTGCTCAGGGACAGGAGTTTTGATGGTGATTATACAGAGCTGATGGCCTGCATTGAAAATAGAAATCCAATAACTGAGAAAGTTTCCTTTCTGGAAAAGATGTCTGCAGGCTGGGGATGAAAGCATTGCTTAGCAAAGCTTGGATCTCCTTTGTGGGCAAATGAAAGCCTTCAGTGTGAAAAAGATACTGCACTTTTGTTAGAGAAAGGAACATTTTCAAGGCATCTTAGTTTATAAAGGGTGTTTAAATGATTTTTTTAGTGGGGGGGGAAGTGAAAACCTTTCAGCTGGCCTATTAAAACCATTTTTTGTTCTTTAAAAGCAAAGAGTAATGAGTATCTCTGTGTAAAGATACAGTTAAGAATGCCTAAATGTCACTTAAAAAGGACAGTGATGCGTGGGGAAGTACAAATTTTATTGAGCAGTCAAGGTCCTCGTGCTTCAGAGAAGCTTCGTAAATTGCCTATGCAGGGCTGGAGTTTACAAGGCAAAAAAAAAAAAAAAGGCATCTCAACATGCCTGTGGTGAGAATGCTCTGTACGCTTTTAAGTCTTGCTTCTTAGAAATGTGTGAAAGCAAGGAATTCTTGGTTTTTCCCTTAAAACCAACCTGATTTCCTTAGGCTGGAAAAGGAACACTTTAAACCCACTGCTGAAATGTTTAGAGCACTTTAAGTGCCAGCCCTCCCCTCCCCCAAAAAAATAAATAAGAAAATGCAGCTTTCTCTTCTTCCCTCCCTCTCTTTGCTTTGCTGTTGATTCTGTGGATGTGTGGGGTGACGGTTTGGGCACTGCATCTTTGAAGGAGGTAATTATGGCTCGTGTTTTCCTGTGCCCGCTGTTGTTGCAGGTGCTGAGGATGTGGTGATGGCATTTTCCAGATCAGAGACAGAAGACAGACGACAGTAACCACAGGACAGCCGAGCAACACCGAGCTGGAGAGGACAGCGAGATCCCTGAAGATAGAGGAGGATGGCTGAGCATTAATAAGTTCCTTTGCCCACCCTAATTGTCCCTTGGTGTTCCTTCTCCTTTGTAACGTTGTTCCCCTTTGCCCAGCCCTCAGAATGCATCTCACAGCCGTCCCTCCCTGTCAGATTTTGCTGCTCAGCCGGGCTGTGTTAATTAAGGACCGACCCCAAGGGGTGGTTTTGGTTGGCTCAGAGGGACAGGCAGTGGTTGGGGCTAAAGGAAGGCAGTTTTTCAGACTTGACCAATGGAAACCTTTTATCTCACACTTCATTTTGTATTTTAAAGAAAAAGTCCCTCGACATCCTACTTCTGAAGAAGCTTTTCATGCTGTGGTGCTTATTTAGGTCAAACTTGTGAATTTGAAGAGGGTTTGATTTGGCTGCGTAGAACTGGAAGCGACTTGTGATTGGGTGACAATGCAAATGCTTTCCCTTCAGTTGGCTTGCAGGTATTTTGCTGACTCCCAACATTTTCGTTGCAGGAAGCTGATGTTTTGGTGCATTGGTTATTTCTTTGTACTCACTGACTTGGGGTGGGGGGAGAGGGGGAAGGAGGCAAATGTGCTTTGCAGTATTTATTACATCTACCCACATATAAACGCTTGCTTTTTTGGGGGGGGGGGGTAGGGGTTGTTTTGTTTTATTGTTGTTGTTTGTTTGTTTTTTTCCTTCCTGATTGGCTTTGAAGTCCTGTTTTTGATTTCCTCTTGGCTGCAGTGTTTCTGATGCAATCAGTTTTTCCACGCTCAGCTGCTCTGTGGCCTCGAGCTCTTTCCGGGGAGCGCGTGTCGAAAAAGCGTATTCGGTTCGATAGAATCCACCTGCTCAGGCTCAGGAAGGTGGGAGATTCCCAGCCCTGCTTGGGGGGGGCTGTGCCACCCGCTCCTGGCACAACCTGGCTGCTCAGGTGGCTTCTCCCTTTTGCTTCTGACACAGGAGCTGTAGATGTTTTGCAGGAATTGCAAGGATGAGATCTATTGCTGTGACGTCAGTTTGCCAAATTTGTATAGAGAATATGTGAGCTTGTTTAAAATAGTACAGAGAGTTCCACTTTAACCCTTTAGTTGATGCACAAGACTAGCTCTGACATTAGGAAAAATTAATGATCATTAACTTAAATCCAGCTTGCACTGGGGTTTAATAAACTTAAGTTTCTGGTCACTTGAAAAATTGTACCATGGTTTGCCTCCTTGCAGCTGTTTGGTGACAGGGAAATGATGTGGATCCCAAGGTAATACCAGTTTCTTCAGGCACTATTCCAAGAGGCAGGAGCTGCACTAAGCTGTCCAACACTGAGTGTACAGGTGACACTCTCAGGTTTACTCTCCTTGTAGCTGCAGGGCCTTAAAACACACACAACACAAACACTCATTTACAGACTGAAAAACCTGCAGTGGAATTCCTGAAGTGCACTGACTGTCCAGGAATCTGCACATGGTCTTTTAGCACTGCTGCCTAAAACCAAGCACTTCGTTCTCTCTCGTGTGTGCAGGTGGTTTTTACAAAACTTCTGGATTTTTGCTGTGGGTTGCACTGACTTTGAGATGTTTCAGAATCTATTAAAGCTGAACTCCATTCACCTGTTCCTGGTTCCTTTGCTATGGTTGTTAATTACTTGCAGTAACAGTTCCAGAACCTGACTGTGCCAGCGTGACTGCTCTGGTGGCAGCAGGTTGTGCTGACAGGATGCTCTTGGGGCATCAAAATAGGGGAAAAGCTGGAGAAAACCATGGACTGTGTGCAAATGGAAGAACGGACTCGTGAGCAGAAGGAGGAAACTACCTTGAGCAAATCAGTCCTGTGTAATGAGAGCAACTGGACATCTGTTTATGGAAACACTCATTTTAATTCAGTGGCAGCTTGGTAAAGTTCAGTGTGAAAGCAGATCTCTCACCCCTGTTTGTTGGGGCCGGAGGAGAAATTTCTTTATTAAAGTAAACCAGGAATGAGCCCAAAAGATTGTTTAAATTCTGACCTGGTTGCCTAAGAGGCACTTTAATGTTTGGTGCAAAGGGGGCAGCCCTTAAAGGGTTAATTTTGGGGAGGGGGGTGTGTGTTTCTGGCTGGAAGGGATGGGCTGGATTGTGGGGGCCCGTGGAGCTCAAATGAATCCTCTATGTGTATCTATGCCATTCCTGAGCTGGTAAAGCTTTTCAAGAGGAAGAGTGAAGTGTTTATGTGGTTTAATCTTTTCACTAAAAATGTAACTGTTGGGGATGGGGGGGGGGGAATACAGTTTTTAATAGCTGCTCTCGTTTCCTATTGATTTATTACACTGTTGATCTGCCCAGTGAGAAACACTCGCTTCACCTTTGTGAAGGATTCCCACAGACACTCCAAACTTGGGGTCTTGAGTAAAACACTGAGAAGGATATTCTGAAAAAAGCCAGTGTGTTGTGTAATCACATGATATGGAATTCAGACACTGGAGGAGTTGTAGTCTCTTGAAAACATTTGTGCTCTGCCCCTCGCCACTGGTCATTCCTTGACTTTCAACTGGGGCTGGAAGATCTGTGATAAGGAACTCGTCTACAAATCAGGGAGAAAGCAGTGGCAAAGAGGGCTTTCCAGTGTTCCCTTTGAATTATATTTCTGAGTTATTTATTTTCTTGATTTCTTCTGTGAAAACACAATCCCTATTCCACCTGTGGAATCTGGATTAAGTGATGGGTGAAGAAGGATGAGGTGGAGAAGCCCCTCCCACAGTTCGTGAGTGTGGTGGACTTGCTTGTTGCTTGTACACATTTCTCAAGCTTTGCCTTGGTGTTTTGCCTTTTCAAGCAAACCATTACTGATAAAAGTAAGAAATATGCTGGTTTAGGGGTCAGAGGTGAGCACAAATCTGCTTTGAAATGTGTTGGTGGCTGGAAAAGGCTGTGTAGTCACTACCAACCAAACAGTGCTTAAGGCATATTCAGCAAGGGAGTGTAAAAGCTTCAGGGGCATCTTCCAAAAACCACTCTTTGGGTGGTCTCTTTGGGAGAGACGTTCCTTTAGACACTCACAACGTGCTGTTGTGTTGCCAACCTGATCAGGTACCTCTCCTAACCCAGTTTTCCAGAGCCTGAGGAGAAGGTTCAGAGCTGACCCAGACCCTCCTCTCTCCCCACATGGGCTGTTTGGGGCTTGTTGTGGCTGAGCTTGGCCCCTTGTAAATGAAAATGAGGCTTCACCATTCACACAGACCCTGAGTTTGATTCTCCCAGGTCCTAAAATAAACCCTGGAGCCACGGAACACGTGAGCTGGAGGCACAGCAAGGCGTTGGGAGGAGAGGCTGCCTGGAAGAAGCTTGGACCGCTAATAAAATAAAATAAGCTCTTCGGATTTTTTTTGTTCCTGTTCCTACCTAAGGTAAGTAGTTACTAGAAGTTGTGTCCTCTTGGCTGTTCTGTGGCCTGGGGGAAAGTTTTTAATGCTTTACCATCAAATCTGTTTCAGTTCCACAAAGTCTGTGTTTCTAATTCACCAGCAGCCTGAATAGTTCTGGTGAAGGCTGAGGATTAAATGGCCCATGAAATGCAAAGACCCACCACCTGTAGCAGAGATCATCCTAAGTAAGACCTCAGGGTCATATGTGGGATAAATTTCTTTAGTTATTGAGAGTCCCTTACAAGAACAGAGCAGGGCCATGTCTGAAGCTACCAGTGGTTTATATTGCAAGGGGGGGGGGGTGCAGAAAGGGCCAGAAGTTAAAATCTTTGAATCAAATATTTATATAATGTGTTAGAAATTATTTTCTGAAAGATATTGAGTGCCTGGGCAGAGAGGGGAAAATGTGATTTGGATTCCTTTAGGATCAGTCCTTCAGCTTTCTTTTTGGTCTCTTGCCTCCTCAAGGACTGTGGCAGAGCTGACAGCACAAAAGGCTGCAGGGCACTGGGAGCAGCAGGAACCAGGAGTGCAGGGAGAACAGCTTCTGGAATTTTAAGGAATCTTGAGTCGTATTCAGTCCCTCCAAAACAAAGAGTCCTTAGTGAGTAGCATCTCTTCCTCACTGTAACCCAGCAGTAACAAAGTGTTCCAAAGCTCAATTGTTAATAAAGAGCTTTTAAGAAGCTTTGTTAAAGCTGCACAATAGTTGTTTTAGGTGTAACAGGAGCACTAAAGTGCTGCACAGTTGCTGCCTTGTGGGATGTTTGCTGAAGGCAGCTGATTTCCAACCCACCTGACAGCATCATCCCCATCCTGCTCCACATCCAGGGGGTCTGGAGCTGTTTGTTGCCCAGTGCTGCAGTCAGAGGTGCAGGTTCTGTGCAGGGCAAATCGTGGAAATTACATTTATTGCTTAATTTCTTTGAGGCGAAATGCTTTTATTTGTTTTGTCTTCTGACAGTTGTTTTATTTCTGCCACTAGTCTTAAAAGATCCTGACAGTTAGTCCTGGATGACTTATTTCAGTAAAGTTAGGCAATATAAATGGCCTCACACCAAACTAGCTTTTAAGGGTGTTAAAATGTCAGGTTTCTGCAATCAGGAGCCAGACCCAGCACTGACGGGTGATGGGTGGACAGACTTTTCCTGCAGCCTGAGGTGATTGGTGATTTGCATCCTGCCGAGTCTGTACCCTGTGAATCTGTGAGTTCTGGAGCACTCACTAAATAGGTCACTGGCTTGCTGTGGTGGTTCTTCCAGGCCTGCCTCAGACTTGCTGTATTTACAGACACTTTGCAGTTTCCCTTAAAGCTCCTCGTTACTGCTGCTTTTCACAGTTCTACAAATACAGAAGTGCTGTACAAGAGAGAGAGGGCCATTGTTGTTACTTACCAGGGTAGGAACTTGGATCTGTTCCCTGTCAGACAGAGGTAGGTTCCCATCCAAAGACAGAAGAGAGATCACCTACTGCCTTCTGAGCTGTGCTTTCATTTGCTCTGCAGCTGACTTGCCCTGAGCAGGATTCCTGCAGTACGTTGTAAACAACCTGGCTGGTTTCCCTTGTAGCCTAAAGCACTTCAATTTTGGGGATTGTTTATTTTGGAAAGGAGAAAAAGTGGGGGGTTTTGATGCTTTGTAGCCTGGCCTGCTTACAAGCTGCCTCATGTATCAGCATGAAACAGTTCTGATGTTCTGTGCACTGAGCTTTTTGCTGCCTTGACGTTTTCCAGGTTGACTCTCCTTGCTGTTTTAATGCTGATCTGTGAGCAGAGGCCTGTGAGACCAGGAAATGAACTTCCAGCCTTTGTTTAGCAATTACAGTGCTAACTCCAACTCAGATGTGGACTGATGTGCCTATACTTTACTTTTTAGCTGTAAATGGTTACTGCTGCCCCTCTCTGGTGCAGTTACAAGTCCTGCAGTGCCCCAGGGGCAGGAGAGGGTCTTGGCTGGACCCTTGGCTGGAGCTGGAGACTCAAGCACCTCTCCCCACGTGCTGTGCCTGTCTCTGGCACTCAGCACCTCAGCTCTTTGCCCACCCCCAGAGGAAAAGGCCCTTTACCCCTCTCTGAGTCACACAGGTGGTTAACAACTATTCCCCCCTCCCAAGGCTGTGAAATATGTCAGATTAGCCTTGGTACTTTAACTTGCTTCAGCAGAATCCTGAGGTTACATCTGCGTTCTGAGTTGAGGCTCTTGCAATATTAGGGACCCGTTTAGTTAGATTTGTGTTCGAATGGGTATTTAACAGTGTTCTTGGCTCCACTGCTGGGGTTTTAGCCCCAGGTGGAGGGTTAGTTCCCCATGTCTCATTTGCACTGCACACCTCTTTTACACAGCTGATTTCCACTTTCTGGAGACACAAATCATCATGAAGTTGTACAAGCCTGTGGAGTGTGCACTGCAGTCCGTGTGTTGCCACATGACACATTCCCACTTTGCAGTGAGGTGAAAGTAATTTTCCTACTCAGACAGGGCATAACTCAGGACTCTCCTGGTGCTTGCAATATTGGAAGTGATGGCAGGAACAAGGTTGACTGTTCTGCAAATACCTTTCCCCAGATGAGGGGAATTCTGTGAGATGAGCATGTATTATATAAATTCACCTCAAGGCTGGATGCAGAGACTCACCTGGCCAAGGATGTGGCTCCAAACCCTGCTGTTCTACCTGGGGGAGGGGGTTGTTTTAAGCTGCCAGAGGAGCTCAGCAGTTCCTCTTGTTTCCTACCCTTAAGTCTGTTCTTTCAGAGAAGCTCAGGGCATAATTGTGGTCTGAGACTGCAGAGCAACTTGTGACTGGAACTGAAACAGAGCTGAATAGTGCCTGGGTTGCAAACAGGAGCCCTGTGTTCAGCTGCAGTAGCAAGGAAGTGGCACTGGAAGTTCAGAGTAAGACTCTGGCCACACTGATGGTTTTGGTGGTGTTTGACTGTGGAGGGATGGAAAGCTTCCATGCTTTCGGAGGAGGGAATGCTGCTGCAGAGGGGAGCGGCTTGGGATGTTATGAGCTACATACACACGTTTGTCCCGTGAAATAGGAGAGTGCCTGGAGTTACCTGAGCAAGGGATGACACAGGAGCTCGTGTTGCTGCTGACTGTGCACTGTAATCCCCGCTCAGCTCTGCCGGTGACCTCCTAATCACAGGGCACGGTGTAGATTGCACTGAACGTGATTGGAATGGACAGTGGTAGCCAAGCATTTCCCGTCAGCCTTTTGTCCTGTACCTCGAGTGCCTGGAGCAGCCAGACACCGCCTGTGTGTCCTGATGGATGTGAGCAGCTCCAGTGTGTGCCTCTCCTGGGCACAGCCAGCCTGGGCTCCTGCAAGGAGAGCAGTTCCCAGCGGAGTCTGCGCTCGGGGGTGTGTTTTTTAAAGGCTTTGGTTCTGCTGAGTCCCGGGGGTGTGCGAGGAGGGAGATGGGGCAGGGCAGGAAGGGATGAGTTCCTGTAGGTGGAAGCGCAGGGGGACAGTCCTGCCTCGCTGTTGTGTTCTCCTAAGCCTCTTTGAGCCTGCACAAAGATGGTAATTAAACCAGACAGAATCTTAAGCTTTTGCCTTGCCTCGCCAGCAGCACCAGACTTCAGAGCCTCCCTCTAAAAGGAGCTGTGCCATGTGCTGGTTCTGTACATGCTTAGCTGCTCACACCATATGTGCCTACAGTGGTGCCTTTTGTTTTAGTCTGACCTTGACCTCGAGGTCACAGTCTCCTGAAAATAACTGGGCCGTGTGGACTCGCCCTGGCTGGTGGAGCTACGTGAGCTTTTTTACCTGATTTTTTTGTTTGCTTGTTTTCTCTCTAAGTGTAGCAAAGCATAGATGTCAGAGGATTGGAGCAGTGCAGGAATTGAAATCTTTTCACTTGCAGTGCCACTGTCTTGCTTCCTCCTCCTGAGCTGCATACCTGAGAAGTGTTTAGATGTTCCTACAAACAGGAAAGTCCTCCTAAGGCTTTTGCAGACACCACAACCAGCAGAGCTGCTCTAGCAAAGAGTAGTCTAGCCTGGTACCACTGTGTAAGCAAAGATTCCCAGCTCGTATCCTTCTGCAGAGAACAGCCTTTCCTCTGCTCTTGGAGTCTTCAAGAGAGAATTTGTCAGGAGCAGCACCCTGACTTAAGTACTGATGAGAGTACCCAGAGAATGAGCTCTTTGGCATAGTAAGATCCCAGACCTGGTAAGTGCTCACAGCTCAAAGTCAACACCTTGGATCCTGCTCAGACAGAAGGAATGAGAAATTCAGCTGTGGCAGGTTGAGCAAAGCCACAAAAATACCTTTGAAACACAAGTACTGTTAGATATCACTGAGGGATCATAAGCAACGTTCAATCTGCAGGATTAGGTCATGGCTGAGTTGAGCTTAAATCGGTTCTGTAATTCTAAAATGACATTTACTGACATCTTTGCAGGAGAGGCCGCACGGCTTTTGTGATCTGATGGAGAGTGTGTTCTGCCACCTGGGGAGAAAGAAGAGGTCGTGTGTGTTGTTTCTTTTAGTCTCCTGTCTTGACAGAGTGCAGAGAGTTGGTTCTGTCTGGACCTGAATAAGTCTTTGTGAAGGTTGTTAGCACCATTCTTGCTTAGAGCTACTAAAAAGAGGGAGGAGCAGTAAGAGGAAAGAGATTAAAGGGGAAAACCCAGTAGGTTATAAATGCATTTTCCTCTGTGCTGGAGGTTAAATAATATTTTATGTGTGTGACACAGATACTGTGATTAAGGAGCTGTCAGGCAGAATGAGAGCTGGGCAGCAAAGGGAGCAGAGATGCTTGAGGGAAAAGGGTATGAAAATGTTCTAATGCCGAATTCTCTTGTGCATATCTACTGTGTGATGTGTGCCTTTCACTCCAAAAAAAAAAAAAAAAAGAAAAAAGGCTATTCTACAGATATTGAAGGTGTTTTTCTCCTTCATTTCTTAAGCATCTTTTCTGTCTGAGGTGTCTCACGGGTTACAAGTGACATTACTTCAGAAAACGGTCAGAAGCTCTAATCTGTGCTGCTCCTCCAAGGTCCAGGATTAGGGCTGTAGAATGGCATATGATAATCTTGTACATAAATCGTGGCTTTAACAAATGGGGAAGGTTTATCCTGTTTACTCAGTTGCAGACAGACAAGCTCCTGTGCGTCTTGCTCAGCTTGCGGACTCCTCGGTCGCTGCGGAGCCTCTGGAATTTCAGCTGCCACCGTGTACCCCCCCCGTTCAAATGGGTGAAACCTGGGCACCCAGGCTCATTTTTGGAGCAGGTCAGTAAATACTTGGCCTATCCCGAGCCGTATTTTCATATTCCACAGATGCCTGTCATTCCCAGAGGCTCTGCCTCACGCAGGAGCTGCCTGTGTAAGCTGGGCTTCAGACAGGATGATATGCCTGTCTCATCTCATAAGCTTTTTACTTCCACTCGGTGGACAATGTATCATTGAAGCAGCAGTAAACAGGGAGCAGTGTGTGCTGGTAGCGTGCACTACAAAGCACTGCACTTCAGTCATTTAACACAACATGGGATTTAAAGCCCCCCCCCCTCCGCTTCCTTTTGCAGAAGACAGTGTGTCATTCCACTGATTCAGCTGATCCACTTTTGACAGGCACGGAATACTGGACGGAGCAGAAGGGGAAGTCTCCCATCAGAGGCTTTCTGTCCAGGCTGGAAACAAGAGGAAACTTGAAATGTTAAAAGGTGCAGGTTGAGTGGGAATTCAGTAAAGCAGTGCACGTTGGGATGGGGTAACTCAGTTACTGGGATTCATGTAGGTTGGTTGGGGAGGGAGGACACCCCCTCACCGTGGTGTGAGCACAGCCCGTGCTGAGGTACAGGAGCCTTAGCTCAGTGTTTCCTGCTTTGTTAAGACCAACCAGCTCTTTGCTGGCTCCTTTTAGGGATACTGTGCTCAGAACACCTCTGCAAAAGGCACTGAAGAGAATTCGGCTGTTTTCCAGCCGGTGGGAGGTCAGTGGCTGAGTCAGTGGCAGCAGCAACGCTCTGTCCATCCCCAGAACGCTATTCCACTACTTCAACACACCCTTCCCACCGCAGGATGCTTTGCTGTCAGCATTTAACCGCCTTCCTATTGCAGAATAGCCGAGGGCAGCAGCATCCAGCTTCCCCAAGGGCAGACTGTCTGCCTGGGAGCTCCCCACGGGGAGGCATTCGGCCCCTGCCACTGGCAAGGAGCTCCCACTCCCTGGGCACATTAATCAGGGCTGACTGTTCCTCTTAATCCCCTGATCCTTTCCATACGGCCGAGAACACAAGCGGCGTGTTTGCGTGTTGTGCCCTTCTCCCCTGGAAATGGGGCCGGGCCCTGGCGTGCGGCGGCAGCGATTAGATGGGTGGGTGATCAAAACATGATTAGCAAAGCTGCAATTAGAGTGGAGGCCAGGAGGGCAGTGGCTTTGCTGCAGGAAGGGTCACAACTGGTATCTGTCAGAACAGAAATAAATATGGGAGATGACAAAGGATTTAGCCGCGCTCCTGTCTGATGAGACCGGGGCTTAAATAGCCAGGGCGCCCTGAGGAAGGAGCTGGGAGCGCTGGGATCTTAGGAAAAGAAGAGGGGGGAAAGAAAGAGAGGGGAAAAAAATAAAAGGGGCTTTTCTCCCTGACCAGATAATTTCAAAAGGGAGTTTTTTTAAGGCACCAGAGGTAGTTTATGCAGGTAAAACACAGCCTCAGGAACTGGGATGTCTGCATCAGTTCTAAACCTTGTCCCAGACGCTTTTTTGTGGCTGATCTACAGGAGCTTCATCATTTCCTTCAGCAGCCAGGGGTGGTTACAGGTGGTTGCAGGTATTGGCCGTGGCTGGCTGAGGTTTGGGAAGCTTTCAATGTGTGAAATGCTCTGGGACTATGTGGAAAACCGCTGTGGAAGCTGCAGCCCCAGTGCAGGGTGTGCCTGGGGGGTGGCCTGGAGTGCAGAGGAGCCCACGTCCCATCCAGTGTGCAGAGGGAGAACAACAGTTTGTGAGAAGCCATTTTGCAACACAAACAATGCACGTTTTTAGCTTATTTTTGTGGCCTTGGAAAAAAACCCCTACGAGACGGGGAAATTGTGGCAACTAGAACTCTGTCTGAGAAGAAGCGTTTAATCAAATTGATCCCATTTTCCCCTGTCTAAATAGTAGTGTTCACAGCAGCTTCAGAGACAGCAAGGTGGGGCCCACTTATAGAGTATTTGCTCCTTCTTTCCCTCTTTTCCCAAATAACCACTTGCAGAAGAATCTTTCTTTCCCTCTTGGGGCTTTTTTAGCTGTGGCAGTGTATGAGGCCAACAGGAGGTTCCAATGTGCTTCCAGAGAAAACTGTAGATAGAGGAACAATCATTTGTCCTTCAGGTAAAACACCAAATCTTCGAGGTGTCTGTGCCTAGTGTTTTGTTTTGTTCCTTCGTATTCCTGTGGAATATCTGCTGAATGTTGATTTGTGGATGATCTGTGCAGTGATAAACCATCCTGGCTGACCCCTTGTAACTTTTTTTTTTTTTTTTGCTAAATGTCACGGAGTTTCGTGGCTGTCGGTGGGAGATCAGAGGTGTTGGTAACAGGGAGCCTTTGGACGTGTCAGGGCACTGCTGGGAGAGCTGTGTGTGGCAGTGCCAGCACAGCCCTTGTGGCCCTGCTGCTTCAGCCTCGTGGTCCTGCTGGATTCAAACCTGGAGCTTTGTAATTTGGGCTCGTTTTGAAAGTCTCTGAGATACACTGCAGCTCAACAGGAGCATCTGCTCTCCTTTTTGCTGAAGAACGTTGCTGGATCTTCTCTGGTACGAGCTCATTTAAAAACCCCATTGCTTGATTTTATTAATATGTAATGATTTGGCTCCTTTTACCTACAGAAAATGACTTATCGGAGTAAAATGCAAGAATATTGGCTAACGAAAGGGCAAAATAAAGAGTATAATTGTGTTAATTATCAGAATACCAGACATGTAATTAATATGCCACAGGAATAAAGAGCAAATGTACTAATAGCACATAATTGGACTTAAACTACACCCTTGGTAGGAGCCTCTGCAATGGAACTGTTGTGTTTGTGCTCCTTTTCAAATTAGCAATAAGGAATAAATTAACATCCATTTTCTTGCCCATACAAAGACAGAATCATATTGTGGGGCCGGGTAATGAATTCGGAGGATGCCTTTACATTCCCATATGGCTCTTGGGGAGGGGAATACTCATGCTCATAGCTCTGCTCTTCTCCCTTGCAGGGAGGGCAGGCAGAGAGGAAAACATCATTGTGTGACCAGATGTTTGCAGAGAACCACGAGCCTAAAGAATACAAAACATCTGTAAGATGAGAAATTTAAGCCTTGTTTTATGAGTTGGTTTATCCATCCGTCCTTTTATACCTGGTACGTTACTGGACTGTGTTGTCAGATTAGGAAATAGGGTAAAGGCTAGGCACTGTCCCAGAGGGAGATTTGGGATAGAACTGGGAAAAAACCCCCCGTAGTTCTTCTCTCTTTTTTTGAATCTGTATATCTGCCCCCAGCATAAATCACTACCTCAGTTTTCTGTATAAATCAGGGAGTTAAAGCAGTTGTTGACATGGGCATGGCCCACTGTGCTGCTCTTCAGAGCGGGTCAATACAATAATTGATGAAACAATGTAGAACCACTGGAATCCTTGTTTTTTTTATGGGCAGACATTGTAGATAGGCTCAGCCAGAGCACCTGACTGTAATTCTTATTTTATTGAGCTAGAGGATGATTAGTGGAATAACTTATTCCTGGTGCTGCTTCACTTGCTGTACTCTCTGTCTTTCTTTAGTGGTGTCTTACTAAGCTTTACAAATAATTTGCTTAATGCTTTTCAGAGGCCCCAGTGGTTTCAGGGGCTTAGGAGACCTCGGTACCCCTTCAAGTAACAAAATAACATTTTAAGAAACAGGTCCAGTTTCATTCAGACTCCACTTCTATTTATACAACACAGCTTAAAATAGCCATTGTGGTATTTGATGCAAAGACTTACGTTAATAAAGCCTAAATGCCATTGGGGTCCTTAACGAGTATTGCTCTTTAGGTAGAGACTTGAAAGCCAGGCTGTTCCAGGTATTTCAGGGTATTACAGCATTTCTTGATCAGAGGTATTTCAAGGCATTGCAGTACTTGTTAATTTCCCCCCCCCCTTTTTTTGTGCCCTGCTTTCCTAAATATGCAAATGGCAAGCCTAGAAATTCTGTCTTATTCAATTGTAATCCACCTGTCACCACAATACCCAGACACCTGCCTTTTGCTTCACAGAAGTATTGTGAGGGTGCATTAATTAACGCTTGTAAATGCTCGGAGATCCTGGGATGGAAGGTGCTAATGAGTTGTAAAATATTATAATGATGGTGCAGAATATTCAGTCCCTCTTTGTAAGGCAAGACTTGCATCTTGCCTTTCACTGCTTTCATGTTTCTGGATTCATATTTTGCAGTTGGAGGTAAGTCTGAGCAGGAAAAAGGATTGAACAAGGTGGAGAGATTGTTAATGCTGCTGGTTTTCTTGAGAGGGAGCTGGTTGGTTTTATGTACTTTCTTTGCTTATTGAATTTTCTTTTTGTCTCTCTGATGAACCTGTACTTCAATGGCTTGTTGAGAATTCTCAGAACGCTCAGAAATGTCAGGGGAGAAGATTTTCTTCCTCAGATTGCCAAGGCCTTCATTTGCATCCCCTAAATCAATTCTCATACATGATCAAAGCACTTCTGGAAATTTTCAAGTGTGGGGAAAAACCAGTCCTCTAATTCTTTCTCCTCGAAAATATACAGTCAGGTTCCAACGCATTAAAAAATAATAATAAAATCTTCATCTGCTGCATCTAAAAACACATCAATTTTATGCCTTTCCATGTTCAGAGTGTGTATATTAGGGACAGCAAGGCTAGAAAAGATCTAACAGGTCATCTCTGTGTGTTGTGCCTTCCAGCTGGCAGGAGAATTGCTCTGGCATTTTGTTGTGGAGTTTCATTTTGAATGACCCAAAAGATGCCACTTGTGCCTGTTGCCTCACAGGAGTACTCGGCGGGGTCTCATAGACCTCATTGTGCAGAATTCATTCTTTATATTCACCCTGAATTATCTTTCCCTTGGTCTCATTATTGTTTGTTCTTCCTGCTTGCCTGAGACTGATAAAGCCATGTCAGAACCAGAAAGTACTAAAACACAAATTCCCCAAGTACTTAGTGATTTCTCCTATTGCTTTCTCTGGTGGGAGTGGGAGCAGCAGGAGTGGAGCTGTGAAACAGCTTCTCAGAAGCTGCTCTGCTCTTGCCCTCATCTGATATTGTGCAGGCAGCTCTCTCATGAGCTTAATTACTGCACAGTCTCTATGGCAATTGGTCCCCTCTCAGAAGTGGTTTCAGGGCAGCTGTGATAAACTGGTGGAGGAGATAAAGCTGGGTTCTAACTTCTTGTTGAGAGAGATGATCATCTGCAAACAAACTGGTGTGCAGACATTAATTGCTCTGAGATGAAAACAAGCCCACACCCGGGTCTGGCCTCTGTATTTAGAGACAACCATTTTCTCAGCGCAGTTCTAGACCATTTGAAGTTTGGGCCCTTTCCCTGTGCATGCCCTTTTAAACGAGTCCAAGTCTAATATCCAGAAGTAACAGTGCATATTCCGTGTTTGTTCAACCCCCTGTGCGATCCTGAGCTCTAAAAGCCAGACCCAGATCTGCTGCTGGCTTATCTGAGCACGTCTCTCTGCGCCCTGTATTTACGGTGTGCACTGCCTGCCTTTCAGTGCCAAGCAAATGCATTCATTTTTACCTATCACCTTATCTTTTCTGTTCTGGCTGCTCAGCTCCATTCTGACAAGTGCAATAAATGTGTCCTCCTGGGTCCTTGCAAGCTGGGCATTAGTCACACTGTGCATTTCAAGGACATCAGCCCGATAGGTTTTCAGCTGAAACAGAAAACATGTTCTGCCAGGAGCCATTTGTTCCAGTTTTGTTGCTTACCAATAAAATAAAAATCAATGGTTTTTTTGTAGCTTGAGAAGCAGGTCAGAGAGTAGGAGGGAGATAAGTGGTAAAAATGAAGGTGCTGAAGTTGGTTCCCTGAGTTCCTCTGAAATAATGGCATGTGGCATTTGGGATAGAGTGAGAATCCCTGTCAGCGTGGGAAAGGCAGACAGGAACAGGACAGCCAGTGCTGAACAGCACAGAGAGCTGGAGCACAGCAAGTCCCACACGGGGCGACTGACATCCAATTCAACTTTGTGAAACAAGAGGTGTTTGAGGGGAAGTTGTATTTGCAGTTGAGGAGATGTTGTATTTGCTGTTTGAGGGGAAGTTGTATTTGCTGGTTGAGGAGATGTTGTATTTGCTGGTTGAGGGGAAGTTGTATTTGCTGGTTGAGGAGATGTTGTATTTGCTGGTTGAGGGGATGTTGTATTTGCTGGTTGAGGGGATGTTGTATTTGCTGGTTGAGGGGATGTTGTATTTGCTGGTT
>JAWMRA010000052.1:6487346-6566247 GCA_035584735.1 Pseudotriccus pelzelni | reverse complement strand
CGCTCCTCGGCGCGGGCCCGGCCGCCATTTTAGACGCCGGCGGCGGGGCGGGCGGGGGAGGGAGGGGAGGGACGGCAGCGGAGCGGGGCCGCGCAGCGCTTCTCCTCCCTCCTCCTCCTCCGCTTCCTCCTCCTCCTCCTCCTCCTGCGCGGGGCCGAGCCGAGCCCTCCGCCCGGCGCACAGCGGAGCCCGGACCAGCGGGGGCGCCAGCCGGGGCTGTGCGCTGCCGTCCCCGCTCCGCGCCGCCCGTGTCGCCGCTCGGCGCTGCCATGCCGGCCCCCGCCGCCTGCCCGCTGCTGCTGGCCGCGCTGCTCTGCGGAGCAGGGGGGGCCGCCCGAGGTAACTCCGCCGGGGGCGGGCGGGTGTGTGGGGGGAGAGGCAGGTCCGGCTCCCCCCGGGGCTGCGCGGCGGGCGAGGGGACGGACGGTGTCCTTGGCTCGGTGCGCGGGGGCGGGAGGGATGGAGGGAAGGGGGGAGGAGGAGGATGGCGGCGCGGGGGGGGTGACCCCGCCGCGGCCATTGCACCTGCGGAGGGAACGGGGCGGGGGTGGGGGGATGGCGGCCCGTGCTCCGCGCTCACCTGCGCCCGGAGCCGCCCGCACCGCCCGGCCCGGCCCGGCCCGGCCCGGCCCGGCGGGGGCCGCGCTCGGTGCTGTGCCCGCCCGTTACATAACGGGGCCCGCGGCGGGCGGGGGGCGGCACTTGTTGCCGGGAGGGTCCCGCGGGCAGAGCCGGCCGCAGCGGGGCCCGGCGAGGCGGATAAACCCCCCCCGGAGAGCCCCCCCCGCTCCCCCGGGCTGCCCGGCCCGGGGCCGAGCCGGAGCCGCTGCCTTGGCCAGACCTTGAGGGCTCGGCGGTGCGAACGCGGCCTGGTGGCTATTGATTATCCCGAGCAGCAGCAGCAGCAGCATCATACGCATTGCGGGGCTGCTCCCGAGCACAGCTCAGCGAGAGGCTCGGGGACGCTTCCCCGGCTGAAGGTTACCCCTGGCACCGGGGGTGCAGGTCCTGCAGGGCTCGCCCGGTCTCCTGGGGTGGGATTGGAGGTCTTGGCGTTGAATCGGAGCGTGGGTTAGAAGCGCGGCTGTAAAACGGCTCGTAAATGCCTTGAAGGGAAGTTCTTGATCTGAAAACCAGCTCGTTAAAGGCACATCTTGCTGCGCTTTCCCTGTGCAGGATCCAGAAGCTGCTGCTGTAGTAAGTCCTCTGCCAGCTGTTCAGGCAGGGGCCATCATTTACCTGTCTAAGATCTCTTTAAGTACAACCTATTCACAAGCGCTCACAGAACCATTGAATGTCACGTTAACCACACCAGTACAGAAGCACGGTGTCATTGAATTGCTA
Source organism: Pseudotriccus pelzelni (assembly GCA_035584735.1). Classification (NCBI taxonomy): domain Eukaryota; kingdom Metazoa; phylum Chordata; class Aves; order Passeriformes; family Tyrannidae; genus Pseudotriccus; species Pseudotriccus pelzelni. Next base: position 6,564,903 of record JAWMRA010000052.1, on the reverse strand, counting down.
GGCTTTTCCGTCCTTTGAAATCAGGAATAAAACTAACATCAGCAACCATTTTCGAAGATAGTTGGTATGTGCTTGGAAATGGTGAATTTAGGCAGCCTTACCCAGGACAGCTCTGTTAGGGCAGCTCCTGTGCAGCTTGTTAGAGCCTGTACCTGCTTTCAGTCAAATCTCCAAGCGCTGCTGGACTGCAGGTCCTGATCTGTTAAACTTCATCACACGTAACTGAGTTACAGAACGAGGTCTGGTTTGGCTTAGGGTGTGCAGTTGCCTCAGTCCCTGTGACGTTTTGGCTGCTGTAGGTGGGCCTGTTAATAATGTTACGTGAAGATGCTTTTAGCGACAAGTAAGCTCTGGAAAGCTACTGAGGCAACTCTCTCTGATTTCCCCGTTGGTAGGAGAGTCATTTGTTTGGAAGGTTTTTTTGGTAAGCTTGCCATTTTGTGCTGTGTTGTCAGTTCCATTTTTTTTCAAGTACAGCTTCATCTTTTCCATCTGTGAGTTTAAAAGTCCTCGTTACTGAGGTCGCTGAGATCTATTGCAAGTGGTGAGAAGGGAACTGTGCTCGGTTTAGTAATGGGCTGGGAAGGATTCACCAGGGTGATGGGTTCTGCTCTCCAGTCCTGCCGTTCCTGAGGTTAGAACAAGGAGTGAAAAGTGGTTGCTTTATTTGATGATGGAAAGAAATGGAAGTAGCGTTTGGGGAATGTGATCTTGCACAAAAGGCAGGTGTGAGCTACCTGACCCACCACCTGCCCTGTAGTTAAGGGGCGCAGAGAGTGGTTTCAGGTTCTGAAGAGGCATGTCCCACTCCAGTTGATGCAGAACTCTTTAATTCAACTGAATTTATTTTGTAATTGATCAAGTTGACCCAAATATTTCGAAGCTTGTAGGACTAAGGTTGCAGCAGGGAAGCAGCAGCTGCAGTGCATGTGGTGTTTGTGAGGGTGAAGCATTTGGGTGGTTCTCACCGGGACTGGATGGGGAGTGGAATGGAGGGAGTTTCCAGAGGAGAAGGCAGTAATGGCTCCTGCTTCCACAGTTCCTGACCAGGTAGATAGACCTCTGCCTTGGGGCCCTTCCAATTTCCTATCATTTAGGAAGGTTACTGGTGAAAATAGTACTATCTTGAGGGAGCTTTGCTGATCTGTGATATTTCAGGAAGTTATGTGGTGCTGTGAATGCCTTAAATCCAAACCACAAACCACTTTGTTACTACCACAGTCTTACTGCAGATGTTTCTTTGACACAGGAACAGTCTTTATAGTACAGGGCTGGAGATTAGGTTTCTATCTCCTTCCTAGAGGCAAGGAAATGTAACCCTACCCAAAGCATTATGAAGAGGCAATTGGGTTATTTATGGGACCTGTTTTTTTATTATTCTCCAAGTATTTCTGAAAGTAAAAACCACTGAGAAGAGACAGAATTAACCAGTGCCAGACCTTCCTCTGCTGCATATGATTGGAAAAGCATTATAACAGACATCTGTTCTTGCAAACAGTTTTAATCTCTTTTTCTGTGTGTATTATTTAAAATAATACACTACTGTGGAAAGTGAGATGAGGGAGAAATGGTGTGGACAAATAGGGTTTGCTTTGTGTCTTTGGAATACTCTTGTGCCAGTTCTCCCATGTTCATTGGGCTGCACGTTGTGCCAAGTTAGCGGGAAAATTCATCCGCTGAAAGCTTTCTAGGCTTAAAAATGTATCTTTGGTTTGAGGTGTTAATGCTTCTGCAGACACAAAATCACCAGTCTGGGGTTGCTGGAAGCAGTTGTTTCTGAGGAGAAGGACTGGCTCGTGGACTTCCACTGCTCATGGAAGTCGGGAGGGATGAAGTTAAACCCAGTTCAGGCCACAGCTCAGCATAGCGTGAGCATCCCGTAACTCAGAACTCTGGGATTCCGGGTAAAGCAGCGTTTCCTGCCATGAAAACCCAGTAAGTGGTAGCTTAGTGGCTTGTGGCTCCACAGCAGTTCTGCAGAGGGGAAAAAACTTGTGTAGTCGTTAATGTTCTCCGGGCAAAAAGCACTTCTGCCATTTTTCTGAGCCTTATCTCATTCTCTTAAGTTTTATTTGGAGAAGTCTCTCTGAGATGTGGTTTATGGCATTAAGGGCCACATGTCTTGTAGAATTAGCACTATTGGCCAAGACAGAAGTGATACCTCAAAACATGGGCGAGTTCAGTGAGTGGGAAACCTTCACCCTTAAATAAATCTTGTTCTGCTCTCTAATTCATTTGATTTGCACCGATTGACTGGCATTGGCTTCAATAGGGACTAAACCTCCTTAGGAGCCTTTGGGAAGGATTATTGGAAACCTCAGTGCCTTTGAAGAACTGTCTGTCTGTCCTTTGTTTGTAGCATTAGGTCTCATCTCACCCGCTTTGTATCCGATTGAAAACAAGTTGCACTCACTGCTCCCAGCGGGTTTCCCTGTTTTTAAATGGAGTCAACAAATAGAGCCAGAAGTGCCAGCTACACCGAGCTGATGTTGGCTGTGTTTGTAAATCCTGTTTCCTTTCAAGGACTGAAGTGTATAAATATGACACCAGTTAGAAAGTAAAGGATTTCCACTCTCGCGCTGTAATTAGCAAAATTTAAGATAACATTTATTAATTTAATGTTTATAGTCAGGGGCTTATGTTTTCTGTGTGAGTCTTCTGTTTGGTGTAAAACATCTTGAGTTTCACTTGAAAAAATTAAGGCTTTGTTGTCTTAATCCTATTTAAACTGTTTTGTGGTGGGATCTTTGTTTTCCCTGCCAGGCTTTTATCCAAATTGAAATTTGGTTGGTGTATCCTCTGTTTAAGGTCTTTGACACAACTGAACATTGTGGGTAATAAAAATTGCAAATTATTTCTAATCAGTCCCTCACATGTCCCTTAGTTTCATCAGGCTTTATAGCAAAACTTCCACGTGCTTTTGTACAAATAACATCAGATTTAGGCAACTGGGTCAGTGTAGAACAGGAAACTTCCTGTAAGTGGTGATAAACCAGAGATTTTTTCCCAACAAAAAGCATGATTTAATAAAACCTGTTGAATTCTTACAGCCATTGGTTTGGCTGGGATGTCTGGAGAACTGGTGTTAGCTGTACAAACCGTGGGCATCTGATAATTTATAACCATTACTTTGTGCTCCAGTGTCCAGCAGCTGTTTTCCTGAACTGTGGCAGAGAGTCCGAGGTAGGGAGCTGGAATTGTGGGATGACTTGGAACCACCTGATTTTCCTTCAGCTGGGAACTGTGGAGGTTGGTGTTGGTGGATGTCCATGCCCACACCCAGCCCCTCTCCTGGGGCATCTCCTGGACATTCCAAGTGAATCTCCTGGATTCACCCTCATATATTTTGTTACAGCTACAGTTTTCCCAGTGATGGAAATGGTTGTTTGTCTTGGAACCCCATCCCATAGGTAAGAAAAGCTCTGTGCTGTCAAGAAACTCAGCTTTCAAGCAGAACTTTTGTTTGATTTTATCCCCTTGTTTGTACTTGGTTGTGAGCGATGACTTCTGATAAAATTCTGGGTACGAGACGACCCAATTAAATAAACAAATACAATAAATCTTTTTATTGCCACTGATATACATTTGAAGTTGTTTATATCCAGAGTTAATCCTCAGGCTCCTCTCCTGGAGAATGGAGGCAGAGCTGGGAGTGCTGGGCAGGACAGAACACACATTGTAATCAGGCCATGCTACGCCCTCTCTTATTCAACTTTACTTTCAGGGTGGAGAAGGCAGATTTAATTGTGTGGGTCTTTACCACTTGGCTGGCCTCTATTCTTCTGTAGTTATGTGCAACACAAACTTATTCTTTTAATGGTATTGCTTGAAATTTCATCAGAACAGCGCTAAATTATGAATATTCAAGGTAAAACATATCTTAGAGTTCTTACTGTCTCAGTGAAAGGTATTCTTGTCATCTCTTGCATCAAGAGGAAGACAGTTAAACAAAAGAAGTACAGTAATCAATTTTTGTCAGACTTTCAGGACAGGAGTAAAGGACTGTTTACTCAGTTCATGGAGTGCAGTTTGTCTGTATTGACAGAGAATAAAATTCTGTTTTTATGAGTGTTCCTCTGAATTTTTCATGAAGTGTCAAAGGTGGATTTTAAAAATGAGTATTTTGTGTTTACTGTCAGTAGATTGAACATCTGCCTTTCAAACTGTAGTACTTATTGAGTTTAACATGTTTTACCCATTAATTCTTAAGAATTTCTTTTCTCATGGATCTAATTCTGCTGATAGGCAACGTGTCTAAAGAGCACTGTATATTAGAAGTAGTTATGTAGAAGAAAAAGTATTTTCAGCTACAGTCCTTTGTGGTTGAGGTGTGTCTAAATCTGCAGTTGTGTAGGTGCCAGATCCAATTTAAAGTCAAATGAACTGCTGACCACTTGTAAGAAGAGAAAGGAAATCCTCAGAAAGGACTTTGATAAGTACATTTAATTTTAATATTTGCTTTCAGATTATAGAACTGAATTAATTCTGATTGTCTTAATAGCTTCTGATTAAAGTTTCCATACTAGCCCTAAACCCCATTTCCCTGTTACACAGTCATTTGCATTCATTAATTCCTTTAAACAGCAGGAAAAGGTTGCTGCTGGTTATCTGATGGATTGGATTCTGCAGCATCAGCCATGGCTCTGGGGAAGCATCCTTGCTCTGAGGCACATTCCCTTCGCTGCAGAACAGCCAGGAAGGCTGCTCTGTTCTGTTTCAGGAGAAGCTGAGCACGTTTTCCTGGAGCAAATGGGGTTTTAAAGGCCTGTGTTGGAGGCACACGCCCCGTCAGGCTCAGCAGCAATTATCTGTGGATAAACCCAGTCGGACAGGAGGCTGGTGCTCACCTTGTGGATGACTGTTCCGTCAGGATTGGCAGAAGGAAGGCTCTGGCAGGAGCTTTGCCATTCAGTTTGCCACCTGGAAAAAGCGGAATGCTCAGCTGTCCTTGGAATTTCTTCCTGCCCACTGAAAGCTGAGGAGAAGTCATTCTGTGTTGTGCCAGTGCAACTTCCCCCACTTGACTGGATTAAATGCTCGTTGGGATTTACAGCAGATTCCAGTTGAGGCGCTTACAGATAGTGTGAATATTGTATTTCAAGGAAACCAGTGGAGTTTATCCCGGTTAAATGGCAAGAGATTAACAGCTCAGGGCACTTTGTTAGTGTCAAGCTTGGACTAGGCCGGCTGTTTTGGTTTGAACTGAACAGTCTGGCTTTGGGCAACTTGCTCTGGAGATTGCAGGAGTTTTGTGACAATTAAACTATCCTTTCCCATTTTTTTGGCCTCTTCTCAGTGTGACATTTAATAATATTTAAGCTGTGTGAGATCAGAGTAGGGCCTGGTTCAGTTTGGCTGAAGGGAAGCTCGTGAGCTGTGCCTCGTATTTCAAACGCTGGCTTGAGAATTCCTTCCAGTGTGTGGTTATGCTGGAGTCAGTAGATCACAACTACGGATAACAGACCTTTCCTGGATGTTCAGCAGTAAGTTTGGTGTTTTAAAATCCAGTGATGTTTTAGCCTTCATACACACAAAGGGATTTAAGCTTTATGTTTTAAAGTCTGGTGATGTTTTAGCCTTCCGAAACACAAAGGGGTTTAAGCTTTATGATTTTATTGTCTGCAGCACAATAAAAGGACATGACTTTGCTTTCAACTGGGCCTGTTGTTTGAAGGTTCACTAGACTCTGCAGATGCTCAGCATGCTCATAATTCTGTTCATATGTGGTTACAGTACTTCAAGGATTTATAGAACTCCCTACCCAGCAGTAGTGGGATTTAGTAGGTTGCTAAATTAGGAGAAGGTTTCTCAGTGCTTTAAGTTTATTTTTTTTTATTGTAATGTACCTTCAGAAATGTTAGAACGGAAAAGGAGATGGTTTTTTTTTTTATGGCAGAAATCTGTTCTAGTATTTTATACCAGGTCCTTGCAAGGACTAAGATAAATGGGTGAAAGGACTCAGATCTCATCGGTTGGGGTGTAACTGCCCCAGGTGCACGGAGAGAAAAACACACAAGTGTGACCTCCTTGTGCTGCTCAAGCCAAAGCCGTGTTGGTGAGACACTTTTCTGGAGGACAGGGTTGAACTGACAGCCAGATTTCCATGGGAGCCTCAGGCTGTAGCAGTTCCTGTAGCTCTTTCCTTCCCTCTGAGGTGCCTTTGAGGACGACCAGGTTTGTTGTGGCCCAGGAGGGTGCAGCGCAGGGAGCCTCGCTGGGTAAATACAATAATGTGGTTGGCATTTAACCAGCTCTTTGGTGTGCTGGATATTCAAAGTGTGCCTATGGAAGCGATAAAGAGTGTGTTGCCATATTGAGTGAAACCACGAGGCAGCAATTAAACACTGTTTGCATTAAAATAGTGTGTTGTGAATCTTCCCTGGGTGCATTGTTCTGGATGAAGATGATATATCCTGTCTGCTGTTGCTGCTAACCAGTAAAAGATTGCACATGAAAGCATATTGGGAGTATTATGGTTTCCTGTATGAGTTCTCTAGGTTTAATTGTTTATTGAAGTGTCCTTTTGTCACTGTTTTTAATTCCCCTGGGTAGCATCTGGCACATGACACGAATCCATTTTAGTTTGTGGGAGAGGCAGGATTCAAAAGTCTGGGTTAGCTTTACATCTCTGCCTCTTGACAATCTGCTCATGTAATTCTTCAGAGGTGAAAGAGCAGGTACTCAGCTGTGTGAAAGTGTTCTGGCTGTGATTGCACAGGCATTTATTTCCTAAGTTGTAAGTTCTTGATCTCATGAAGACCAAAATCTGGGTGGTGTTGCCTAATGAATGCTGCCCGGCGTGTTTGCTGTAACCTCCAGCAAAGCATTTCTAATGTTTGACTATACACCCAAATGTGCTCCTCAACGGTATTTAAGAATCAAGAGTATGGGGTGGTAGCCCAGGAGGCTTTTTTAAGTGACAAATACACATTGCCTGGCACAATTTAGGTGAAATGGATACGTGTTGAACCTCAGCATGAGGAGAGTTCGACCAGGAGAAACGGGATGTTCAGCTGCCAAGCAGAATTAGTTGTTACACCACAGACACTGGCTCTGTGGACTGTGAGCTTTTTATATCTTTGGGAGCATAACATAAAGCTAAATATTTAATAATCGAGGCTCTCTCGTGTTGGATTGTCACATATAGATGGTGTCCTGTTAGAAAACATCTGATTTTGTCTTGCATCTTCAGTGATGCACCAGAACATAACCTGTTTTGCCAGGTGACAGGGAGAGAGGCTGCATTTCTGACCAGTCACCTGCAAACAGGCCCAAGTGCTCAGCTTGCAGGTTCTGTGCAGAGTTGAAGGATGTTTTCAGGGGCGGTTTTTTGGTGGGTTTTCCCTGTCTCTTAACTACTTCATAATTTATGTTTGATCTCTTTTCCACCTGTTTTCTTAATAAATAGCCCCACACAGGGCAAAATGCTGAAACAAGAACAAGCCTTCATGTTCTGCAGAACAGTCCACCAGCTGGATCCCAAGTTTTCCAAGCTGGAGGGAAGTAGAGTGTAAACAAACCCTCGTGTTATCTGTTGGCTGGTCTTTCCTCCTCTGGTGCTGACTGCAGGCTTGTCTGGTGTCACACTTGGCACCGATGGCAGTGGCTCCCCATCACTGGTAGAAGGTTTCTGAATTGCTCTTCAGGGCCGTCATAAATCCCAGCGTAGTTAGAAACTAATTTAGATTCTCTGAGTTACTCTTGGAAAGCCTGCAGGGACACTCAGCCCTTCTGAACACACCTAGCTGGGATTTAACTCCGATTTCTTAATTTAGTGAAATGCTGATTCAGAGTTAGAAAATAAAAGAGGAAAACACTGAAAAAAAAGTATTGTAAATATCTTTATTTAAAGAAATCATCAAACAGCTTGACTTGGTACTTTGTTTTCCTTTCAGTCAACAAGCACAAGCCGTGGATTGAAACCACCTACCATGGCATAGTTACAGAAAATGACAACACGGTGCTCCTGGACCCGCCTTTAATAGCCCTGGACAAAGATGCACCTCTGCGGTTTGCAGGTAAGGAATTCACTTGCATTTCTGCTTTAAGGACTGAAAATGCTTTCTTGAGGGCAAATGCTGTGTGTTAGTGTGTTTTCCCTAACAGGAGTTTTTAGCTCCTAGGAAGTGTTTGTGCATGGGCCAGTGTTTTATTTCAGATTGACAGCTGTATCCGAGTATCCCAACCGGAGATCTCTCCATTGCAGGTATTCCGTGCTGCTGCAATTTCGTGTCTATGTGTTAATTTTTCTGGTGTTTTATTTTTTCCCCTCAATCCTCTAGATTCCACGTTTCACAGCATTCAGTCTGGGACTTCTGAAACAATGATTTTTGTATCGTTCTCAAGAGAGTTTTTGTTTTTCTTGCAGTTTTTGATCTGTGTCTTAACAGAGTGAAAATACTAACTGGTAGAATTAAGATTGCATGCCTGTGATGGGTTTGTTAACAGTCTGGGTTATTTTAAAAAATGAATAACCTCTTCTGGGTGAAGAAAAGGGTTTTCTGCTCTAGCAAAGACTATAGAGAATGATGCCCAAGATATTTGCAAAATGTGGGTTAATCCTTCACTTTGAACACAGGACTGGAAGATGACATTTTTTTCTTACAAACTTAAGCAATAGATTTTTTTCTGAGAACTGCTGTTTAAGAATACTGAGTTCATAATTTAGATGCAGTATTGTGGAAACTACTTTTTTTTATTTTTTTAGTTTGACCAAGTATTAGAAAAATGTGTTTGAAGAACACTATTGGGCATCTGCAGGTGTTTAAATTACACAGGCTTAAACTGGATATTTGCAGAAGCTTGCTGGGTTAAGTAAAATTTGAGAGCAGAGAATCCTAAATGGAATACCTGAAGGATGTGACACTTTTGGGAGCATTGCTTAGCCTGGCTTCAAGGAGGAAGGGACAGAAAAGGAGAGTAATTAAATTAAATGAACAGCCATTTGGAGTGTTCAGCACTGCATTGTGTGCTGCAGTGTTACAGCAGTTTGGACATAATTTTCTTAGAGTGCTGCTTAAAGTAACACTTTAGTTGCATTATCATAAGGCTGTAATTATCTCCAGGGATGATGGAGGTAATGGTAAACCTCTGAAATTCAAACTTTCTCATGGATACATAATGGCTGAGGCTCCTCAGGGATCTTAACTGGAAATAAAGCTGCTGTCTTTGTGCGGTAAACTTTCCCTGGTGGAGAAGCTTGTGTTGGGATATGTGAAATCTGTTAAGTAAGAAGAGATTTGGGATGGCTGACTTGTGTACTCAGTGATGAGAACATCAGTCACCTCTCACAGTTTTTTAGTGCTTTAAATGTAGGTGCTGGTAGTTTGGCAGCATTGAATGGATTCTGAAAACGGCAATTTTATACCTCCTGTATAGTAATGTTTTTAAGAAAATCCCATCAGAGTATTTTCAAATATGTTGTCAGGTTTGCAGAGGAAAATCTGATGTCAAAGCATCACTCAGATGAGCTTATTTCCATTGGGTTGGTCTAAATTGGATAAACCTGTTCATTAAAATTCATTTAATGAACCTTTTTACCAACTGGGAGTTGGTTTTATGAACTGTATAAACTATATATTTTGGCTTTCAAAAACTTGACGATGCTTAAGCAGCAGCAGCAGCCCAATAGATCTAAAGAAATCAAATTTGAGTATTAGCACATTAACCCTATTGGGTTTGAATTGCATGAATTTCAAGTGCCGTGGGGATCTGGAAGAGTATTTGTCTGCCTCTAAATGGAACAATACTTGACTCTGTCCTTGAGGAGCCCCGAGGACTCTGCTCCCAGCTCTGGCTGGGTGCTCTGCTCGTGTCCTGGCACACACAGAGTGGTGCTGGAGTCCAGCAGCATCTCTGGGGGTGTTTAGGTGAGAAAAGCCCATCAGAGCTCTGGGTGTTTTCACAGCAGAGCACAGCATTGTCAGGATTAAATGGACCTGTGTCAGCCCTTACTGCTCTAGTCCTACTTAAAAACCAAATTTATTCGTGCTTCAAAAGGCTGGATATTTTAATTAACTGTGCCCTCTAGCTGAGCTGTGAAACTTCAGAACTGTGTGCAGGTTTAAAAGATTTTTAAGTAGAGCTTTTTGCTTTATTTCGATTTTGAGCGTGTCGAAACATCTTGAAACCAGTTCATTTGGATGCTTTGTGGCACGTGAACTGCGGGGCAAGGAAAAAGCAATATTTTATAGCTTCGCTCCCCCTGTCCTGTGGGTAGGATCCTAAAATTCAGGTGTGCAAAGATAAGTGGGGTTGTAGAGAAGTTTATTTCTGGTGTTATTTGTATGGCTTTAAATCTGAAATGACACACTTTTGACAACAGAGTTTGGTGTCCTGCCAGGTTGCTCTGCCAAACTGCCTGACATGTAGGGACCCCATGGAATCATTCTCTTGCCCCATGATTGTTACGGATCTGCTTGAGGAGACAATGGCCATTCTTGTTTCTCAGTGAAACTCCCGTGTTGGAATTTGATCTTGAGTGGGTTTGCTGCAAAAAATAAAATAAAGGACAGCTACATTTTCTATTGTACCTTGGAGTAATTTGTGTCTAAAATCAGTTTGATGTCTGAATCTCTCAGTGGGGATTTTCCCTTTACTGTGCAAAAAGGAGCTGATTTTTTATTGCATTTGAAGCAGACAATGTTATATTTGGATGCCTCCACAGAGCTGAATGTGTTTTGTTACGAGGGTGTTAGCCAGGGTCTCGCTGGCCAGATGTTGGCAATGTTTCCCTTGTGGAAGGAAATGTTTCCTTGGGTTTTTGATGTGCCTGTAATGGGGCTTTAATCCCTCTTCCCTCACCCCTAGAGAAAACCACTTCTCAGCCACAGTCCTTTATTTTCCCCGTGCTGCTCTGGGATGCAAGAAGTATTTTTTGGGGCGGTTAGGAATTCTTTGACATTTAAAGTGTGAATATGTGTAGAGCTTTGGAAAGGATCTTGCAGAATCTCTATTCATATTTCTAAAAAGACCCCCAAAAATCCAGGGAGCCCTCAGGTCCCTCTCCCTGGGGCAGCTTGCAGTTGGAATGTCACTTCTGGCTGATCGGTGGTGTCAGCCATGAATTCAAACAGTGTAGAATTTTCTTCAATGATCCTATTGCCAAAACACATTAAAATCTGGGATTATATTTATGTCCTACGTAAGAATAGACTGAAATAAATGATGTGGGTGCCACAAGAGGCAGCATTCTTGGCATGTTGAAATAAAGAGCTGATCATAAATCCAGGGATTACCTGAAGTGAGTTTCAGGCAGAACCTGTTGAGAGCTGTTTCAGAAACTGGCTCCTTTTAAAATGGACCAGAAATCACGATAAGGTAATTTTTCTTACTTATATTTCCACTTCAATATTAAACTGTAAATTTGCCTTCAGTGAAATATTTCTCTGTAACTACAGGGCCTCATTTCTTTCTGAGGCCACGCTGGGATGGAGACTTGAAAGTGTTCCTGCAGGTTGTTGGGAATGTATTAGGATCACAATTTAATGTGTATATGTTTTCATCATGAATTATGGCAATGCTGTCAAGTTGGGTTTGCAGTTTTGCAAATGCTGGGGGTTCTACAACCTAAACTGAGAAAAACTGACGTGAAAACACAAAAATCCCATGACTGTTCTAAAAAAAAACAACATCTTTTTTTTTCCTTAAACTCAAAAGGGGAATATGAAGATTTTTAATGGTAGAAACATGGTGGTTTCAATATAGTAGAGAAAAGCTGGTTTGAATTATCTGATATGTCTTCTTTAAATAGTTATAGTATAAGTAAATTCAGATCAGTTCTACTTTATGGATAGGTGTTCATCACCATGGAATTTTGAAATTATCTCTTGTTTAGCAGGTGGTATTAAAAAAAAATAAAAAGAAAAGGAAAAATTTTAAAAAGCCTTTTGATGTACTTACTAAATACTTCAAAATTCTACAAATGGCAACCTGGAGTTAAAAGATTAAATCATATTTAACATAACTAAAACTCTAAAATTGTGCCAGTTGCAGCAGATCACCACTGGAATTTTCAAATACAGTTTTCCCAAAGCTTTTCTGTGTAATGTGTGCATCTTTCCTTATTTGCTCCCGTTCAACCTTTCCTGTTACTGACTTGGGTTTATCTTTTCTCCCTTTAGAGAGTTTTGAGGTGACAGTCACCAAAGAAGGTGATAAAGGGTTCTTTCTATCCCTTTTATGAATATTAACCTACTAACTTTGGTTATGAAATGGGGAATCAGCACTGAAACAGAAGATCCTGTCATGCACTTTTGTCCCATTTATTCTCCCAGTTTTTTTCTGTGTTAAAATATATTGATAAAAAACTGTTTTGTAACCAAACCCTCGGTTAGAAATATCTGTAAATCAGACATCCATTTGAACCATTTGGGGTTACTGTACCTTGTGTGGACACTGAGGAAGTTGGTTTGGGGGAAAATCAGCGTTATCTGATATTTTTCACTTACAGCTTTTTTGGGACACCTGAAGTTTTTTCCAGTGCTTTGTAAAGTGATAAATAAGTGCTGAAGCATTGCAGCCCCTTCCCTGCAGAACATACCCTTCAGTACTTACTTCATTAGTTTAAATATGAATCAACCCCCCTCTTTTTTTTTTGATGACATGTTTTACAGTAGCAGAGCATTCTTGGTACTATGGTACCACTGCAGCTATAACAGCAAAACAGTGGGTTTTGTTGGTGTAAGAAAATCGCCTTCAAAAAGTGAGCTATACAGGTAAAAACCCAGTGTGGGTGCTCAGACAGCTTGAGTGGCTTTTGTTGTGTGCTGGGCTTACCCAGCTGTGCCAGCCAGAGTCTTGCAGTGCAGTCTGAGGCTCAGATGTGTTTCAAAATGATGATGTAGGTACCGCTCTTCCAGGTTTTTTAGGATGAAGGGTTTGGATAGGGCAGCCTCCTAAATCATTCCACGCGAGAGCTCCCCTGACTAACAGTTGGCCCATGTTAGCAGATAGCTGTTGAAATGGATGCCTGAGAAGTTGGTATTTCTACCTTTTCTCATTCAGTAGTTCATTTTGATTCCCTAATTTTAGCCAGGTACATTGCACAGGAAGACTTTGCCCTTTGATCCGGTGACAGAATTTCTGTCATTCTGGTGCTGAACCTGTACTCGGAGCTTTCTCATCCCTCCAACTTTGTAACTGTGCATTTTAACCTTCTGCTCTGGTCAAAACAAACCAGCTGCCCAGCTATTCCCAGTAGCTTGGCATAGAAGACATTACCAGTGGCCTTGGCTGTGTGCTCACATAAGATCTACTCTTACCCTAGAGCTATCTCAAGTACTCCTGTGAAATGCCTGTCTACATTTCTCTCTTTCTCTTTTGTACTCCTGCATGAATGGATGCAAAGTAAACAAGTTGCTTGGAAGGGCAGACGTTTTTTGGCTTCTTTTTTAACTAAAGTTCCCAGAAATCACCCATCTTTAAAGCACAGTGCTCTTGCTTTGTCCACAGACCCTCACAAACCCCTGGCTGCAAAATACTCGGTCGTTTATTTTGTGGACGCGTCGCCACGTCCGCCGGTTCTGACCCCTCTTCCTTTGGCTCTGTAGGTGAGATTTGTGGATTTAAAATTCACGGGCAGAATGTTCCCTTTGAAGCAGTGGTGGTGGATAAATCCACCGGGGAGGGAATAATCCGCTCGAAGGAGAAGCTTGACTGTGAGCTGCAGAAGGACTACACGTTCACCATCCAGGCCTACGACTGTGGGAAGGGACCGGACGGGGCAAATTCCAAAAAATCCCACAAGTGAGTAAATCTGGGCTGGGCTGAGGGGAAGTTTGGTTGGGAGGGGTCTCCTGCTCGTGGTGATTTATTGTCTGTGTAGAGTAAATGTGAACCAAGTGTTAATACTGAAAGACTTTTTCCATATAAGCGCAGTGGGGTTGGAAGGGACTGCGGTGGGTCAATCTGGTACAACCTCCCTGCTCCAGCAGGGTCATTATGGTGATGAAAAGAGCAGCCAAACGGACATGAACTGCTTGGACATCTCTTCATTTGCATTTTATGTGGCACTGCTTCATCCCTTGATGTCTCTGAATTTACACTAGAAAATAGTGTGGGGGTAGAAGCAGAAAAACTGTTGATACACGTAAAATGTGGCTCGAGTTGATACAGAGTTTGTGTGGGATACCAAGCCTGGACTTTGGTTTAGAATTCAGTTTCTAAATCCCAAAAACTGGTTCAAGAAGTCAATCTGTACTAAGCTTAACAAAATGCAAAAGAAGACACGTTGTTACCATTTGCAGACAGCCTCACCAGAGGAACCCAAGATCAATCATCTGTGCCTGGACTAAAGAAAGGGAACAAAGCAATCTTGAGCTAATCTTTATCTGAAGGAAAACCACAATATAAAATACCCTCTACAAAATCCACTTGAGAATAACTGTTTAACACCCTGGTGCAAACATCTGCAGAGCATGTGGGAGATGAGCTGCTGTGTGAGGCAAAGGAGGGAGTAAATAAGATCAGGAACAGACTAGCAGAGGTCAGCTTGGTGACAAACACAACCTTGTTAATGTATAGCTGTGAGCTTCAAAATAGGCAACAGAATGTAACTTCCTAAAGGATTACACTTATGGAAAATAGCTGTGTCCTTAAAGTGTCTGGTACTCAATTTGGCTTTTGAAGGAAGATTTCAAAGAGAAAGGTGGCAACAAACGTTTTGTTGGGTTGGCTGGAATTACGTTCTTTGTTCAGGACCTTCTCCACACTGTAGAATTTATCTGTATTTTTCTACCTGTGCTGGTTGAGATAAAAACTTTCCTCGTATGGGTCTAGTAAAAATTGGGATTATCCAAATTCATGGCTATGTAATGGACATCCAGCAGCACAGTGTTTATTTAGCATGTAGGATAAAATAAAACCTTAAAGATCTTTCTCAGCATAATCATTACGACTGTAATTATTGAATTCTTTACTAGTTACATTCCATTGTTCATCTTTTCTCCTTGGTCAGTGACAGCAACTGCTTTATTTTTCCTGTTCTGTGTAAACCAGCAATCAGTGACAGGCATGAAAGGATGGAATTCAAGATCCAATCTGTTTTGGATTATCTAGCAGGCTGTATGATGTGTTAAAGTGTATCTGCCACTTCTGTGTTTCTTCCATTTAAATTGTCTGATTTCTCATTTCTCCATCTAACAAATAAGCCTGTTTTCCCTGACTTACACAGCTGAGTACTTTATTAGCCAAAGAAAGCCAATCAAATGCACTTGACTGAGCTCTTTAGTCTAAGACCAGTCTTAACTGTCACTCTTGTTCACATAAAATAAAATTTGGGTGTTCCTATCAAATACTCTGACAGCAGGGAAGAACTAGGATTATACTGTTGTAACAAAAGTAAAAAAAACCTGTTTTGTCACAGCTCTGTTTCGTTGCAGTTCTGTAAAATGGTGCCAATTTTGTGGTTGCAATACAAGGGTTTGAACGTTATTTGCAAATAAATAACAGTAGTAACTAATAACGTAGAATTGCACTGATTTTTATAGCAACACACTGGGAAAACACCCACTGCTTTTCTAGCTAGGGCAGTTTTGAGACTTGTTGGCTTTATTAGTCATTTCTTCCCGAGGGCAGGAATTCCGAAGGATGGGTTCACAGGGAGCTGTTGTGTCAGCCCTGGCCCGGGCAGGAGCTGCAGGCTGAGCTGTGTGTGTGTTGTTGCAGAGCCACAGTCCATATCCAGGTGAATGATGTGAACGAATACGCCCCGGTGTTCAAGGAGAAGTCCTACAAGGCCACGGTGATCGAGGGCAAGAGGTACGACAACATCCTCAGGGTGGAGGCCGTGGATGCAGATTGTTCCCCACAGTTCAGCCAGATCTGCAGCTACGAGATTGTGACTCCAGATGTACCCTTTGCCATCGACAAAGATGGTAAGTGCAGTGGGAATTGCTGTCACCTCTCACCCAGAGAACGGGATTCCGATGGGTCAGCACGGGAGTACAGCGGGCCTGTTTAACCCCTCCCTCCAGCACAGTTAGAGGTGTTCAGTCTGAATTAATAATGAAAAGTGAGATGTCTTTCAGTGCCAATACCATGTGCTGTTACTGATGGCAGGAGCAGATGGGGTGTTGAATCTCTGTTTCTTGTAAAATGCTTTTCAAACTGAAGAAAATGTAGGAGCTGTCTGGTGTTTTAAACCACCTCTTAGTAGGTCTGTCTTGTCCATTCTGTATTAGGATGACTTGTGCTACTTAGCTTTCAAAAGTGGGATTCCACGTGTGTGCTTCACCCATTTGAGGTGCTCACGTGTGGCTGGAGTTTCGTGGCTGTTGCTTCTGAAATGTTGTCATTTGTTTAGGTCATTTCCTGACCACCAGGGATCTGTGGACCCTTCAAAACCTGTGGGTAATTTTAGTGGTTCAAGCAAGCTGGTTAAGCAAAGTGAACAGCTTCCAGTGGGCTTTTAGTTTGAGTTTTTTTGGGGGATCCACATTGTCCATGGGTTTGTAAATTTTAAAGAAGACAGAGGATGCTGACATATCCAAACAGCTTATGTATCAGTTACCACCCAGAGCAGTTTCATTTTGAGATAACGTGCTATTAAGAGCCTGAGCTGTATATACCTGCTGTTCTGTGTCTGTGTGCTTATCTCTGGATTAAAGTAATTTGTAAGGATCTGGGCCTGATGTCTGGCACTGAAAAGTCAAATAGTGAAGGGTAATTCCCTCCCAGGTGTGTCTGAGGTCTTGGGCATCTGTATGAAGTACAGAGCTGGTACCTGAATGCTTTTAATGCAGCAGTGACCCCGAGAAATGCTGTTGATGTCTGATCATTGCTTTTTTTGTGTGTGTCAGGTTATATAAAAAACACAGAGAAGCTGAGCTATGGTAAAGAACATCAGTATAAACTGACAGTAACAGCGTATGACTGTGGGAAGAAGAGAGCTGCTGAGGATGTGCTGGTGAAAATTAGCATTAAGCCTACGTGCAAGCCTGGCTGGCAAGGTTGGTTTGCTCTCCTTTATCTCCGCTTTTAGCATTTGCTGGTACCCTCAGTTCAACATGAGACACCTTTACTATTGTTCCTTTGGAAAAATACACAGGTTGGAGCAAAAGGATAGAGTATGAGCCTGGCACTGGTTCCTTGGCTCTGTTCCCCGGGATGCATTTGGAGACCTGTGATGAGCCAATAACCTCAGTTGAAGCCACAGTGGAACTAGAAACCAACCATATTGGTAAAGGCTGTGACAGAGACACCTACTCAGAGAAATCCATCCACAGGCTCTGTGGTAAGAATGCCTTTGTTAAAGTAAAAGTGCTCTCTCTTGCTTAAACTAGTTTATCTTTGAATTTTATGTTAGACCACAAATCAGTGAGTAGATCTGGCCTTCGTTTGCATGTAGTTTCCTCCAGCTTGTTTCCTAGCAGGCAGTGAAATTGCCTGAAGGTGAATTTTAAAATAATTCTCAAGTGTGGTAAAGAATCTCTTTCTTCTGCCTCTCCTCTAGCTTATACACTAACAATTTCCCTCACATGAGAGTCATGTCCAAGAGCTGAAAGGATGTTATCTGGGTGAAGGGTATAGCCATTAAAGGCTCTCTTTCTCTGAGCATGATGGATGCAGTCTTAAGAAATACAGGGTGGAAAACTAGATGAGAACACCAAAAAAAAGAATGGTTTGGAAAAAAACAATTCTCTTGCATCAAATAAATTCATACTGTGCTTGCCCTAGGAGGCCCTTGGCACCCACTTATGCTGCAGTTTATGGAAAGCTTGTGAATCCTTTGTAGCCAGTATGGAAGAATTGAGATTACAGAACAAGTTATCACTGATTTATGTGTTGAACTTGAGTTGAAAGTCTGCACAGTGCGTAACCCCTGAGACCCAGGCAGTTCCTGAGCTGTGCCCCGATTGAGGTCAGTGTGACGTTAAGCAGTGGGGAAAGGACAGCAAGCCAAGAAGCTGCTTCTGGCTCTGCTGTGATTAGACAGTGGGAGGGGATGCTTATGCTCTCCCTTCAGCTGGGTGAATATTAGACTGACAGCTGGTACAGTGTTGAGAGAAAGGCATCTCAGTCACGGGCCATTAATGAAATGGTTCCTGAGACAGGGGGGCACAATAAGGTTCTACAACTGGAAAGACAGTAAGCAAAACAATTTCAACGAGCTTAGTTGCTTACCCAGAAGCTAAATTTTTGGAAGTCATCACGATATCAGATGTCTGTAATTAGCATCACACTCTTTAAAAAAGGAGAATTACTCGATGTGCGGTGGCAGTGCTGAAAATTTAACGCTCAGAAAAGCAGTTTGGTTTGAAACCAGCAGTGTGATCTTTTTTAAGTTTCTCTCTGATTCCCTTGTTGTTGTAGGTGCTGCTTCTGGCACAGCCGAGCTGCTTCCCCCTCCAAGCAGCGCTGCCAACTGGACTGTCGGCCTTCCGACGGACAACGGCCACGACAGCGACCAGGTCTTCGAGTTCAACGGCACCCAGGCTGTGAGGATCCCAGATGGGGTTGTCACAGTCAACATGAAAGAGCCCTTCATGATCTCGGTGTGGATGAGGCACGGGCCTGGAACCAAGGAGAAGGAGACAATTCTGTGCAACTCAGACAAGACAGGTCTGTCAGTATTTCAGTTATAAACAGCCTTTTGGTTGGGTGGGTTTTTATGTTCTGTGACAACCTTCAGGTTTTTCTCTACCTTTTTTTTTTTTTTTTGAAGTGAAATGGACTTTAAAAGTCACTCTTTATTGTGCTTACATATAGGTTTGGCCTTAGATTCTCCAGCTTCAGATCGGGCAGACTTGTTTTTTCTAATTCTATTTCAGTTTACTTTATGCGCTGCTTTTGCTGTGGTGGATGACTTATTCTGGCAGTGCAGTCTCAAGTTTGCATCTCCAAAGATAGCTCTGTTCTTGATGCTGCCTAAAAACATAGAGATACATATATCAGGTCTAGTGGCAGCATTTGCTGCTATATCTCTTTTTTTTTTTTCCTAGGAGGATATAATTTCTCTCTCTCCAGTGATGAAATTGTTTTTCACTCAGTGCATAATTTCACTCTCTGTGAATGCTACAGACACAATGATTTTGAAAATGCTATTAATAAGAAGGAAATGTGATAACCTTGTTTCCATAATTGCTGTCTAATGGGGGTAAAAGAATTCCTGTCTTTGTTAAGCTGGAGCAGTGCATTTGGCCAGTGTATTAGAGACTTTATTTAATTGCTGCTAGATCTTTCAAAGGAAACTACACTGAATGTATTTTAAATTTTATTTGAAAATAAGAAAGATTTGTCATACCCCAAAAGCATTTCTTTGAACAGGAGAAAGGTGACAGTCATTCAGAACCAGGTACAAATACTCTCTTTTCTTTCCTTCACCTATTCCTCTTCATCAAACCCCAAACCTTCTTTATGGAAGTAAGTGAACTTAGAGAGAAAAAAGGCAAATTTGAATAGATTTTCCTGGTTTAAAGTACACGGGCAGCAGACCTTCAAGACAACTTTTCTTCTTTTATTCCTTGGTTTGACCTACCCATGGAATTCTTGTGACAGGTAGTTTCTGGTAGTATCTGCCTTCATTCTAATGGTATATTGGGAAATACTGAAAGACTAAATGCAGGTTAGCTGGAGGGAGGCAGTTTGGAGTGTGTTGTACTGGAACAGTGCAGTCCGACTGAAAGATTGACATGATTTTGGTCCCTTTCTTGACTCATCCGTGCCATGAAGATGGATGATGTAGCTAAAATATTTCTTTTCCTTATTCTCACCTGTTTCTCCAGCGTTTCACCCTTGTATTTGTTTCAAATGGCAAACCCTTTCGAGCTGTGCCTGCAGTTTTCTCTCAGGAAAAGTGTGTCCACCTGCCATCACATGTACCTGCTCCAAACCAGGAATAATCAGAGGCTGTAGGAGCTGCTCCTTTGTAGCAAAAAAAGCTCTTCTGTGTGCAAATTCTCTCTGTGTGCAAATTTTTCTCCTGCTGACAGGTTTATCTCTGGCTCTTCGCTCCAGTGCCCTGGTTTAGGTTGGCTTCGGAGAGACGTGTCTGTTACTCGTGGGTTCTTCAGCAAATGTTTCAAATTCCTCTTACCATTACTGTTTATTCCTCTGGGTTATGTGGAGATTTAAGCGTGGGAATTGCCGAACGGGCGGATTTAGTGGAGTTCTTGGGGGTTCCCAGGGAATAACGCTGTTGACAAAACTCTCGTGCAGATATGAACCGGCACCACTACACCCTCTACGTCCACAACTGCCGACTCGTTTTCCTCTTCCGCCAGGACCCCTCGGAGGGAAAAACCTACAAACCTGCTGAATTCCACTGGAAACTCAATCAGGTACGTTTGGAAGGACAGCTGGTAGGATGCTGGAGTGAAAACCACCAGAGACCAAACTCGCTGGTGGTGCAATTCTTAATAAACACTTTTTGCAGCTCTGAACTCCTGACGTTTTTATAGAACTGAGCGATACTTGTTTGATTTGTGATCAAGTGTCAGGTTCAGCTGGGTGTAAAATAGAAACCCCAGTGTCATTCTTCTAGCTGTGATGTCAGTTATCTTCCCTGAATGCACTGTAAGGGAGAGTGCATGAGAAAAAAAGGAAGTATTCCAGGTGGTTTACAGCATTAAAGTACTTCTGAACATGTGACCTTTTTCCAGCCCTCTGGACCTGCATCATAAAATAACCCTGGATATCTGTAAATTTATCAAGTTCTTTTAGTTGTTTTGGGTTACTCTTGCAGGTCTGTTTTGCCAGTTACCTGAACAGTGAGTGACTTCCTAACATATCTAATTATATCCTAGTTTTTTGTGCAGGGCAGTCTATGTTGTTTTAATCATAAAATACACATATATGTCCTTGTAGGAAAATTTCTACTTTCCAAAACCAAATCAGCTCTTTCACTATAAATAATTCTGTCATGGAAGGCCTTTTCCTATTCACAATGGTCATTTTTTTTAAATGTTCATTCTCAGAAAATAGCTGTCTTTTGTCAAGTAATGTTGTCCTATAACAGTATTTCAGGATGTGCTTGCATGTAGATACGTATTTTTAGATTGAAATACGCTGTTACTCAGTTTAAAAATTAAAGGAAGGGAAATACAGCAGCTTCCTGTGTTGGCAACAGAAGAAAAGAAACTTTTTATTAATGTTTGGCAGCCAGTTTGCCTCTCAGATGTGTGCCATGTGTGTGCAACAGCAACTGTGTGTGTGCAGGCTCGTAGATGTCGTTTGTCTGCTTATGTGCTCATACAAAACGCGCATCAGCTCAGCAATTCAGCTGTAATTGATGTCGAAAACTCCCTTTGCTCAGGTGTGTGACAAGGAGTGGCACCACTACGTTGTCAACGTTGAGTTCCCTGCAGTGACTCTTTATGTAGACGGGGTTTCCTATGATCCCTTCCCGGTGACTGAGGATTACCCCCTGCACCCTTCCAAGATAGAAACACAGCTGGTGGTTGGAGCGTGTTGGCAAGGTAACTATTTACAGTATTTAATACTTTAATTAACTTTTTTTATGATATCTCTGTGGTTGCCTAGAATTACGTGGCGGATCTCTTTAGTGCCTGAAAGATAACTTTGGTTTGCCTTCTGCAGGTTTATTTTTGCTCCTGGCTGGTATCACATATTCCCTCTTCTAGTCATTTTTTTCCATGAGTGTTTGTTTTCACGTTGGCCACGGGTGCTTGTGACATACAAAGCTGCTCATCAAGCTGTATTCCAGGAAAGTGGTTTTGTGGTATTTGGGAATACAGAGCGCTCTTAATTTTTATTATCATTGTTGTTGTTGTAATTTTTGCTATTTTCAATAATAGTTGCAGGAATACTTCATACACTTCAGATTACCAAGCAGAACACTTAATTCCAAGGAATTTGAAAAGCATATTGTAGAAAAAGTGTTTTCATTATTGCAGCTGTGACCAGCAGAGCAGCACAGTGCTGCTGCCCTCGGATGTTTCACCATTTCTGCTTATAGAAATAGATCTCTGCTTTATTGTTCACAAATTGTGGCTTAAAATACGATAGTCCGCAAGCTGTGAAGTGCTGATTCATGTGCTTTAATACTTTAAAACCTGCCCTTCAGAGCTGGAGGAAAAAGGAGGAGGATGCATCTGCACATGGATGCTGATTCCAGAGATCTTGCTTCACTGCTGAACTGCAGTGTTGGATGATTAAATTAGACCCTGGCTGGTATAAAGCTGCTCTTTTTGGTTGGAGATAAAACTGTGTGAAATCATTCCTGTTTTATTTAGTTCCCATTATAGGCTGTAGTTGCTGTCTGCAGTAATGCATAGATGTAGCCCGGGAATGAGTGACAAATGGAAAGCTTTGAGGCGTTTTTAATCAAATTAACAGTCTTCTGTCTTATGTCTCTCTTCTCTGTGAGCTTTAAGGCTTTGAAGTGTGAATGAAGGTTAAATTATCTGTCCTCTCCATCAAATCTGTTATTTTGTGACAAGTTCACTATCATTCAGTATTAATGCTATTTCAGGGCTAAATCCATTGTGTTGGCTCTTCCTTGCATCAGTTAATGATTTTCTCCATAATTCATCTCTGTGACTTTCCAGCCAATCTCTTCTATCTCAAAGGGAAGTTTTAGTGACTGATTTTAAAGAAACTGGAGCTTGGAAACTCAGTTCCAGCTAAATGTGTGGATTGTGTAATGGCTTCCATGTTTCTGCATCCTAACAAAAACATGTACATTTAATTTAAAAACTCCTGTGCTTTCATATTGGCACCACGATTGATTTCTTCTGCCATGAGATTGCTTTTTAATGAAAGCAGATTGAAACAGGAGTATAAAACCCCGAAGTACAAGAACTGCCTTTTCAAAATTGCACCAAAAAGCCTGATTTTTAGGGTGATTAGAACACATGGTGAATAAAGTTTGCCAAAGGAGTGAAATTAATGGTCATTGGTTTTGTCTTACTGAGATTTTAAAATAAATCAGGCTGCTCTAAGTTACATATACAGCTCATCTCCAAGGAGAGAGAGAGATTTTCTGCTTTTCAAGAAGTTCTTTTAACATTTCTTTCAAAAATTTAAAAGCTGTCTTTTAATTTTGCTTCCATCTGATAAATTGGCCACCTAATACATGCGATACTATGATTACCATGATAAAATCTGTGTTGGTAATGGCTTCTTTTGATCATCTTTTAATACCTTTTGGTGATTTGCTGTATTAGGCTGGATTTCACCTTAATTTCCCCTGAAATGGAGCCAGTTGATTCAAAGTCTGGTTACTAGCAGTGGGTTGTGGGAGATTTGCTCTCTTGCTTAACCCAGATTTTTACTGGTTTTACTGCAGGTCTTGTATGGGGCTCCTTGGGTTGTCTTGCCATGATTTCTCGTGATGATGCTTCTTCCCTGCACTGCAGCCCTTCATGTTTCCAAAGAACTCCTAATCCTTGAGGAGCTGGGTGGGATATGAGCAGACCTTTGGGGGAAAGGGCCGCTTTGTATTTCCTGTGAGAAGAGTTTGCCAGACTGTAACTGCCTGGTCCTTTCCCTCTTGTCCCATTCTTTGTCTTGCTTTTCTACAGAATATACAGGAAATGAGAATGACAATGAAACTGTGCCCGAGACCTCTGCAGGTTGCTGGAGTTTTTTTTCCCTACTGTTTTATTTCATTTTTTAAGCCAAGACATTGCTTCATCTCGCACACAGCATGAAATGCAGCATCGCATTCGGGCCATTGACCTTCACATAATCCTCTCCTAGGCTTGTTTCTTCGTTGTGCTTCTATTTGCAGAGCTTCATCAGCTGACATTTTGCTTGGTTTTGGGGTTGTTTTTTGGGTTTGTTTTGTGCTTTTTTTTTTGGTTGCATCCAAATGCACCTCCATGGACAAAATCTGCAGCCCTTGTAGTGGCAGTGAAGTGACGTAAACAAGTCGCTGATGTAAAATATCAGCTTTCATTTCTCTCACCCAGTTTTGTTAAAACATAAATGCCCCTCATCCTGTATAAATACAGGTGTTTGTGTGTAGCTATTGTGTGTTTATTGCAGAATTATTCGGTATGTTGGGAAGGACTTCTGGGAGTCAGAAGGCTCTGCTCCCCACTCACAGTAAGACTGATTTCATGTTTAGATCAGGCTGCTCATAAAGGCAGAGCTGTAATTTCCAGGGGATACTCATTGATCAGAAATTTATATAAAATTCTGATTGCAGTGAATGGGGGGAAAAGAAAGCTACCAGACATTTCAGGTTGTCTTAACAGAGTTGGATTCTCTTAGAAATTTTTAGTTATAGTTCAGTTTTGTCTTGAACTGAGACTCTTAAAGTTAATGTGTATTTCTGAAAGCGAATTTGAGATGTGAACTCCTTCTGTAAAGTTTAAGAATTCCTGGAATTTCTTAATTTGGCAAGGAGGTAGCAGCATCCAGGGGTTTGGAGCTGGAGCTGTACAAATCTAAATGTCAAGTTGTATCATTTGTAGTGGAACAGTTCACCACTGAATATTATTTTGAGTTACACCAGGGATCTTTTCTCCCTTGGAATCTTTAAAACAAGCTTAGGCATCTCTAAAAATCAAGTTGCTTAGTGAGTGATGGCCTTGAAATACAAATTTCCAGGTGATGTTCTGTGGCCTCTGTTAATTAGCAAGATGACTTTAGGTGATCATTGTGATGTCACCCTCAGGAAAACCTAAGGAATAAGGGGCTTATGAGGTTGCAACTCATCAGAATTAACCCAGATATCTAAAAGTGAGTTACCCGAGTTTAAAATGCACGTTTGAGTCTGCTCAGAGAAGGGGGGCAGGTAACTCTTGGACACCTTTTTCAGAATGAGCTGACTGACTCTGTAAAGTCCCTTTCTACTTTGTGACTGTCAGGAGAGCCGGCAGGGCTGGGTTTGGGTGTGGATAACTCACCCCTAAGAGGGTGGATCCCGGTGGGCATTGCCTTTGCTGAGACCCGAGCGGCAGGAGGTGTCACTTCCTCAGCTTGGAAGTTGCTGTTCCATGGTTCATCCCCCTGGCTCTGCGTTCCATTCCCGAGCACCACCACCTTTCTTTTGGGATGTTTGTCGTGGAACCGGCGGTTCCAGGTGGCCGCAGCTCTCTGAGGGCCACGTGCATGGTGAACTGTTTAATTCTTTTTGTGCTTGACCATGATCACAAGGGTTAACCCCCAGAGTGGGTCCCGACTAACCCGCATGCGCGTCATACTCTGTGTACCCAGGAGGCATATTTGTTGTTTTATCAAAGGAAAAGAATCAAAGCCAAGTGAAGGGTTTTTTTTCCCCTCCCTCCCTCCCTGAAGGTGGAGAGCTCCGCATGGCGCAGTTTTTCCGAGGCAATCTGGCAGGTTTGATGATCCGCTCCGGGAAACTGGAAAACAAGAAGGTCATCGACTGTCTCTACACCTGCAAGGAGGGGCTGGATTTGCAGATGGCTGATGGTGTCGGCAAAGGTGTGAAGGTAAAGTTGCAGATGAGCAAAAGGGAGCACGTTTGTTGCTTCACTGCTGATTAGGTACAGATTCTTCTGGCAGAGTGAATAGGGGTGTCCCAAATAAAACAAAGCTCATCCCTTGTGGTGTTTTACATTAAAATTGCCTAAAAACCTGGGAGATCTTTCTTGTATGAATATGGTCTTAGTGGAGTTAAAGAGAACATAGTGACTTAGCATTCTTAGTCTGGAAGAGAACATTCCATATTTGTAGGCCTCTAACCAGCTGTACCAGGGTATCTGATAAAAGAGATTCTTAACAAGCAGTTCATAAAATGAGACTTAACTTGCCTGGCTTTTTTAGCAGCAGGGTTGTGTGAACCCAAATAAATTTCTCCTGTAATCAGCTGCCTCTCTTCCACATTATCAGAACCCAGAACTATGTTAAGTGCCTAGAATTTTTCTTAAGGAATGAAACACTAAATATATTCCATTGGAATGAGGCAGTGAGTAGGGAGGTTAGCCTTTGTGCCACAGGGCCAGTAAATAATGACCTTTTTGCTTTGAATATGGATGCAGTTATCCTGCATTTACCAGGCTGAGCAGTGCTGAGCTCCAGCTGGATTTGCCAGTCCATGTTGGGTGTTCTCTTATGGTTTTCTCCTGTTGTTTCAGATGCACATGAACCCCAGTCAGTCAACACTGACCATAGAAGGGGATGACATTGAGAGGGTTGATAAGGCCATGCAGCACATTTCCTACCTGAATTCCCGCCAGTTCCCGACTCCCGGGATTCGGAGGCTGAAAATCACCAGCGTTGTCAAGTATGTCCTGCTGAAAGAATCTCCCCTGGCAGTGCTGGTGGAGCCTGGAATGGTGTCCTTGTGTCTCAGCTGGGGTAAACAAAGGAGCCTTGGTGTATGTGACCATCTCACATGTGAACCCAGCAGATGGTTTGTGCACCAGCACTGTTTTCCTGACAGTGGAGAAAAGGAGTGAGACAGGAATGCATTGCCAGTCACTGCCCTCATTAGAGGTGTTGTGTGTGGCTGTGAGTCAGAGCGTAGAAACGAGGCCAAATGGTAACTGTAAGTAAAAATTAATTGTCAGATTGCTCCCTTGGTGGGGAATTCCTGCTTTCCAAGGCAGCTGCTGAATTTATCTAAGGCTCTCGGGTCTGAGACAGCTTTTCAAAGATTCATGAAGCAATTACTGTGTGGAATTGTGCCTCCCTCCCAGGTGACCTCAACTGCTTCTGTCTCCCAGGTGTTTCAATGAAGAGGCCTGTGTCTCCATCCCCTCTGTGGAGGGGTATGTCATGGTCTTGCAGCCAGAGGAGCCCAAAATCAGCCTGAGTGGCATCAACCACTTTGCCCGCTCTGCCTCCGAGTTCGAGAGCTCGGAGGGCGTTTCCCTCTTCCCTGAGCTTCGCATCATCAGCACCATCACCCGGGAGGTGGAGCCGGAAGGGGACGGGGATGAGGACCCTACAGGTAACACCCTGCTGAGCTGCCACTGTGCCCACCCTCACCTCACTCACTGGTCCCCTTGCAGGATCTTTTATACTCTGTTCTAAATACTATCTTTGTAATAGGTTACATTATATTTATAATATTATATTGTATTTATAATATTCTATTATATTTATAATATAGGATATTTTATATAATATATTGTCTCCTTAATACAGAATCTAGTAGAGCCAATAAGGTGTAGATCTGTGCTCTGGGCTAACAAAAACTTACTAGAAATGGTGGTAAGCCCAGCCCATTATCCTTATGTAAATATCCCTTGTTTCATTTTGTGTTTGATTTTTTTAATCATTATTTCACAAACACTTGCTTTCCTCAGGCCCAGACTTCAACATTTGCTCTGGGAGAAGGGTTTGCATGTGACACTTTTGTAGCTCCTGGGCTCCTGTCTCCTTCCCCTGTGTTTCTGCTTATGGGTTTGGTTTTCCTCTGCTTTCCAGTGCAAGAGTCTTTGGTATCCGAAGAGATCATGCACAACCTGGATACGTGTGAGGTGACAGTGCTGGGAGAGGAGCTGAACCAGGAGCAGGAGAGCCTGGAGATTGACATGACACGGTTGCAGCAGAAGGGAATTGAGATGAGCAGTTCCAACCTGGGCATGATCATCACAGGTGGGGGCTCGTGGGCAGGGTCTGGAGGCCCCATGAAGGGAACAATGTTTTGGAGAGGTGGTTTCTAACACCTGACTCCAGATACTTCATTTCCTTTTAGAATTTCAAGTTTGGGCCAGTTTTAAAATTCCAGACACACCTATTTTGGTGGAAAGCTGTGATTCTGGAAAACACATAATTCTAGAACATCTTCTTTGTGTCTTTTTCTCCTGGCCCAAACTGCAGGTTACCTCTGGACTGTGGAGTTACACTTTGCCCCAGAAAAGGCTTGTTCCTTGCACAGATAATCCAGTGCCTGGGAGCATCATTCCTGTGGGGTTTATATTCAGAATACATCAAAACACTCTGAAGAAAGGCTCCCCAAATCCTTTCAAAGACAAACTGGATCTAAGATGATCCATCCACAGGGTTTCAGTGGTGGGACTTTTTTTCCTCCCAACTGAAAATCCGTCAGCCAAGAAAACTTTTCCCCAAGAAAGGCGGTGATGCCTGTCCAGTGTATGATGTTGTATTGGAATCTTCTGCAGAGTAACTGTTTCCCCTGTGTGTTTTTCCTCCCCAGGGGTTGATACTATGGCTAATTACGAAGAGGTTTTGCATTTGATACGCTACAGGAACTGGCACACGGTGTCTCTCTTCGACAGAAAGTTCAAGTTGGTCTGTTCGGAGCTCAACGGGCGCTACGTCAGCAACGAGTTCAAAGTGGAGGTTTGTGAGCTGAGCTGGGCACTCGGAGGAGCTTTAGAGCTTGGGTGGCTTAGGAGGATGGAGGTTGTTGCCTCAGCTGATAGATAATTGATCAGTTACCACTTAGGTTTTTGTCGTGTAAATAAATTAGTAAATGTGAGCATTTTGGTTTATATTTTATGTATAAGTGTGTTCTCAGTCCTGCATTCCAGCTGTAAATAGAGTGGTGTAAACGGAGGTGAAACTGTTGTTTTGTAGAAGAAATATTATGGCTCATGAAGGTGAAAAGTTTGAACTGAAAACACGCTTAGCAAATGGGGTGGGAGTGGTGCTCCCGGAGAGCGTCCTGTGTAACCTCTGGAATTCCCCAGATGGACTTGCTGGGCCCTTCGCTGTGTGTGCTTCCTGAATTTCTGGCACTGAGGGCTTCTGTAAGAGCCCAGACAGGCTAAAATTGCCTTTGTTCTGCAGCAGCTTAGGGGGTCGTTATTACTTAGTGTGCTTACATCAGATATCTGGAAGTACAGCAGAATATGGCATTTCTGGTGCTGGAATGTGGAATGATTTCTATTGGGAGGAACTGCCACATAACTCGACATCTTCCAGCTCTCAGCTTGAATGTCCACGTTTTAAAGCTGACCAAGGGACTGACAGTAAAGCCACCACAGTATTTGCCACCACTTGGGTGGTGCTGGTGGGCTTGGGAGCCCCTGGTGTTGCACAACAGGTATTTTGGTGTTCTGTTTCCTGAGGAAATCCTGTGAGCTCGAGTTGGGATTTACCAAACTGTGGAAGTGCAGATGCTTTCCTTGCTGTGTACCAAGCACAAGTTCTCCTCTCTTCCTGCTGTGCAGGGGCAGGTCCCCTGTGTCAGTTCCACCACGGGAGGGGCACGTTTAGCTCTGCTGGTGAAATATTTGTGAGGAGCTCCCACTTGTGCCTAAAATTCTTAGCTCTGCTAAGTGGGGTTAAACTTGAAAGGGTAGTTTCTTTCTTACCACCTTGACTGTAATAAGGAATTTTTCTCTTTGCTGTTAGCTGAAAGTATACAGCAGAATGAGAGGTGGGAATGAAGGAAATGTAATTAATGGGTTAGATGTCTTTGTATACACTGTTATTTCAGAGTTAAAGTGGCTGGCTACCAAATTTGGTAATAAACTGGCTTTTTATCTCTTCTATTCTGAAATACTGGTGTCTCTACACCAGCTTGCCAGACTAAAACAGATTTGAGAGCTGTGAAACCGAAGGGGTTTGTGACAAGAAATGGAAAATACGAGGAGCCACTGACTGGGATGGCTGTCCCCTGAGAGGAGCCGCTGCTGTGTTGAAGGAGGATTGAATGCCTGCCCTGGGGAATAGATTTTTGTTGTTGTTGTTGTTTTAATTTTCTTCTCTTTGGCTTCTGTCTCTTCAGAACTAACCCGTTGGCTCTCTGGGGTTTAACACTCTGTCCCTGTTCGCAGGTGAACGTTATCCACACGGCCAGCCCCGTGGAACACGCCAACCACATCGCTGCGCAGCCGCAGTTCGTTCACCCCGTGCACCATTCCTTTGTGGATCTCTCCGGCCACAACTTGGCCAACCCTCATCCCTTTTCAGGTCAGGAGTCTCTGGAGTTGAGCTGGTTGTATTCTGTTGTTAAAATACACTCTGGGTTTTTCCCAGAGTTTAAAGCAGTGTATTGGACTGATAATCCAGGCAGCTCCTCGGGCCTGTTCTGCTCTTGGCCAGGAAGGGAGGAGTGGATTCCTAGAGATCCAGGGTTCCTTTTCCTGCCAGCTGAAGAGCTTTCTGTTGGGGTGTGTTGGGAAATAGGAGGGACTTCAGATAAAGGCCCTTGATAAAGGGCTGTGAGGAACTGGGACAGTGTTTCTGAATGGCACAAGGAAAAGAACTGCAGTGATATTGCATTGATGACTCATGGGATCTGCCCTTTCTGTTTTAATTACATTAATTTGGCAAGAGTGTAGGATGTGAGAGGAAGAAAAATAGGCAATTTAGAGAGGAGTCTTGAGTGGTGGAATCTGTTTTCCATGTGTTTTCAGTCCTTCAGACTGATGTAATTATATTTAAGGCACCGAGTTTAGCCCAAGTGCCTCTGTAGGTACGTGAGGATTTGTGCA
The DNA here is from genome assembly GCA_035584735.1 of Pseudotriccus pelzelni. Lineage (NCBI taxonomy): Eukaryota > Metazoa > Chordata > Aves > Passeriformes > Tyrannidae > Pseudotriccus > Pseudotriccus pelzelni. The sequence goes on along the minus strand of JAWMRA010000052.1, from coordinate 6,534,616 downwards.
GTGCAGGTGATGGGAAGGGAGCTGCTTATTGGCACTGTGGAAGAGCTGCCACTGCCACGTAAGGAACCCCTTTTCTCTTCTCCTTGCAGTTGTTCCCAGCACAGCCACTGTTGTGATTGTTGTCTGTGTGAGTTTCCTGGTTTTTATGATCATCCTGGGAGTGTTCAGAATCCGAGCTGCACATCAGAGAACGATGCGTGACCAGGACACTGGGAAGGAAAATGAGATGGATTGGGATGACTCTGCTTTGACCATCACTGTGAACCCCATGGAGGTAAAACCCTGGGGGGCTGGGGCTCAGCACTGACCAAAAATGCGCTTTTCCAGCTGAAAGGGGTGGGATTGTCCATGGGCAGAGGAGCAGAGCAGAACCAACCCCTGAGCGCAGAGCAGAGACTGGGAATTTTGGATGAATGTGCCAAATGCCAAGAGCAGTTATGTTTGGGATCCTTCAGGAGTTAGAGCTTCATGATGCAGGATGGATTTTTGCAGGCCAGTGTCCAGCACATGCTGCCTTAACCAGGAATTTATCATCAAAACATCCGTGTTTATAATCCTTCTTAGTGTGTCCTACTAAAGATTTTTCTCCAGCAGAATTTGCAGCACTGGATCACCCTCAGCATCAGTTTGTGTGGAGGGCCAGGGTTGACAGCAGTGTCACAGAGTGCTCCTGCCTTTGTCTTCTCTGCTTGCCTAATTCCTGCTGAGCTTTTAAAACCAGCAAGGAATCTGCAATAGCCCTTTGTCAATACAGCGAATAAAGAACGAGAAGAATAAGAAGAATTTTGGCCAAAGTGGTAATGACAGTTAACTTTTGTTTTAACAGACTTATGAGGACCAACACAGCAGTGAAGAGGAGGAGGAGGAGGAGGAAGAAGAAAGTGAAGATGGAGAAGAAGATGACATCACCAGTGCAGAGTCTGAAAGCAGTGAGGAGGAGGAGGGAGAGCAGGAGGAGGACCAACAGAATGTTAACAGACAGCAACAGCTGGAATGGGATGACTCCACCCTCAGCTATTGATTCCCGCTGTTCCCTTTGTCTTTCTGCTCCCGCTCTAGAAGACTCCACTGTAACACACTCCATTGGTACCGAGGATTCATGGTGTTCCAAACAAAACAAATTCATTCTGGCCAGTAGATTGACCCCCCCCACCTGCCGTGTTTGTGTTCTGTCAGCCCCTGATGTTTAGGGTTGTAGTTTTAGCACCTCTTCCTTCAGCCAGGCCTCAGTGACTGGATTTTTTTTTACGCTCTGTGAGGAACCACCTTGCACTTTTTTTTTTTTTTTTTCTTCATGTCATCTCAGCTAAGTGACTCTACAGCTCTGTAGCCATTGCACATGAATTTCTGAACTGTCTTTTTTTGCTCAGTGAAACAAAACTCGGCTTTGTTCCTTTTTTTTCCTCTTTCTAAAGAGATGCAAAGATTGCTTGCTGACAAAGGGTAAAGCTGCTCATTTCAGCCTGTTGATTTCTTTTAATTTTCTTCCCCCTCCCGAATTAGTGCATGTGTAAAGTGGCAGAATGAGGTTAATATGTAGAAGATTAACAAGACTTTTTAATATTTTGTAAATATCTTGGAATTATGTAATTATGTCATTTGTGGTAGTGAAAAACAGGGAATTGGGGTTTCAAACATGCTAAAGTGAAAAATCATGCAGCATGAACTATTACAAGTCTCATCCTACTGCAGCAGGAGCACGGGCACAGTTCTTAGTGTAGATGTTCAGTAACTCTGTCCTTGGCCTTGACTCGATGTGCGCTCATGCCCCGCTCTCCTTCAATTCCTTCCTTTTCTTTAACCCCCTTTATTTTGCAGAGGGATCATAAGCTTGTGAGAAATTGTAAAGGCTTCAGGAGCCTCTGCAGAGGCTCAGCTGCCCCGTGCAATACAGTTGTTTGGGTTTCATTTTTATTTTTATTTCTTAATTTTTACTTTCCCTCTCCAATTAAGTATTGGCATAAGGGCTTTTAAGTTATTGGGGGGAAAAAAAAACCACTACGTGGATGGTGGGCAAGATCCATGGGGCTGTGGGGTGTTGCCACAGCTCCTGGTACTGACAGGGAGGCTGCCTGTAGTGCAGTGCTGGGCTGTTCATACTGACAGGGTGGGTGTTTGTAAGTGGTGGGTTGTGCTGAAGCTGGAAAGCCTGAGCCCTGGGTACCTGTGCACCTTGGCTACCAGTCTACATAAATAGGGATCTGGGGTTTTTTGGGTTTTTTTTTTTTTGGTTGTTCATTTTCTTTCTGATTCGGCAGTGGGAGGGTTTGGGGTGTGGCTGATCCCACTGAGCACTCCTGCTCCTCCCCTGCAGCCCCTTGTACAGTAACTCGGACTGTCGGTGTTTTAAGCCTTTGTTTACACTTAGTAATTGTGTTTTCCTGCTGGTGAAAAACTGTAGCATAAATCACCCAACCAGAAAACCTTGGGAATCATGTTACTGTTATTCCAAGTGGAGCTGATTGGGATTGTTTCCAATCACGGTTCTGACTTGGGACTGCAAAGGACAAAAGCTGGAAGGTACGAAGGCGGTGCTGCCCCGGCGTGGGGAGCGCTGGTTTTTCTGTCAGGCAGGGCTCGTTTAACTTTATTTGGTCTTATGCAGAGTCTTGAATAATGAATTTCTGCTCGGTTTCTATGGAGGTGGATTAAAGAGTAACCTGTTTTGCTTGTAACAGGAGCCTGGGACTGCATTCCCTCCTCAGCACGGTAAGCCAAGCTCCAGTGTTTGCTCGTGGGTGCAGAGCCCACACGTGTCACACACAGCAGGGACGGGGGCACTGGGGAAGGTGCCAGAGGAGCCAAAGGGTGGGGCACAAAGGGTCCTGATGGACCGGGAGAGAGAAAAGGATTGATCCAAGTGTTTGTACAGTTTCCTTCTCAGAGCAGACCTGTTCTCACCTCGTGGTGTAACGGGACCTGCGGTGGGTTTGATCCGGGGGAACCTTGACTGTGGAGTGCCTTTACAATAGGAGATGGACCTGGAAGCAGGGAAGAGAACCCACACCAGAGCTTACCGTTCTTTTGGGGTTGTTTTGGGGTTTGTTTTGGTTTTTTTTTTTTTAATGTAAAATTTTAGATTTCTAAAACGGGAACATGGTTTTGACTACTTACGTGGTAATTAACTGCTAGTTTTAAGTAAACTGGGAAACTTTTAACTTATGTCTGACAGTTGTCCTGTGTTAATGTGTAGAAGACTTATCCTTCCATATACTGTTGCTGTAGCTGCTGTATTTTAGACCAAAACTGATCGTGGCTAAATGGTAATACTGAGGGGTTGTAACGTCAGTTTGTAGCCACTGTGGGTATAACTTTTCAGATGTGTATATTGGTAACAGGTCAGTTTGGAAAGTCTATAAGCTACAATAAATTTCTGGTTCTAAAGGTCGTTTGCATTTATTTCTTCCCGAGTGGAACAAAGTAGAAATCAAAAGTTACATGAACTGAGTGTTAATTTGCCTCTGCTGGGGGAGGAGGAGTCGTCTTTGTTTTTGTTGATCTCAAGCACAGAAAGACTCGGCAGCATCTGTGGACAATTCATTGATATTTTTTATTTTTTACTTACAAAACATGTACCTAAAGCAACTGAAAAGTTAAACATGTAAACATTCTCTTCTCGCAGAACCACAGTTTGGCTTAAAAAAATACTTCTTTTTTTCGAAGGCAACAGAATGAGCACAATCAGTTTGTACAGAGTGAGTTTAAAAAAAAATGACAGAAACACCTCTAAATAAATAGAAATAGGTCTATCATTCTGAGCATATTTATAAATGAGAAGCCACTTATTTATGGTGAAATGGAGTATTTTTTGAAAGTGATTTAAGTTTGAATCTTCAGTACAATTCACTGGCTGAAAACCATCAGGTGAGCTGCTGCTTTGTGGATTTGGAGTCAGAGGCTCTTTGCTGGACCCTCAGAGCTTCAACAAAGATGCTCTTCCAGGAGTGCCCAAGGAGGAAGATCCCTGTGCTGACTCCTTGGATTTTTAGTTCTTGTAGGTAAGTCAAGTTTGCACTTGAGTAAGCTCTGTAAGACTGGGCTGGGTGGAGAAACCCTCGGGAACTGCTCAGTTCCTGCAGCTGACACTGGGACACCTCTGCTTTATTGCACTTCTCACGCTGAAGGACGGGAGCCACTGCTGGAAAACTCTGGGACTGGGGCCTGAGGTCCCTGCTGGGAGTCTGGAAAGCAGATACCTCAGAGGGCTCCTGGAAGAGCAGGCTGTGGCAATGCGGAATTGCTTTTCCAGGTACAGAAATGTAGTGTCTTCCCTTCCCCAGGAACGTACAAACCTGATCAGGGGTGGGTTCAGTGCATCTCGCCCTGCCTGGGGCCTGGGATTTTTTTTTTTTTTGCTGCTCTGTAAATTAGTTTAATAAGGAAAGAAACAGCGATGTTTATTCCCTGAAGTGGAGCAGAGGCACAGGACTTGTTCTGATCAGTCTGCAAAGAGACCTAAATTTCCTTCTAGTACCAAAGCAACTGTCAGAGCCTGAGTGCTGCTTCAGTCACACCTAGGATCACTGGAAAGGTGTTGGAAAAGGGTTCTATAAAATTAAAATCAGGTGGTTTGTATGCCAGAACTGCTGCTTCAACCAACAGGTGCTCAAGATGGAACTTGGTTTGTGTGAATAGATACAAACCAGAACAGACCAGACCCCACAGCTCAACATCTTCTCTGAAAAGAAACAGTAAGTACTTTAAACCACAATTTAGATTAGAAACTGTAACACTGCCTGTTTGGGTATAAAGGTAGAGAAGGGTTAATTCCAGATGTTCCATGTTCTCCTCACTGACCAAACCTGGCATTAATTACTATTTAGTTCTACTTACAGAAGAAGTTACTGTTGTATAAAGCAGTGATAACTTCGTTCTTTACCAGCTGACAGATTTGACTTAAACAGCCATTCCAGGGCAGCATTTTTTAAATTTTAAAGTACCAAAGTACCTGATTTTAAAGTATCAAACAAAGCTGAAAGGAATGAGTTGCACCCGTGTGCTGAGTGCAAAAATCAAATTTAGATCATGAAGGGAATTATTAAACAGGCCAGTTCAGTCTTCCAAACTTGCTGCTTCTGTGGGAATTTTAAAGCAGATTTGAAAACTAAATCTATGAGAGTCCAGTCCATCACTTGACAACACATGTGCCTGTTGTTACCTGAGAACCAGGACCTGCAATGCCTCCATGTTTATCTACATGAGAAAAGTGAAAGAGTTTAAAAAACACTTTACGGGGCATAAAGCAAAATTGTTGGACCTAATTAAAGGCAAATAAATGAACACAGGATTCAGCTTTGGGGGTGTCTCGAGAATTAGACTCTGCTGTTCCTTAAAAAGAGGCAGGAATGGTGTGGAGAAGGTGGGGAAATGGAAGGAAGGACCCAAGGAACTGGCAGAGGAAGCAGGTCCTGCCCACTCTCCTGTGTCCAGCAGTGGCTCCTGCTCCCTGTCCCTGGGCAACACCAGCACCCAGAGCTGCTCCTGGTGGGACCATGACCTGGAGCCAGAGCTATGACACAAACAGAACTACGGGATTGATCCCAGCACCTTGTGGGAGAGGGGAAGGAGACTGAGGAGCCCGTGGGATGGGAGGAGGCTGGAGAGGACACTGTGTCCCACTTCAGGCACCGGCACAGCTGAACCCCCGCAGCCCTTGCCAGCAGCTCTGAGAGCAGGGCAAGGTCTGTACCGTGGCTGGGAGGAGGAGGAGGAGGGGGGTGAAGAACAGGGAGTACATTTGTAAGAAGATGGGAGTCGAGATGCAGCTTGCTGTAAGTGTTTCAGTGCTAAACCCACTCATCTGGCACTCCTTGCACAGGAGGGCAGTCTGGCCCAGCAGCTCGGGCACAGAACGGTGCCATCTGTGCCAGCTGACTCTGGAGCTGAGGGTTGGATCCCAGGGACTGTGGGGGTGTGGGGACACTGCCCTGCACACAGAGGGTACAGGGAGACCAGGTGGCAAACCAGCTCTAATGTACCCCAGCAGGAGGCACTTGGAGCAACCACCATTCCATGCCAATTTGGAAAGTGCAGTCTCCCTGTTTTCAGGCTTAAAACCAGAATAAATGCAGGGGGGGAAGGCTCTGTTCAGCTAAATTCTCAAGAAAATATAAATACAGACATTAGCACACTGGAAGGATGTTACAACTGCCTCAACTCTTCCATTAGAAGATGTATTTGAAGCTTAATGAGTTCTTCAGGGTACAGCACCTCTACCTACCTTTCACTGCACGCAGTAATTTTATTGCCTCGCGTCTCTCCCTTGTCCCCCAAAGCTCTACAGCAGCCACAGGGCGTGTGGCTGAGGACAGGCCAACAGTTTTTCAGTCGAGGAGCACTGTCTGATCTCTGGGAATGCAGGTGGGGGATCTTCAACACTGCGGCGTCCACCAGTCTTTCCATCCCAGCCTGTCTGGCTGGCTGGGCTCAGTGCGGGTGGTGGGTCCCCGGCGCGGGGCTGTGCGGGCACCGCTGCTCTACTGCCGGTTGTCTTTGGACACGTTGTGTGCCAGCCAGTTCACTTTGGTTTTCCAGCTCTCTCGCAGGGCTTCATTAAACTTGAGCCTGAAGTGCTTCAGTGCCTCCTCGTCGGTTTTCCCAAGAGCCAGGGAGTCCTGGAGGTGAGAGGGACAAACCAGTGTAGCCTGGCTGAAAGCACAGCGGAGCAATTAGCAGCTCAACTGGTAAGATGTTTACTCATTAAGATATTACCCCACTGGAAGGAGCACAGAGTAGGAAAGGAACAGCCATTAGTGTTTTTTAATGGTGACTGTGGTTGCATGAGGTTTTTCCCTGATAAACACTTCCACTCCACTCCTCTGCTGGTGCAGGGTGTTACAAAGGTGCTGTCTTGCAGCTGGCCAGGGATGTGTGGTTATCACTTCAGAGGCAAACTGGGACCAGGAAATGATACACAACCAAAGGCCGTTGTCTCCTTCCCTGCAAACTGGGTCTACAAGGTACCTGCTGCCCTCAGGATGAAGCACCTCAAGTGATTTCCTGAGCACCAGTACCTGACATTTCTGATGTCCTGCACCTACTCCTCCTTTCTGCTTCCAATACCCCTTTCCACGCTGGCTCCTCCTCCTCCCTGAGCCACAGGATCAGGCGTTCAGTTTTCCCCATGGCTGGGCTCTGCCTCTCTCACCTTTAGGTACTGGATGTCTTTGGAGCAGCTGAGCTCTGGCAGACCAGCAGCTTTCATCAGTGCAAAGAGGTGCAGGAAGAGGAGCCCGTGGCGCCGCAGGATCATGTAGGCTCTCTCACAGTAACCCCTGAACCTGAAAGAGTGATGGCACAGGAGTGAACGCCTCAAACTGCCAGTTTATACAGCGGAGCTGCACATTAGTCTGAACCCTCCTGTCTCCATTGATGATACCAAGCTCTGTCACCTTCTCCAGCAGGTAGATAATTTATTTACCTTCTCATTTACAGGCTACGTATTGCTGGAAATAAATTCTAATAATGCAGAGAGTAAAAAGCCAAAGTGAGTTTTTCACTCCCACCACTCACCTTTCAAACTTCTCGTTGTTGTTAGTTTTTCCTTGCTGGATGACGTGCACAAAGTCGTAGGTTAAGATGAAAGGAACTCGTTCTCTGTTAATACCAAATTTAGTCTTGAAGTTCCCCAAAAAGTGACCAAAATCAATATGGAACAGCTGAAGAATAAAGAAGAAAAAAATGCTTTTAGAACAGTATCTATTTTAGCTGACCTGTGTTGAGTTCTCTTCACTTACAGTATTCAGCAGAAGTGACCAGAGGATTTTGGAAGGAGAAAAATGACCTCTCCCTTAGCACCCCTTTGGAAAGGGACGATATTTACTTGCAAAGATACTTTCTAGCGTGATTAGATGTTGGATAGGACAGAAAGGGCACTTGCCTCTCCAGTACTTGATATATCTGAAGAAATACCTGATTTACTGTGTCACTAGTGGAAGGAGGCAAAGCACTTCAATAGACACCTGCCAGTGCAGGCTACAGTCCAAGACAGGGCAGAAAGAAACTGCCCTGTTTTGAAGTTGCTACAAGATATTACTTCCTCAGCTGAGGCTTCTTTTCCCCTCCTTTGGGTATTTTTTTAAATACCAAGCGCAGCGAGGTCGTTGCTCCCCTCGTGCAGTGACGGGAGAAGGCTCCTGTGCACGGCCTGGGGCACCCTGGCAGTTTTGCAGAGGGGCTGTGAGCCCCAAATCCCATCCCCAGGCTCTGTCCTGGGAGCAGCAGCTCCCTGAGGAGGCTGAGGGAGCGAGGGGCCTGTGCAGAGCAGCTCTGTGAGCCCCAGCAGCCCGCGCAGCGATGGTTCAGGTGACACAACTGTATTCAGGCTCCTGCTGACACAAGCTGCTCGCTGAGCGCATTGGCCCAGCCTGCCTGGGCTGGAGGGGAGGTGGAACTGCCCTGGGGTGTCTCTGTGCCCTGTCCCAGCCCCCCAGCAGTGCCTGTACCTGTCCTGTCTCCCGGATCATGATGTTGTCGCTGTGCCGGTCCCCGATCCCCAGCACGTACGTGGCCACACAGTACCCGGCACAGGAGAGGGTGAACTCCTCGATGGCTTGGTCTAAGGCATCCCTGCAGAGGGCAAGGAAGAGAGAGAGAAATAATTGCATTTTGGACTCCAGTACTTCAGCACTGGAAAGCTGTTTTCAGAGTTTTCCGCTTGCAAATCATAGGAAGGGAATCACATCTGGATTCCCACAGTGTTCTCCCGAGGCAGGACTCCCATCCCTGCTGGACAGAAATGAGCTGCAATAACTGCCTGTAATTAAAGAGGTCTGAATAAGGTTGTGGCCACAATCTCAGTGAAAATTATTTAGTCTCAACTAAATTAACTCATTTCTCCATCTCCATGGATCCCAAAGACAAAGAGGGCTCCTGGAGTGACTCCTGTAATAGGACCCAAGGGGAATATCAAGGTTTGGATCCAGCCTGGGGGCAGTGCTACCATAGGCTACCAGAGGTCACACCAAGGTTGCCAGCAGTGACCCAGGTGCTCCATTTCTGCTCACACCCCACACAGACCCACACGATGCCTTCGGGTCTGCCGGGCAGGGAAGCAGCCACAGACACTGTGGGACAGCTTGGAAAGGTGCATAACTGAGGGGAGATGAGGAAAGGGGAGCCCACTCACCCCGGGTTCTTGGACTTGAGCCAGTTCAGCAGCGCGTCCTTGTTGAAAGCTGCCGTGGCCACCATGTTGCTCTTGTTCAGCTGGATGTTGGCGATGGTGTCCGAGTGCATGACCACCTCAATCAGCCCAGTCTTGTCTCCTGTGGAGAGGCAGCCATAAGGGGTCATCCTGCAGAGATGAAAGAAACCCTTCCACTGAAATCCTGCCCAGAACTGGGTGGTGTTGACTTTTAAAGCTTTCCCTTGGCTGCCGCGTCTCCTCCATCTCCCCTCTGCAGTTCTGTTCCCCAGTGCCACAGGACCTGCCCAGCTGCTCACACACCACCAGGCAGACCTGCTGGGGGCAAAATGAGCTTGCAGAGAGAAACAGCCCCGCCAGCCACGATTTATCGCTGCAGTAGGACAACTGTGGGCACACAGCTCACCTCAGGTCCAGGCCCTCCTGCTTCCACAGGATGTCCATCAGCTGGATCATCTGCAGGGTCAGCATGTCCTGACGCAGATCTGTGCAGCATTACAAGGGAAAAAGGGGCATCAGTACCTCCCAGTGTCCCCTCTCCAGTGCTCCTGTAAGTGGCCCTTGTTCTGCCCCTGCAGCAGAGCTGCTGGAGGGGCCTTTGCCACGTCTGTCGCTCGCTGGTCCAGCTCAGAAAGAAGATCAGCACAGAGCAGTGTCTGCTGGTGCAGGAACGGCGTGAAACTCCCGTGATTTTACTAAGGGAGGTACAGGCTACTTCACTTTGCCCAAGCTCTTCCCATGGCAGTCACTGTGGCCCAGCAGGAATATCTGCCTGGACACAGCGGGGAGCAGCCACCCCAGCCCTGCAGAGCTTGGACTGCTGGGGCTCCTTCACACCAGGCTTGGGTTTATGGCTCAAGGGGACCCAGCTACCACTGCACTGAAATCTACAGGAAAGAGGGCTGCAGATGGAATATAGAGTGGAGCTTATGATCTCTCCAGATTAGTGCCAAAAACCTGAAAACATTAAAGGTCCTCATTTCCACAATGTCTTGATTGTCCATAATTGGTAAATACTTGAGACTAAAGGATATGTTTTCAGGGCCATAATAAAGACTTACCATCTCCATTTTTAAAAATAATGCCCACTCCACCTCCACCTGTCTCTTCATTGTTAAACACAATCCATAAAGGCTTCATTTTGGAGTCCATGAAGGTGCACTGATCCACACTAGAGGAAATAAAGACACTACCATCAGAGTTCCCATCTGTTAAGAAAGCAGCCATCCAAGCTGCCAGTTCAACAGCACCTACGGACACTGGTGGAGTTGGGGACTTCCATGAGGAAAGAACCTTGGGGTAACCTGACACCTGGCTGCACTGCCAAACAAAGCACAGATGAGGAGGTGCAGTTCTCTTCCTTACCAAACTTCAGCGAGGATAATGTTGGGGTTCAGGGGGGACTGGAGGTGGGAAAGTGCTTCACGGTACGTTTCCTGCTTCATGCACACATGCATCATCTCCTTGGTTTGAGGCTTGGTGGCCTTCTGAGAACTCACTTTGACAAAGTCATTCAGAGCTTTCATCTTGTTGAGTGCTTCTCCCTGGGAAAAAAAAAAAAAGGGAGAGGTGGAACAGGGTGAATGAACAGGAAATTCCTGGAGGAAGTTTAAAAAAAAACCCCACTAAAATTTCCCTTGAAATAAAAATCCTGGATGTATCTCTTAATTTCTCTTCAACTTGTAGCAATTTCGCACATTGCACCAAAACAAATTTAGTCCTGTCTGCTTGAGGGAGTCCATAATTAACTGTGGATACTCTGCTGGGCACAAATGCACTGGAAGGTAATGACTGCACTGCTCTGAACCAGCCAGCTGTGACCTGCTCCCACTAAATGGTAACTCAGCCACTTCATCTAATACCAGCACAGCTCCTGGAGATTTCAAACCATTCTAGACACACACTGTGATCTGGGGGGTGGGTGAGTAAGAGATGAGGGAACTCACACGTGATGGGGATCTCCAGGCTCCCAACAGGATATGCCAAAACCAACACTGATGTGTTATGAGGCCTTTTTTTTGTGTTACTGATAACATCAAGTTGGAAAAGCCAAGAGCTCCAACCAGCTCCAAGCAAGAGGGAAGTCAACCTTATGGCTAAAAGCATATCTTTACCTGTTTCATCAAAACTTTCATGTGGTGGGTGCTGCCTCTGCAATAAGCTTCCAGGATCAGCCCAAACCTCAGGGAAACAGCAGGAACGTGCATTTCTGACCTGGGGAGAAGGGAGGTTACAGCAGTGCTGACTCATCCTCCCATTCATACCCACAACCAGGAGGGTGCAGAGCATTGGCTGCTGATTCTTTCTGTGTAATGGGGAAGGAAAAAGAAAAAAATGCCCCTCAACCCCAGAAGGTGATGGAGGAAAACCGCTGCCTGGGGTGGTGAGACATTTTCTGTATGACTGAATCACTAACCACTCCTTGGAGAACAGCACTTGGGGAGCAAGGACAGTTCTGGGCTTATGGCTCAGAGCTGGCAGGTGGCCACGGGTGTCCAAAGGAAATTCCAGCTCACAGGCTTGTGTGTGCATACACACATATAGACAAAAGTTCTGAAAACAGAACCTAACCCCGACGCCACCAACTCCACCGACGACAAAGGACAAAAATATATGAACAAAAATCTGTATTGTCCCCTCCTGGAGAGCTGGACTCGATGGTGGGTCCCTTCCAACTCAGAAAATCTGTGAAATTCTTATTCAGTTGCCCAAGGTAAAAAACAGCAGTTTCTGGGTTTGGGAAACCCATCAACGCTTAGATGGGAGACACAAGCTAAGGGACAGCAAATAAACACCCTGTCAGCTCTACATCCAGCCAGGCCTGCTGTCACACCTCACAGAGCCACCAGGAAACCAGTAAATGCTGATTTCGCTCCATTACTGAGAAAAAGCCTAAAACATTTGCCCCTCACCTCAGATGCCAGAAGAGGAAGTGGCCGATCTTGCGGTTGGATAAGGCCCTGTCCAGCAGGAACTTGGTTAATTCACAGTCTAAGTAGGACTCGTACTTGAGCACCTGGACGAGCTGCAGCAGGTATTGGAACACGTCATGATCTCTGGTGACAGAAGGGAGACACGAAAGGCAACCTTATCTTTACTGCAGAGACGAGGCTGTCAGGCTTGTTCACAGTCCCCCTCAGCAGCCCTGGCCAGGAATAGCAAGGGGCTCTCTCCCCTGGGGATCACACTTACGTCAGCTTCTTTAATGAGTTGATAGCGAAGGAACCAACATAACGGTCGGGAAAGCTGAAATCCAGCAGCTCCAAGGCATTCAGGACAGGCAGCTCTGGCCAGGTCTGAAGCAGGGAAATCATCTGTAACGAGGGGGGGGAAAAAAAAAAGGGAACGAGGTTTTTATGACAATGGATATAAATCTGAAGTTCTGCTGATGGAAGAGCAGCTCCTTGTGGTGGGTCACTATTTATAGATGCCTCACAGCAAGTTTGCAAATAGCAGGTCAAACCCTGAGGTGCCTTGTGCTGGTCTCTCACTGTCAGTTAAGAATATCCAATCCAGATCCTATTTTTCCCATGAATTAAACAGATTTGTTTTTCCAACCCTTGCCTCCAGTTTCTTGAAGGAATATATAAGACCTTGTTGGTTAGTAATAAATCTGGGACAGCCCACAGGGACAAACCTGAGCTGGGAACAGAAAACCTCCCTTTGGGGCACTGTGAAAGATCCCCAGCCGAGCTGGGCTCCCAAGCACCACACAGGAGTGCAGGCACTGAAAGATGGATCAGAAAGGGGCTGCCAGCCCCAACCTCCTCACCTGGGCAACGTCCTCGTGCTTGTTCCACTTGGTGATGATGAGCAGCTTTGCCAAGGCCTGCGGGTACTGGTCACGGATGTCGTACCTCATCTTCCACACCAGGTCCTTCTCGTGCTCGTACAGCTCCGTGTGGCTCCTCCGCTCCAGGATCTCCCTCAGCTGCAGCTTCTGCTCATGGGAACCACAGGAAAGAGCATACACAGGGCTCAGTCTCAACCCAGAGGACTTGCTCAGCTCAGAGAGACCGTGTAGGGCTTGGGGCATGACCGAGTTTGGTGGAAAAAGCTGGTGAGGGTAAGGTGGAAACCTCTGACTTGATCCGTGAAACGAGGTTTGCATGTAGCTGAAAAACTGCTGCCAGAAGACTCACCTCCTCAGGATCTTCTGGTGCAGCTCGGGGTGGTTCTCCGTTCCTCCCCAACTCCAGCAGCTGGGAAACAAATAAAAGAGTCTGAGAAAGGCTGCTCAGTGATTCTAGCTCACCATCACTTCAGGAATTTGTGCTGTGTTAGAGATCAGTCACTTGCTGCCTCGGGAGAAGGGAATCACCCCTCTCACAGCCCCAGTGTAGGTCAGGGACTCAGCAGGACCCCTCTGCTCATGCTGCCCCTGTCCTGGGGGTAACAAAAGTGAAGGGATGAGTCCTTTCCCCAAAAAGGGCACATCAGCACTCCCAGAGAGCTCCTGAGCTCTGGATCACTGAGCTCCAGGCTAACATGACCCATCCCAGTGCTGCCCCAGCACCCCCTGCACTGGCACAGCCTGTTACACCCCCTGAGCCAGACCCTGCACTGTGGGGAGCACACAGGCATTCCCTGGCAGAGCAGATCCCCCTTCTCCCCTCTAACAGGCACATTTCTTCTTCCACTTGTCTGCCCAGTTGCAGTGACAGATGGAAAATCCCCACCCCACACGGCATGTTATCGCTCTGCTGAAAGGCAGGGAGCTGCCTATTTTCACTTATTTCCCCTTTTATTCCTCTTCTTCCCTACAAAGCCTAACACTGCCTTGCAGTTTAAAGGCAGCTCAGTTAAACCTGTTTTTTAAACAAGTGCTTGTCCATAAGAGCAACTTCACCTCAGTAATGCGCAGCTCGGAAAACTATTCACCCAAAGGTCTGTTAGTCAAGAAAAAACGTCGCATTTTCAGTTAACAATATACATTTATCAAGTCTGCTTGTGCCCAATCCCTGTCGACAGCTGCCCAAGGGGCAGAGACACTGGATGCTCCCACCCCAGCCCAGCCAAGGATTCCTGTGCCTCCCAAAAAGCCATGCCAAGTGTCCCACCTGCTCGAAGGACGGGTAATACACGGGATGTGCTGCCACGCTGGGGAAGCAGATGACCAAGGCTGCTGCACTCTCAGTGTTGGGGTTGCATTGCACCGTGCCCATGGGGTTCAGAAGTTCCCCCTTCTCGTCTGAAAAGCGAAGCACACAAACCCCACGGAGCCAAATGTGAGGCTTTGGGGCAGAAAGCAGAGCTCTGCCTGCCCCCAGCTCTGCCACCGGGCACTGCCCGGCCCTGAGCAGCTCCTTCATCTCCCTGACCTCTGCCAGGCGAGGTGTACACGACCTCTTTAGGTCAGCAGCCACCTCTCATGTCACATGTGTGATGCCAAGTACAAGGCCTTCACCCGGGCAGGGCTCTGGATGCCATCACAACACGGAGCAGCGACCGCGCAGGGTCTGCTGCTCGGAACTGAGCAGCGAGGCAGGACATGGGGCATCCCTGTCTTTGTGGAGGAGCCTGGAGATGCAAAACAAGACAGGAGCTCCATCTCCTGACATACCTGGGAAGGAGGACCACATGTGCAGGCAGCACTCCCCGGTTTTCAGCTGGTCCTTGTAGTCAAAGAGCATGACGTTGACCCAGGCGATGGGACAGTCCTGCAGGGCACAGACAGCAGCTCAGCTGGGGCTGTAACTGCTAAAGGGGGTGAAGGGAAGAGAAGAACTAACAAGGGAGTGAGATATCCCCATGCAAAGGTCTCACAGTATCCAGGAACCCAAAGTTATACAATCTTTTCCAAGTCTGCAAATTGCTACAGGCAGGGAACTTCCCATTCAAGAGTGTGTGGGCACCCCCTCACCAATAAGTTGCTGGAGAGAATTATACCAGGAGCCATCCTGTCTGACTAACTTTCAAGTTCTCTAAAAGTTCAAGATGGCATCGCATTCAGGTGTTTGCCAAAACCTGGAGTCTTTTGTGTTGTGCTGAATGGCACCAACTCCCCCACAAATATGGCTAAAACTTCATCACCTGTTTTTCATAGCTGAAGAACATCTAAGTTTCCAGTGAGGCCTTGCTACTCTACACTCAATGATATTTGAAGGAGCTGTGATGTGCTTCCCATATTTCACAGTGTGGGGGGAGGGAGAAGAACCTCAGTGTCGAAACAGGGAACACAGAGCTCACATGACTGCAGAAAACTGGGCGAAGACTGCTAGAAATAGCTGATAATAGGGGAAAAAAGGCTTGGCTCCTTTGTGCAAGAATGAGCACTATCTATAGAAATCAAACCTTATGCTGCCAATCCCCCACCACACCCCCAAAATAAAACCCAGGAGCCCAAGCCAGGCTCGTCTGGGAGGAGGGAGACTCCAGCGAGTGACGGGACTGGGACCCGGCCAAGACAAAGAACCCGTCTCCCAGCTCAGCTCAGCCCAGCTCCCTCCCCCAGAGCAGGCCAGACACATACTCCACGAGTGATCTAAGCTTTCCTGCAGTCAGGTCCCCCAAATGGAACACTTTACCTCATCCAACAGCCTCAGCAACACCAGCACTCGGAGCTCAGAACACGCCAAGGCTCGAGCACAGGAACCGACTGGGAAAGGGGGGTTATGTGGCAAAAAGCTCTACTGAGATGCACCCACAAAGGGCATCATGTGTGAAGGGAACCACAGTGACACGTCTTCTGCCACTGGGGCCTTCTAGAGAGCGAGCAGACTTACCCCAAAGGCCACCACAGGCTTGGTGGAGGTAACAGAGTCCCCACTTCCCTCTAACGTGACAAAATGAATCACTTCCCAGCGGCCTCTCACAGACCCTGGAGCTGATTTGATTACACTAAGTATCTCCAGCAAAATCCCATTTGAGACATCAGCTTCCAGATCACAGGGAAAAGCCAAACACAACACCAGCAATAACCTTTCCTAACAGAGTACACGACAGCAAACCACAGCGCAGAGCCTGCCAAGACACAAGGCAAGATTCCTGGCGGGTAAGGCCCAGCAAAACAAGGATTCAGCATTCTAAAGACAGACATCTCCTGCATGATTTAGAGAAACACTGAAAGCCAACCCTCTGGGTGACATTAACCCTGTGACTCATCCAGTCAGCCTGAAAACATGCCTGTTTTTGTGGTGGTAAATGATTTAGTCCCACCTATCTGCTCTGCTCAGTCTGCACAGAAAACAACACACACACAGAGCATTAACTCTGAGCAAGTAAAGGGATTAATAATCAAAAAACCAAAACAAAATAAAAATCAGGGCACACTCTGACTGTAAACCTGCTCTTACCAATCATTTCAAATGATTTCTGGGCACCTCACTCACAGCTGCAGCTCAACACGTGGCAAAATCCTTTTGTGCAGAGCTCAGCTCTAGTAAATGTGATTTTAAACTAAAAGCTCACCAGAATGCATCCACCTCGTTAAGATCCTTTTAACAACTCAGCTAACCAGACTGTCTTGCCAATCAGAACAGCAAGATTGCCTTCTGACTGCTTCAAAACTGAATATTATTCCAGTGTGGCCACAAACATCCAGCCTGTGGATGAATCAGATCTTCTGTCCAACAAAGCCTCCAGCAGGAGCTGGGGTTGTGCTATTCTAAAATAACAAAAAACAACAATAAAAGGGTTGATCCTGGTCCCGGCCTCGAAACGTTTCCAGTCTGAAGTTTCCAGCCCTGAAATTGGTCCCCACAAGCAGGATTCATGAGCTGTCTGCTGCTCCCAGACATGACTGCACAGTAAGCCTGAGAACCCCACTGATGTCAGCCCAGTGAACCTCCCAGCAGCGAAAGGGAGGGAGCAGAGCTGCAACATCTTCTGTGATCCCAGTTGTCAGCCCCTCCTTTCTCTGCACTCTAGTAAGGATGGCAGGACTAACCCTCCCTCTAAGGCATGCTAACAGTGTTTTCATGGCCACAGAAACAATAATTCACAGAGGAACAAATGCATTTGCTGCTCATAAAGGAAACTCTCACATGCAAAGAGCTCGAGGGAGTGAGCTTAAGTTACAGCTCTGGGAAACCTGGAATTCAATTACAGGCTGCGCTTGGATCTAGTTACTGAACCATTAATGGGCTAGAAGTTTTGGAACAGAGGTGGGGAAAGTGAGGAATACCCCTACGTGTCCAGTTAAGAAGCTCAAATCAAGAGCTTTCAAAGTGATTTAACACTTTCCATCCTCAGTCTGCTATACCTGAATAACAGTAACCTTGAAGAACCTGCACTTCCATTTTACCTCACCTCAAGCTTTGCCACAACCAGTGTTTACATTCCTCAGCGTATTCCCCCTTCCTAGGTGCTAATTTGCTCCTCAGGGGATTTGCAGGAAAGACCTTATTAGAAAGAAAATGCAACACAGATGATGGTTTAACCTCAACTACAAAACAAGGAAGTTGCAGAGCAGTGAAAGAGAGACAGCAACACCAGTGATTCCTCTTTAAGTGCAGTCAGATGCTGGGCATGTTTCTTAATGGCCTTTCTAGAGAAGAAATGACACTTAAATAACCTTCCCAACAGGCAGCCACTCCTCAGCTTCCCGTTCCTGTTGGAGAAGTTGGCCGTTACTCTGTAAGCTTTTATTAATAGAAAGCCTCCTGAAAGCAGAGGGCCCTTTGTTCAGAGTGGTGTCCTGTGCCCTCCAGCCCTGGCAAGCCTGGCTCAGCCCCACCCTGGCTTTACTTACAGCTTTCTTGGACTTCTTCTTGGTGGAACGTGCCTTCTTGGCCTTCTCGATGACGGCATAGAGGGCAAAGCAGAGCCGGGCCATGCGGGGAAGGTCACAGATGTTGATGTCGAAGTCCAGCCTCTGCTTCCACACAGGCTCTGAGCACACACTCACTTCGGAGCTGGACACTGTCTTGCACAGCATCTCATTGCCGTGGAACAGCCCTGCCTGCACCACCAGCTGAGGGAAGGAGCAATAAGAGAACACGGTGAACCCGCGGTGAATCGCCTTGTTTGCTGAAGACACGTGGCTAGAAGGGGAATGGACCTGGGCACCCACTCCCCTGGCCAGGATGTCCTGCTCCTGCCTCTTTCCCAAATCATTGAGACATTCAGTTCTTTAGCCTTTATCTTTACTCAGCTTCAGGAAGGGCATTGTTATCCTCTTACTTTGTGCAGACTTGCATATTGCATATTGCATAATGTGATATATTCCTGCCCTGTTTGCTTCCTTTCCCAAAAGGCAGCCGTTCCCCTGCTCCCCCTTCATGGCAAACACCCTGCATATCCCAGGGCTCTGCTGCATCCTGCTTTCTGCCTCCACTTTGCCAGCCACCACCCCTCCCATCATTCCCTTCTCAGAACTGCACTTCCCCTCCTCTGCTCTTTGCAGCTTCCCTGTCCCTCCGCACCACTGCAAAATGCCATCACCACAGGGCAGCAGCTCTGCTTGCTGTGCAGAAGCTTTGCCAGGGCAGTGTTTCTAATGCCGGGCTTCTGCCTGGCCAGTTCCCTTCCCCTTCCTTTTGTGCTGCAGCTCAAGAACCTGCCCAAAGGCTGGATGGAGCACCACAGAGGATCAGGTGAGCTCACACGGTCAGCCACTGCTGCTCTCACCACACAGACAAGACAGAGGTGACTGGAAAAGCCCAAAACCCCAGAGCGAGCCAGTACCCACCTTCATTCTCTCGTCTGCATTGACCTTGCTGCCTTGCACCAGCTCGATGTAGAAAGGCTGCTCTAGGGACCAGAGAGAACCATAGTTGGGCTGGAAAGAGAAAAGGGTTCTGATCAGAAATAAATGGAACAAAGACCTCTCAAGCCAGCACCAGAACTCAGCTCCCATCACATGATTTCTGCTCCCACAGGAAAGGGCACGAAGCCTGGGACAACCAGGGCAGCCGAGGAGGGGGCTGGAAGGCTGCCTGGAAATTCCCACCCCTGAGACCCTTGTGAGGGACCCACCTTGAGAGAGGCAGGGAGAACCAGCTGCTGTTCCCAGCCACGATCAGCATCTCCACCTACGGACGAGCTGAGGGGACCCCACGGGCCACTGCCCCCTCTTACCTTTTTCTTGGGGAGCGGGGGGGGCTTGGGAGCCATCTTTGGGGGGCTGGCAATGCAGTTGGTCTGCTCATCCCTCATGGCAATGATGGCAGAGCAGTGGACCATGGTCAGGTGGGGGGTCAGCCCTCGGTGCAGGCAGCTGCGGATGTACTGCAGAGACAGAGGCAGGTGGGTCAGGGCCGTCACACGGATCACAGCTGGCTGAAGGAGCCAGGGGAGGA
Source organism: Pseudotriccus pelzelni (assembly GCA_035584735.1). Taxonomy (NCBI): domain Eukaryota; kingdom Metazoa; phylum Chordata; class Aves; order Passeriformes; family Tyrannidae; genus Pseudotriccus; species Pseudotriccus pelzelni. Next base: position 6,515,230 of record JAWMRA010000052.1, on the reverse strand, counting down.
CACAGCAACAATCAAATTTCAGTCCTAATTTATCTCCTCTTGCTTTGTAAGCCTGCGACTCACTGGGCTCATGTTGCCAGAACTGAGAATATGAAGTGGCTTTCACAGCTGGCATTTCATCAGTGGGCTCAAATGGCTGCATTAAGGGAAAACACCGAGAAGGGTTCAGCACTCCCGAGGGGAGTTTGCCCTGCCAGGACAACACAGGATTACTTGCTCGACTTTCAGGACGAGAAGCCCCAGCCCACCATGCAAGCAAGCAAATAATTCCAGAACCACGATCTATAAATGTATTTACACAGCACTTGGCACCCAGACACAGGCTAAGATCACTGGCCCCCAAACACATAGGGATCTGTTAAGTTGCTAGAAGCACCCCTTGCCCTAAATCCCACCCAGCTCCTGTCACTGATGTGCTGCACTCCTGTAAACAGCATTGTCTCCTTGCTAACATGTCTCAGTCCGTGCCCCCAGCAAGAGCAGGCCATGTGGGAAGAGCATTTGATAAAGCAAGACGCGAGGCTCACCTGGAACTGGTACAGGGGGTAGTTCCCGTAGAGATATTCCCACTTCCCGTTCACCTGCAGGGTGTAATCCTCCGGCTTCTGCAGCGTCTCGTGGCGGAACACAGTGGCCTGCTTCTTGATGGCATAGCTCATCAGCGTGACCGGGAACTCCTTCGGGGAGATCTGGAAAGTGAAGCTCTCCTGCAATCCCAACAACACAACACACGCTGTCAGACGCCAGCAAGGGGCTGAAACAGCACACACGCAGGTAACAACCCTCCTGCTGAGCACAACAAGGACAGGAAGCTGGAATCACACACACATCAGCCAACCACTAGGGATGTTTGCCAAACTGGGCAGGAGCACGGTTCAGCAGCGCAAGCGTGAGGCTGGAAATCAGGAACTTCAAGGCCGGTTTAAGCAGAATCACCAGCTCACGTGGTTGCCAGTCATTAAAAACCTTCCCACTGTCACTCCACCAGCAAGGCACAGGGTGGAAGGGTCACCACGCTCAAACACACTGCTCTGCAAGGCCCTTCTCCCTGGGGGTGGCTCCTGCTCCATGCCCGGGCACAACATGCAAAAATAACATTAACCAGGAGTAGCAGGCAATGACAGGGGCCCACAGGCAACACAGCCTGGTGCCTGCAAGGAGTGTGTGCTGAGCATGAGCTGAGCAGACTCCTGAGCTTCCAAAGGAAAGGCATGTGAATCATTTTGTGCTCCTCTCCTACCCAAAACCAAAAGGTTTCCACCCCATTAAACATGCAGCAACCTCGGCTACCAGATAACCAGTAAACCCAAGGCATGTTCAGGAAGGGGAACAGCTCCCTTGGACGGAGGCTCAGAGTCTTCCTCCCAGCCATCTCCACGGGCAGAGGAGTCTGGAGAATGGAGATGAACACATGGAAACACTATCCACACACACATTTTTCTGTCTCCAGACACCCAAAGGGTCCCAAAGGGGAAGCACAGACCACCAAACACTGGCACAGAACAGGTTGTGCTTTACCCCTCCAGACTGGAACTTGACGTTGACGAAAATGTTCTTGGTGGGGGTTTGTAGGGAGCCAGTCCCAAAGCCCTTGGCCACGGGCTCCAGCTGCAGGGGGAAGTTGTACTCCATCCAGGCTGCCCAGCTGAGCTGCTGCCTCTTTGCTGCCCTCTCCTCGCAGAACTGGCACATTTTGGTGCGGAAATCATTCACCTCTGGATCCTGAACGGAGTCGAACTCGTGCAAACCTGAGTGGAGAGCAAGGGAGAACGGCACAGAAGTGAGCCTTCTACTCAAGTGTCTGTGAAAGAGTCTTCCTGAACGCATGCCTAATATGTGGCCAAGAGGAGTAGAGTCAGCCAAGCCACCAGCTGTCATTTATTTACGATTTACTATCGACTCAACTATCCCAGCCCCCTGCCAGCAGGAGGGATCCCCCTGCTTGGGTCTCTGCACGCCCACCGTTCCCTCGCTGGGCCCACTGGAGATCAAACCTGCTGGTTTCTACCTCCTGCATGAGCAGGGCTCCAGCACCGCCCCGGGAGGCTGGGACAGGAGCAGTCCCACCTACAGCCCGACTGATGGCGGGGGGGAACTGACCTTTCCCAATGAGCAGGCTGATCTGGGAGTTGATGACCTTCTTGACCCTGTCCCCTTCGCGAGCCACGAGGCGCAGCACGGGCAGGAAGGGCTGGATGTCGCAGAGCCGCCGCTGCTCGTCCTCCAGCTCCTGCTGCTCCGCCGTCTGGTTGATGCAGGTGAACACATAGGCCTCGGGGTCACTGAGCATGTGGTACAGGGGCTCATACTGGGCGTGCTTCCACACCACCTGGGCCGGGCAACAGCACGGTGAGCCCCCCCTGCGCTGCCACAGCTGCAGCTTCCCCTCCGCGGGTCTTTTCCAACCTCTGCTGTCACCCAGCGCCCTCACTCTCCCAGGATACAGCCCTTAGGAAAGGCAGTGCACAGCCCAGCCTCCTCCCAGCACTCCTGGACCTGCACTCCCAGGCTGCTTCTCACTCTGGTGACTCCAGCTCGTGCTGAGCTGCCGTGTGGGTTTATTTGCAAGTGCCTTGAACTGATTTCCTTTTCTTGTGCTTGCCGTTTGTATCAGGCAACATAAATCCTTCAGTCTGAGTATTTAAATAACCCCCACCTGATCCTCACAGAGAGCACCTGCTGACTGTGGCCCTGTGAAACAGAGGGATTACTCACACTGGAAGCAAAACTGGGTTAAGTAACTTGCCCCCAGTAACATGAAATCTGTGACAAGAGCCAAGAGCTTTTCTCACATCTTGTCAACACTACGCAGTTCCCAAAGATCCTCCTCTCCCAGGGGACAGTACTCCCACGTGACTGTTCATATCCCATGTTTTACCCTCATCCCAAGGGCCTGCTACAGACAAACCTCTGGAGCAGATGGGCCTCTGGCTGTGACACAGACCTGTCCCCTAGCAGCTGGAACAAGGCTGTTACCTGCTTGATGGTGCCCAAGCTGGCATTGCAGGGCACACAGAGGTTTAAGTATATTCCTGTGGGCAGCAGAAAGTCCACCTGGATGTTCTGGTTTTCCCCCTTGGACCAAAATTCCGTAGGGCAGTAAATGCCTGGGGGCATCCTGCTCACTGCTTAGCTACCACCTGCAAGAAAAGGGAAGATAGCCTGTTGCTGTTGACCATATATTATCTGCTCAGTTCTGAGCTGGGCTCTGTTTAAAGTTAAAGTGAAAAATAACCCAAAGAAAGGAAGGTCAGCACAGCCTTACAGCTCAGGAAAACATGGACTATAGTCAACTTCCCAATTCAGTGTCTTTAAGCCACATATAACTACTGCATTTCCTTCTATTTCAATGCAACCCTCCCTTAATCCCTTCTAGACTGGGATTAACATCCACATCTGCATTTGAGAATGAAACAAAAGAATTTTCTTCACTTGAGAACAAAGGCACTTGTCCCAATAGCTCATCTACGACCAAGCAGCCAAGAGAAACAGTAAGTCCCTACCCCTGGCTGTGTAAGGCAATCCTCAGGCCACATGCTCCAAGCTCCACTTTGTTTTTCCAGAGCTCAGTTCCAGCCTGCAAGAGGGAGAAAGAGAGTTGTTGCTGGTTCCAAGTATGCATGTGCATTTTTATGCACACAAACAAATATTACTCTGCTGTATCTTCCCCCTCTGCAAGCACAGAAAAATGAAGTTTAGGGCCGAGGCAACCAAAATAAGTTTAATTCTATCTGCAGCCTTTCCCTTGGCAGGGCTCTACAGTTTATTCTCAGTGCACCCAAGGAATGCAAAGAGCAGAACAAGAATCTGAAGGCTCTCAGGTACAAGCTGCTGCTTTCAAACACAGGATGAAACAAAAGGCATTCACCAGGAGTCAGCTGGACATTTCCCCTCTCAAAGACACGTAAGAGCAAAGTCAGAGACACCCTCACGCTCCAATACCCATTCGTCCACAAGCAAAATACTCCAGCAATAAAACTCCAGTTTCCTGCACAGATGACAAGCAGCAGAACGTGGTGTCCCCACGTGCTGGGGGAGAGTGGGACTGGTGGTGTTGGCTCCCAGCAAGAGGCAGGGAAGTGCCTCTAACCAATTCTCTCCGAACACCTCAGCAGAGAAACCAGCTCACCTCAAGTCCCTCTCACTTACCAGAGTTTTTCCACCATGTCAGCAGAGGAACATCCCAGTGGTACAACCTGGAAGCTGCTCCATAGCCAAGGCTTCAGCCTCGTGCCCTGGGTAATTCTGTGTCCCTTATCCTCAGCCCACAAAACCAGCACAGAATTTGCTCGTTCACAATTGAAAACACAGCTTTGCAGCTGTCAGTGTGGAAACTCTGAAAGAGGCTGAGCAACGTGCTGCTGGAGATTCGGGTCCCCCAAACCGTGGTGTCCTGCTGGCAGCCCCTCCTGAGCCAGCCCCGGGGCCTCAGCACGACAAGGAGCCCCGCATCTTATCTGCCAGGTCCTGGGAGAGCACACCACTTCCCTGTCAGCACTGAGGTCAGGATTCCCAGAAACACGAGCTATGTTTTATCTGTCCTGCTTCCTCAGCGTACAGCCTGTATCACACAGCCACCGGATAGAGAGACCGCAAAACCCACCCCGAATGCGCCTGGAGAGGGAGGGGACACAAAGGGGGAGGAGGCAAGGTTTGAAGTTTGAATAAAGCAAAACAAGCTGGCCTTGTTTGCTGCTCATTAACAATAAAATCAGCAAGTTTCTGGTGGATCTGCTGCCTCAGCCTAAATCAGCAAACCATCACAACTCGACTGACCAGCAGACAGAAGGCAGAGCAGCGGCTGAACTGCTTCCTTCTGCTGAGGATTTCTACCTGTCACCACATCCCACTGGATATGAGGTGCCTGTCCAAGCTATGAACACTACAGTGTCAAGGTCAAGCTCAAGCTCAATACCTTGTCTTTCCCAGCTCACTGATTTAGAGGGATGTAGAAGGGTTTTTCCATATCCTGGAGTGGATATACCAAAGGAAGAATAACTCTGGAATTTCACCATCTCTAACACATAGTTTACCAAGCCTCTCCCCTTCCTACTGCTAAATTCAGAATTCTCTTTTTGTTGAACCTCAGATCTGATCCAGTGTGACAATTATTACATGAGGCAGGCTCTGCATAGGTTGGTACTCCTGCACCACCTTACCTCCACCTTCCCTTTTGCCCTGGGAAATGGAACAGAATTCTCCAGGCTGTAACCTTGTTTGCACTGTCTCGACCTCCTGAGTAAAAGTAACTACAACTCCCTTTTCTCTGGGTCATTCTGCCATTTATGAATAGCAGTATCACTCCTTTTTGTCAGGGTTGTTTTGAGATATACTCTGTCTTTCACTGCAGCAGCCTTTAAAAAACCCAAAGGATTCTCCATCGTAACTGACGGTTTTTAAAGCCCCAGCATTGCCTCAGACTTTCATCCTGGGGGATAGACAGATTATTTTTAGAAATCCCATCCTGTGGCAGGGTTCTGACCTGTAGGGTTGGTAGCCTGAGGTTCAAGTTATTCAACCCACACTTGACAAATTAATTTCCTGTACGACTTGAGTATCTCTCAGAGCCAGGGCAAGCCACGGTGAGACAGAAGTTCATGTTTTAGCGGGATGTAAACCCACAGAACCAACCTCCCCAGGTACACAGGTTATCAAAGAGTTCTGCTTATCAACACTGGGCCGCAGCCACCCACAATCTAAGGTAAGACACCCCCAGTTCTCCCTCTTCCTGCTGCAGTAAACTCCAAAACATCTTCTCGCTAGAAAACTTCCACATTCCCCCACCCACATCTTCCTACGACAGCCCTTCCTCCCCCACCAGCCACATCTCCCACAGCCCTCAAACACCGGGTTTGGGGTGCAAGGCAGGTGCAGTGCTGCCCTTTTGACAAGCAGGAAGCCCGTGGATGGGAACTGGCTGTGACAACGGGAGGCTCGAGCAGGCACAGGGCCAGGGGAGGGCCCCGCTGCGGGACAGGCTGATGCCCCCCGTGGGCTGTGCCCACCGAGCCGTGGGGCTCTCACAGCTGCTGCTCTCAGGCTGCTGATAAAGGAGCCCTCAAGCAGCTCTCCAGCTGCAGGCACAGCGTCTCTCTGGACCTCTCAGACCGTGTCAGAGGAAGGGAAGTGCTCCCTGTCACCCGACACAGGCCCCAAAGCATCGAGCACGTGCCCGGCAGGAGATTCCCATGAGTCCAACCACCAAGCTGTTCCCCACAGTTCCAGGACAATTCGAGTGCACTCCCCTTTTCACAGGTTCATTTCTGTTCCACGGAATATTTTTGTAAGGGAAAAGTTAAAAACTGTGCAAGACAGACTTTGCCAGGAAACCAGGGATGAAATGCACGTGGAGCCATTCCACACTGGCCCCTGCCTCTGGCTCAGACCAGCACAGTGGGCAGCAAAGACTCTCAGTAGCGGACAATTGCTCCATAACCCCTCATTAATTCTGAGGTGTGGAGTCATTTCCTGGGGGGAGCAATCAGGGAAGAGGCACCCATTGGTACTAACCACTTCCTTGGAGTCCCATGTGCAACAAACCCATCACACAATGCCCAGTCCTCTTCATCACTGGGCAGAAAAAGAGGTAGAGGAAAATAATTATGAGACAAAATTTCTTTTTTTTTTTTTTTTTCCTCCCATTTGCCTCAGTTCATTACTCACTGTTCTGCAGGAAAGCTACAGGCTGCTTTGCCCTCCTTAAGGTTTCCCCTTGCAGTAATTAGTGTAAAGGTAATAATTGTGCATCTTTACCACAGAGGAGAGCTGGCCAAGGCAGAGCTGATGTGCACATGGGATTAGTCCATGACTAGCCTACTAGGACAGAAATAAACCCCCAATTTTACTAAATTTCATGTAGAAAACACAGGCACGACATTAGTAATAGGAGGGAATATTTGCACATAAAAGTAAATTATGTAACGGGCGCATCTGAAACTACCCAGCCGGTATTTACGGAGCCAGCAGCCAACATAAAACACACTAACATGAATTTCCCCTTATGAAGTTTGTCAACCACACAGCTCTGCTGTTTACAGCACACAGCCAGCAGTGGCTGGCAGGATCACAGAGGGAGCAGCGCTGCCCAAACCCCTGCGAGGCTGCACAGGCAGACGCGGAAGCTCTGACACCCACAAGCAAATTGCAAAATTACTAAACCCCAGGACTACCAAAACACCTCTTGAGTCTGTAAGAAAGGAGCAGGTGATGCGCTGTGTGGGATACAGCAGGAAGCCGCCTTCTGGGGAGAGGAGGCCACGGGAATTCTGATGTGCACACGTGTTTGACGTGTCTTTGTCACACAGTCAATGCACTTGGCAGGTCTGAACAGACCCTGAGCTTCCTGTGAGTGTTCTGAAAGGGTTTTTTAAGCTTGGTCTTGGTTTTCTGGTTGGGGCCACAAGGTGAAACAATTCCACTCTGCATTGTAAAATTAACCCACAAATTCCCCCCCAAGGCAGACTGGGAACAACCCTGTAGCAGATAAGTGTGTTAAACTCTTCCTGCAGAGGGGGGACTCCAGCCTTGCAGGGGACTCGTCCCCTGGTGCCAGTCACTTAATCACACAGAAAAGAACATGTGTAGCTGCTTCCCTTTGGCATAACTGGCATTAATAAGAGAGATTTTGCTCTCGTGTCCAGAGGTGTTTCCCTCACAATGTCCACTAACCTTCCTGTAAAATACAGATGTATTAACTGCTATTAATCTTCTAGTAAAATACAGCTCTGTGTCCCAACTGTGCCACTAGGCCATCACTGCTCTCTTTCAGTTCCTGTGACAGTGCTGCACCCTCAGCACAGTCCTGAGTTGCACCAGAGCTCTGTCTGTCTCTGGTTCCTGCTTCAACACACACACAAGTGCAAGACTCGACTCGTGAACTGGATGGGGAAAAACTGGGACCCCTTGAAAAGGTGTGGAGAAGCATTCAAACACTGAACAACCCCTAAAATCAAAGGCTTTGGCTTCTGTACCTCCAGGGTTTGCTTCCTCTAATCCTAGTTTAAAATGTTCTAATCTCCTTTACTTGGCTTACTGTTATATGAATTCTCCCTCTACCACATATAAAAATCAAATAAAGGTTTTTTTTCAGATTATCAGCTTCTGTTTGTGCATCGATCTCTCATATCCTGCCACACAATCCCCTGCTCTGATTCATTCATTCTTTCAGCAGCAGTTCATTGTTCATCCAGCTCTACACGGCAGACACATAGTTATGTTTGATGATGCCTTTTGTTAGATTTCTAAGCCCCTGATTAATCACTTTTACTTACATACACAAATAGACTGATGTAGATGTACCGTGGACTCTACCCAGGATACCTGGGCAAGGAATGACAACATCCCCCCCCAACTCTTCAGGTCTCTGAGAAACTACAGAGCATCCTCTTCCCTACCAGAGGAGCCGATAAAAAATGGCACTTAAGTCCCAAAAATCAGCATCTTCTGTGCATCAAGATATCACTGGAGAGCCATGGGTTTTCCCACCTTCCATGGAAGTGTTCTGTGGAAACTACAAAGATCAAGCTTTAAACAACTTTAAAACACCCACTGGATCCAAAGAATGCCTCGGCTTGTGCCCTTCCCTTTATGAAATAAAGGCTTCTTTACTTTGAGCTGTTATATTACTCAGTGCCTGCCCTAGACACACACACACACTCTCCCACAAAACAGGCTCGTGGGGAAAAGTAATGGGAAGCAGAAGTACACTAATGTGATCTGAACTGGAGCTAACCTTGTTTGTGTGCAGGGCTGCTGATGGAAGGGCTTGTCGCTGCAGAAGAGATAGGAAAATGGACAGAATGGACACGTGGTGATAACAACAGGCTGCAGTTCCCGGGGCTCCCAGCTCCGGGAAGAGCCTCAGAGCAATGTGCCATTGTCCAAGCTCAGCAGAACCTTGGATCCAACCAGAGGGAGGGAAAGAGGAGCTCAGGTAAAGCAGCTTAAGAGAAAAGGAGATGTAAAGCCACACTTCATTCTGGGACTAAAACCAGGATCACCAGAGAAAGGCTGAGGAACATCAGGGAGTGAGAAAAGTATCTGATGGGAGACTCAAGAATCTTGCTCTGCTGGAAACTTCCAACCAACTTTTAGGCAAGTTCACAGTATTGCCTGAGGAACTGTCTAGTAGGAAACAGTATATTTAGTGGTTAAAGCAAGAGCTTGAAAACCATCAACACGTAAAGTTCCATTCCCAACCCTGACAACTGTTTGATGCACAACTTCAAACAACGAACTCCTCCGTGTTTCAGCTTTCTCACATGCACAACTACAACCTGTAACTGACGGGGGATGTTGTAACCCTTAAATGCTGGCAAAGTGCTTGTGGCATCCTTGCACTCTTGCTATTACTGCTCACGCGGGCAGAGTCTGGGAGCTGGAGGAAGTTGGGGAAAATGAAATCTTGCAGCTGAAGAGGTTGCTGCAATTAGGCTTTTTCAACTGCTCCCATGAGTGGACAATGCCAGAACCCCCCTCCCCCTGAGTGCATCTTGTTGATGAAAACAAAAAATAAGTCATGCATTTCTAATGACCTCCATCATGACATTCAGCTTTCTTTCCTTTCAGGTTCCCATCTCAGGCATCTACAGCACACTGTGTTTGGGTGTTAAGAGACTCTCCAGAGAGCTCTTAAGAGACTTCCTCATGCCCTGCCAGAAACACAGTCCAACCCACGGCACAAACACACATGGTTGGGGAGCAGCTAAACCAGGCAGCACAGCTCCTGCATCAGGGAAGGTCTGGACGACCAGATGTTGCCACTCCCCAAACCCGGGAGTGACAATTGTGGCGACAAGGTGCCATGTGCCCAAACCTCACCGGTAAAGGCCCGGCAGACACCCCAGCGGGGCAAGAGCTCACCACCTCCCCGTGGGGTGGACCGCTGCCCAAAACAACCAGCCATCCATCCATCCCGTCCATCCATCCATCCATCCACCGCGACACGGAGCAGTCACTGCCACCGCCACGGCCGCTTCCCGGGGGTGGGGGGGACACGGCGCCAAGGGCGACCCCTCGAGCAGCTCAAACCCGCGCACCGCCCGCAGCTCCCGGGTTCGGAAAGCCCCAGTTTCCGTAAAGCAGAAGCGCTTTTTTTCCCGCTGAAGAACAGCGGTGTCGGCTAAAGGAGCCGGGGCAGAGCCGGGATTTGCCGCAGCCGGCCCCGGCGGAGCCCCCCCGGCACCGGGAGACCCCCGCGGCCGCGGGCAGCTGCCAGCCCCGCTGCCCTGACCCCCATCCCGCATCCCGGCGCTCACCTGCGCTGGTGCCCGCGGTGCCCGGGGGGTCCCCGGGGGCTCCCGGGCGCTCCCGCGCTCCCGGCCCGGCCCCGCCGCCGGCGCCGCCCCGGCACCGCCTGCAAAGGGGCGTCGGGCACCGGCCGCGAAAGGGCCGCCCACCGGGTCCGCCCCGGCAACCCCCCCCCTTCCCGAGCCCCGGAACCCCCGCAGGGCCGTGCGGGATCCGCGCCGGCCCCGCTCCGCTCCGGGGATGCTCCGGCCCCGCTCCGCGCCGGGGATGCTCCGGCCCCGCTCCGCGCCGGGGATGCTCCGGCCCCGCTCCGCGCCGGGGATGCGCCGGCCCCGCTCCGCGCCGGGGATGCTCCGGCCCCGCTCCGCGCCGGGGATGCGCTGGCGCGGGGTGAGCCCGGCCCGGGTACCGCAGCCCCGCAGCGCTCGGCGCCCTGCGAGCCGCTCGCCCCGCAGCGCGGGGTGCGGAGGGTGCCAGCGGGGAATGCGGCGGGAGGGACCGAGCCTGGCAGCCAAGCGCGGAGCGTGTCCGGAGCGTGACGTGGCTGCCACCCTCCTGCCGCAGCGCCCTGTCCCCGAACCGCACTCGCTGTCACAGAGGGCGGCTGCGGGGCTGTGTAACAGCACGGCGACCAGGGCAGCTCCTCGACACACGTGTACGTGTAAAAACTACTCGCACATCAGGTGCAAAATGGTTTGGGATTCACTCCTTCCCTGGAAAAGCCCTCCTTCGACAACCTCAGCCGTGCAACTGTTATTCCTTCATCTGGAAAAGCGTTGTGCAATAAGGACGGGGAAGACCCCAAACCCCAAAAAGAGAGTCAAGTGGATCTGAGAACGAGCACAAACACCTCCAAGGCAGGCAAGCTACCCCTGGCTCCGAGGTAGGGGTACCTCCTGGTGTTCCACCTGCTAATCATGGGAGTGGGAACAAGCACTCCTTTATATGCTGGATGCCAAGGATGCACGGGGTTATCCACCCCTTTTTTTTCTCCCTCCAACCTGTTGTACAGGTCCCTTGGCCGCAGAGGAAACCCACCCAGGCAGCAACCCACAGTGGAAGGGCCCATCCCACCAGTGCAGCATCCCAAGGCGCCCCAAGGCTCAGTTGCACCCTTCACACAGAGCAGCTCTCCCCGCTTGTTGCTGGAAATCAGTGGTTCCAAAGCAGCAGCAAATGGGGGATCTGAAATGTTTCTAGTGTTCAAAGACAATAGTTCCTCTCTGTCTCATTAATTTTTCAGCAGCAATTAGATACCCAAAGACCATTTGTTCATTTGAAAAAAATCTCTCTTTCTTCACACGTCTCCTCTGAAGCGCCCACCGTACTTTGGGTCACGAACGAGAAAAGATTCTGAATGTGGATTTGTGATTGTAATTATTTCACTGCCACCCATGGAAACAAACAATCCGTGGTTGGTGCTACCGTGTCACCCTGACTAGTTTTGCAATTTTATGACTCCTGGAATCACCATTTTTCCTAAAGCTTCTGCTGCTGGAGGCATGTGATTAAGGTGTAAATTCTTTTTTTTTTCCATGTTATCATCCAAGAAAAGCTCATTATTCTTGCATTCTGACTCATTTTTTTCCCTGAACGTTACTAGCTGGCAACACAGATATCTTGCCATCAGTACAAAATGTGACTGCTGAAACATTTGTTCTTCAACTCCATTTGAATCTACTATCGTGTCTCCATGTGACCCTTTAACGCTCAGAAATTGTCTATTTTAAATCATCAGCCCTGACATGTGTTGAAGATATTTTTAACAGACTGTTTACAGGAATTCTGGTTTCTGTTCTGCATTTTTGTTTTTCCCTTTTCAACAGCTTTTCTATTCACCATCTCCAGGTTTCACATGTGGGACTGTACTGAACGCTAACAGGGCATTTGCTCACCTGGCCTGTGAGAAGCTGGACATCAGAAACTGTCAGAAAGGGGAAAAAGGACCTGAAAGTCAGAAAAATAGCTTGCAACCCGCTAGATTTAAGATCCAAGACCTCCAGGAAGAACAGAAGGGAAAGGTAGTTAGTTGTTTCTCCTCTGTGTTACTGAGAACCAAACAGTGCGTGTGAAGAGAACACCGGTGAGAAGGGTAAGTGGTGTCCACGTGGCGTTATTCCAACTGCACCCAGTGTGAGGGATGTGCAGGGCATGCCAGCTCACAAAGACAATCTCTGCTGCATGCCAGTCCGGTTTAAATTTACCCAGAGCTGTTCCTAAAACTCTGAAAGGTTAGTTTTGTGTGCGCAGCTCTCGGGTTCTCTCGGCACACAGTGGCACGTGCTCCGTGGCACTTCATCTGGTGAATTTGCCAGAAACACGATTCCCCGCTCCTGCTGAGTCAGGGGGATGCCACGTCCTGCTTGGGGAAGATGCAGACCCCAGCCTAGGATTCACACTGTCACACACCACTGAGAAATTTAGCCCATGTCCCGAGCCTAGATGAGACAGCTGGTCAGCTTTTGGAGGAACAGCAGAGGGAGAAAGAAGAGGATGACGACAACTAACGGAACCACAACACCTTGGTGTTTACAGGAACACCCAGCAAGAACACTTCCAACTGCCAGGGGAGCACCTGGAGAGACAAACACCCAGTCCTCCCTCCTGGGTCCCAGGCCATTCATGTCATGAACACAGAGATGTTGGCAAATGAATAGTAACACTTTCCGAAGCTGCGCTCACCGCTTCCACACGCGGGGCTAGAAGTCACCTCTCTCATCCTCCCCTTTCTGGGGCAGGGGGTAAACAAATAAACAAACCAATGCACCAAGCTGGCCGCATTTCTTTGCGCCACAAGGCAAACAGGAAGCCCCAGCAGCTCTAGGAGAGTGGGGGCTCTTTGCTCCATGTGGTTAACGCGACTCAGCAGAGGGAAACCGCGCCTGGCTGCAGCTCCGCCGCGCCGCTCCAACACGGCTGGGAACCTGCTCTTATTTAAAAGTCAGAGGAGGGTTTTGGGTTTGTTGTGTTTTTTTTTTGGTTGTGTGTTTTTTTTTGTTGTTTTTTTTTTGGGCAACGAGGTCTGAAGTAGGATCAGAGACATGTGAAGTGTGCAGCGCTGACCCAGGCCAGCTGTCAGCGGGGAGCAGAGAGCTCACCTGGGTGAGAACAGCCACAGGACACAGCCTTCGCTGAGAAAAGCCCCTGGCCAAACTAAACTGCTTCAAGATTTGACTATCAGTTTCTTTTTGCACGTTACACAGAAGCTCTCGGTGCTGTAGCACAACACCACACTGCTGCAGGCTCTTGGGATTTCTTTAAACACACACACACATATATATATATATTTGGGGCACACAGCAGTGTGCACACTGAAGGGACATTAGGATATCAGGATGAACTGCACTAAATCTTAACGGCACCTCACAGCCTCCAACCTCTGTACACGTTCATTTTCATGCTTTGAGCTTTCCAATTCTTCACTTCAAATAGTCAGAGCTGCCACAGCCTTACGAATTCCAAGGAACTTCACAAACAACTTAATACCACTGTGTTTTACGGATATTTATTCGAGTAGGACAGAACATAAAAGGTGAGAGGAGGACTTGATGTCCATCACTTCAAAAATCAGTGCTAATGCTCCAAGGAAAGCATTGACTAATCTAAACCAACTGCAGATCCAAGACCTTTGTGGGGGAAATTCAGATATGAAGTCACAATTTTAATGTCAAGCCCCATATGACTGTTCCTACAGCAGTCAGCAGTGTGGTGGGACATTAGAGATAACACATCCAGACTGCTCAACTTGCCAGAAGGATTATCAAAGCAAACACTAATCCCAGGGAAACCGAGCTCTGATCTAGCACTGATGCGACAGCACCAACCTAATTTGACATGAATTCCTGTTTTATAGGAACACAGCACTACTAACAATAAATAATAAATAGTAAATGTCGCTGATACATTCAGAACTCACACACTTTCATTTGTACTGCTTAAAACACTTAAATAGCATGCACTGTAAACTCTGTGTGCCTCTGGCTCCACAAGGCTGGCCTGTCCCTGGCTAAGGACAAGGCAGGGGATGAACACCAGGTGAGGATATTTAGAGGAACAAACCCCAAAGCATCACAAGCACAAACATCCTTAGCCAACCCCAAGCAGGTTCTGTTTCCCTCCATTCCTCATCTATGCCCAAGCAACCTTGTCAGAAGGACATTTCTCGGAAGACAAACGTGACAGTTATTTCAAAGCTCAGACTTCGGGCCAGCTGAGGGCACGGTGGTTATAACACGAGTTGTTTTTCTTTCAAGAACAAGGCCACAGTTTGCTTGTTGATGTTGCCACAAGAGAGATTTCAGAGGCTAAAACCACGACAAAGCCTCAGCGTGTTTTTTCCCTTTGATGGACACACATTCGAACAAAAATGTCATTAAACAAAGTCTTTCCCGGAGCTGAGCTGATGGTGAGTTATTAGGGAGCGGGATTCAAGGACCTAAGCAGCCTGTTCAAAAAGCCTGTGAAACAGTGTCAAGCCAAAATGACAGAGAGAAGGGAGAACAATGACAAAAGATACTCTGCTCTCTTGCTGAAGGCCAGAGTGGCCTAATTTGGTGTCCTTGTCCAGATAAAAATACTGTTTTGTTTGTGAGACTACACATTTAAATGAAGGATACTGCAGACTGGAGAACAGTGCGTTCCTCTGTGACTTCCCCATAAATGTCTGCAGAGGGGAAAAAGTAACGAGAACTGACCCAGGTTAGCTGCAGTGAGCAGCTGAGATTCCCATCTTGATCATCAGCAACACCACAGGACTCGTACAGGAGAAAAACCCCTGGAGGCAGTTCTGCTGCAGAATTATCAAAATGAACCTCCTCGGTTGTTTCTTCAGCAGAATTTCTAAACCTCTGCCCAGGCCAAATGATTGTGTGAAGGAAAAAGGCACGTTCTGTTAAGCGCTGGTGTTGTAAGCAGCACCTCATCCCAGAGAACACAGTGGAAGGTGTCAGTGGAATGTGAGATAGGAGGAGAGGCTACTGACCCAGTTCTGCAAGATACGTGAGGCTACAGCTAAGTCAGGGATTGCAGGGTGAGTTACTGACTGCAAAAATGTAGGACGAAATAGTTTTTGGGGAAAAAAAACCTCCACAAACACAAACCAGCACCAACAAAAATCCCCAGCAGAATTACACACCCTGCTGCGAAACCCCAAGGCTTTCAAGGACCAGGGTCTGGAGTAAGGTGTTCATGGTCTGCTCCTCGTCCTGTGCCCGATGCCGTGGATTTTACTGCACCAGGTTTGCCTGAGCGCAGAACACACACAGTATCACCCTGTGTTCCACAGGGCATTTTTGTGAAGCTTTGCTGGACGGTGCTGCACAAGTTCAGAGCATCAATAAGGTGTCCACACAAAATATCACTTTGTTATCGTGTCAGAACGTCACTGCAAACACACACACAGCACCTCCCCTCCCCCCCAGGGAATGCTGCTCAAAAACTCACTTCTGTCGAAGATGTTTTTTTGATACAAAACAAAAAAATGCCAGGCACAGCTGGTCAGAAGCTCTATCCCTTTTCTGACTCTCGGTTCTTCAGGAGGGACAAACAACTTGATCTGAGTGATCTATAAACCCACAGATTTCCATTATGAATTGTGACTGCCTGTTTAACTAAACCACCCTGCTGAATCTTGAAATTACTCTGAGGGGATTCTGGATCCTTTTCTTTGCTGCCAGAAGAGAAGCAGCACCCAAGTCTTCCCACACTCAGAACTACAGTTCAAGCTCACATGAGCGCTGGGTTCTCAAAAAAACCCTCGTAAAATTAAACCTCAATGATAAAGTCAGAGCACTGAAACGAAAGTCCTTCATCCAGTTTGGGAATTTTGGGGGTCTTTATTAATTGTTTCCAGTAAGACCGGATCTTGCAGACTCTTGTGTGGGTGGCTGGCTGCACACAGGACAGATGCAGGTGCCTGCCTGTGCTAAATATTTTGCACAAACTCATGAGTTTGTTATATTTCAGTGGCTTTTGTTTAGCTTTATTTGACATTTAAAATGTGTCTTCCAAGCTAAGCAACATTCAGAACCCAAACAAATACGCTCTCTGCATGAAAATCAGAATATATGTATCGTGTTACCAAATGAGGAGGATGCCAGTGACAAATGCTTCAAGAATTTTTTTAGCAGCCACCTGAAAAATCACTTAAGAGTCAGAAATAAGGAGCAAAGGCCAGCGCATGAGTCACCAGTGACAACAAGGAGAAAAGGAATGTGAAAGGAATTTTTTTTTATATTTTTTTTTTCTAAAATGAGAGATGGCTTTGGCTGAGAGAAAATTATTTTTTTACTGTCACCAGAGGAACATTTCCATTTGCAAACAGGGGAATTTCCACCTGAGACATATTGATGAAGACTCATTTACATAGCTGGAGGTAAAACTGCTTTTACCCTGGGAACAGTGTCGAAGGAAAAACAAACTTTTCGTCAGCAGGAAAGTGCAAAATTTTTTGTGCTCAAATTTTGGTCCAGAAATAGATAATGTTTGTTTTCATTACATCTTTCAAAATATTTACAAAGAAGGGGAAATGTATTTCACAGAAGTGAATAGTCCAGCCAGCCTAAACAGAACCAGGACTGGGAAACGGCGCTGGACAGGATTATCCATGTAAAGCACTCCAAGGGTGAGTGTGCCTCAAAGCATCACATAAAAAACTCTGTTGTTTATTGTTACAGCATCATCATTTAAAATGTGGCAGCAGCTCCATGTGCAGGGCTCACCCTGCCCCTTTCCCTGACACCAGCCGTGCTGCAATCTCCCTGCCTTGGTTTCCCTCTCAGCACGGTGGGAAGAGGAATATTTGCTGGATCATTTAAGAGATCAGCATTTTTTTTCACCCACCCTTGTCCTTTATTGTTGGATTTTCTGCTATTCCCACCAAAAGGAGAAAAGACAAAGCATCACAAACCAGCAAAGTCTTTAAAAATGAGTCTCCTAAAGCCAGAGAGAGAGTGGACAGCATGGAAGAGCACACTGCTTATTTCAAGTTAAAAAAAGAGTCCCACTCATTGAATTGATGCTTTAGCTGAGTCTCGCACATTAAGTAAATCATCTACTCCTGAACAGATAATAAACCAGTCCATATTCATAAACAAAACTGAATATTAATTCAATTATTAAATCAAGTGAATGGTGGCAGTTTCCATGTGCAGTCTTAATTGCTTTCTAGAAGAATCTGCAGTACCTCTTCAATATGTGTACATTTTACATCCCTGAGTAATGAGGCTTCACCTCAGTGACTGCTCCATTTTTCCAGAGTGATCTAACACAAATTACAGAGCTTACACACCTTTGCCCACACAGTGGCTCGCTCGGTTGGAAAATTGTAAAGATTTTAGGTTGAATTCGACACAACTTTATTTCCACCAGGTCCTCAATAGCCACTGCCTGTATTAGCATGTCGAGGTCACAGAAACTCACTCCCCTTCTCTCCCAAGCAGGAGGAATTTCGGTATTATCCAGACTGCCTGGATGCCCCTTTTCTAAGTGATCTCTGCTCAGAGCTGCTCTGCACCATCACAGAGACCTCAAGTCCAGCTTCACCCTGACAGTAAGAGGAAAGAACCATCAAACAAAAGCAGCCATAAAGCACCTGCAGCCTGTGGTGCTGGGGGGGGCTCAGTGACATGTTAACCTTGCATTGAATTTCCTATTTTATTTCCTTGCTCCTTGCAAGAGGAAAAAACTCAGCCTCTCCATTCCTTCCTCCCACCCACTTTCTGTTGGGTGTTTTGAGTGACTGGTGTAAATTAGCTGCAGTCAGGAGCCAGATTTTTCAATTTGTTCTCCTCCTAAAGGCCGCGGGTAGAGATGCAGAGCAAAGTCTGCCGGATAAATTGACAAAATGACAGGGGTGAGGAGAGCACGGGGACAGACACACGGGGTTAGAGCTCGCAGGCGGCAGGAGGAACGATGCTGGGACGCCGACAGCATCAAACCAGGGGCACACCCCTGTCAGAAGGGAGATGGATTGAGCACAGCTTTGCTAAGGTGATGCTTTCAGAATTAGTGTTGGAAATTTAGTGGAAACATTTAGTGGAATCTCTGCTCCCGTAAGCACCAGCTCCACGGGTCTGGGCTGTTTGTACAGCACGGCAATGCTGCCAAGCCCCACTGCTCTGGGTGACTTTAAGAACGAAATGACCATGTGCCATCCACCCATTCATCCACCCTTCGGCCCCCCTGGGAACCAGGACACTCACTCAGCCCTCTAGAGAAAAGTTTGCAAAGAAAAGGGGCCTTTAAAGACATTCCTCTCCACCAGCAAACCCCACCTTTTGACTACACTTGATTCCTTCGATGTCAAAAGCAAAGGAAACCCACAAGCCCCTGGACTCTAAAAATACACCCTTCCTCTCCTCCTGGACTTCTCCTTTCGCAGAAACATTTCACTTTCTGGGCCACTTCCCAGCCTGTCACATTTGTCTCTTGGCTCCTGCCCTGGAGCCAGACGAGTGCCCTCTCAAAGCACAGAGCTCCTGGTGATGCCATATGGGCTTTTACTGCCATTACAGCACCCACTTACAGCCCATTCCCTGCTGACGGGTCGTGCCCTGACTATTCCTCCAGCACATTATTTATTTACCATTCTTCTCTTCCTTCAAAGCTATATTGATCGCTGTGCTTGCTCTGTGTGTTCCCTGGGATGGGAAGTCACACACAGCAGTGGGAGAACAGACACCAGCACTACCGTCTGCTCCTGAAACACCAGGGAGTTCTGCCCCATGGTCACATGAACATCCACAGAGCAAACTTTTACCCTGGAGTAGCTCCCTCAGATTAACAAACGGCAAAAAAGCCCCAACCCAACCAACCCCTCAAAACCCACACCCCATTTTTTTTTTTAACTGCTGAATCAGAACCAGCAAAAGCCCACAGAGATTTGAAATGTGCATCCCTCCTCTTGGCAAAATAAAAGTACAGGCACCTGATCTCATTTACCACCTGGTCCCCCATGGCTCCTGTCTTTACTGAACCTTTGTCTTGCTTCATCTCTGATTATGGACACCCCAGCATGTTTGGTGGTAACAGATTTGTCCCAGGCACTGGGAATTGCTCAATCCACAGCATCAGAGCATTTTTCCCTACTCCTCTTCCTGAACCTCTTTTATGGGGTTCCAGCTGACCAAAGGAGGGAAGGCAGCCAAACATCTACTCAGCTTACAAACGACAAAAAAAATACCCACCCAGCACGTGAAATCCTGCTCAGTTGCACAAAAGTGAAGATGAGAACACCCAACAAACTTGCACAGGGTTGCTGACAGAGCCAACTCCCTTCAGTGCCCTTCAGCCACTTTGGACAGCAGTGACCAGCCACGGGGCAATCCAACCCTGATTAATTTTTGATCAGTTCCCTGATGCTCAGTGTTTCCAGCTCGCTCACAGATGGCTGGGCCTGCTACCTTGGCGGTGCTTTGGAGACCTCGGAGCTCCAGGCTGGCACCAGCAAACACACGTCCTGCCCACATGTGAATGAGCACAGACTGAATGAGCTCAGCAAACAGAGCTCCCAGCGTCCGGGCCCGGGGAAAGTGGCCTTCCTGCAACACTGGCAGCATCAGGAGAAGACACTGAGTGTGAGTTGTCCAGCGGTCCTCCCCTCATATTCCCTTGGGACCACTCTTATAGCAGAAAATTAAAACCAGTCACACTGCTTCTCTTATGTCATAAAAAAAATATATATCTAGAGGAAGAGGCCATAAAAAAAAAAACCAACCAGCAGCACAACTGATTCAGAAAACAATGTTTTCCTCTGCTCTGAACGAGGAGTCAGCAGCTCTGATTGCATATGTGCGAATTCCCCCAAAGTTTCCCTGAAACTTTCCATTACAGAGAGGCAACTGAGCTCTAGTATTAAGTTTATGCTGATACTTGTTTATTTACCTCAGTGAAGACTATCTGTTAGATCTTATCGTGGCCGAGTGAATCACCCTCTACTACACATGTGTAGCTGTCTCTCCCCAAGGGAAGGAGCACGGCTGCAGTTCTACAGATCGCAAGTGCTCCGTGATAAAGGGGCTTCTCCCAGCACTGCTTTTCCCTCCCCCTTTTTTTTGGCTGGTTGCCCTCACTGAAGAACAAAATTCTGGTGGGAGGACTGAGAACAGCCAAGTGACAGGCTGTTTCCTTGAAGATACAAGACAGTTGTAGTTTCATGCTACCTGTGTGCATCACAGATTTACGAAAACCAGAAGACCTGCTTAGGTAATACAGGAAAATATCTCTGTGACAGCTTGCAGGGCAAGGAGGGAGCACCTGCTAAATTCTAAGCAGAGGTCCCTGGAAGATTTGTCGTGGGGAACCAAACCAGCAAGGATAACAGCCCTAGGAATTAATCTGGATGACACGAGTGAGTGTCACCATGAAATCACCAGTGACCAAGTGACATCCAGCACACAGCAGAGGCTCGCTGTTAAATCTTATTAACTGTATCCTTGTATCACAGCAGACAGCTCTGCCCACAGATCAGAGACCACAGCATTACACTGCAAAAATCATTCATGTGCCTGCTGGTGGCTCTGGAAGGAACTGTAGAATGAAGGAGAGAAAAAAAGGAATCCTGATGGAAATCTATTCCTGTCACTTAGGAGCCTGGATTAACCAGCAATCTGTCCAACCCCCTTACAGCCCTGGTACCAACTCAAATATGGGAAAGCCAGGCAACCCTTGTCCACAAACGCTTGCACCAGCTGTGCTCCTCTCCCTGTGTCACTGCGCACATCTGGCACCACTGGTAACTATCGAAAAGCCACAAAAATGGCACTTAATCTGCAGGAGCCCGTGGTGGAAGCAGCTTGAATGAGAGGATGCCCCCTCCCTCCCTGCCCTGCTCTGCCTGCACAGCTCATACATGATTTTTCATCTCTCCCCAGCCACTGAGTGAAGGGGCATCTTACCCCACTCCCCTTCCTTTCCCATCCCCAGTGAAGTCCTGCCTTCCCGTGCTTTGGCAGCTGTTTTTTCTTCTCCTCCCGGCCCATTTGCCTGCTGTTGTCTTGCTAATTATTTTTACAAGGCTCAATAATTGATGCAATCTCTCCCATTTTTCATCTCCTTCCCACAGCACTGTCTGGCAAGCCAGGAACTCCTCCAGCAGCTGTGCTCCCTTGGCTGCCCACCCACCTCCTGGGGAGAGGGACCAGCGCCAGAACAAGACTCTGCAGCCTAATCCTCTATTTACCTTTCTCCGGACTCAGCAACTATTATCCAGAGGAGCAGCTTCTGAAGTCACTTAGCAACGTGCCAGCAAACCAAAGCTCTGATGTCACCAACAGAAACAGCATCTTAGAAACACCCAGTTGTCTCATGCCTTGAACCAAAGTGCCTGTGGCCCCGCAGCTCCGTTCCTCAAAAAATTGTTCCTTCTGGAGAATTTGTCTTTGACCCACTGGCAGACAAAGGAGCAACACTGCGATTTCAGTTTAAAAATAATCTTCCATTCTGCAATAATCACACTGAGGAGAGCACAGGGCTCCTGGTGCCTCTCTAAAGCACATGGCATTGAACAGGAGCACGGACCAGATGCTGAAGCGACACGGGTCTGTACTGTGGAGCAGTTCCCTCAACCTCTCAAGTTATTCATCTGTAAAGATGAATTACAGATTTAAAATAGCTTTCTTCACATTTTGCCTTTTACTGATGGTCGAACAGGCCATTCCCCACCCCCCTCAAAACAGAGGGGAGAAAACACTGCAGTAAATACAGGAATTACACTGACAGCAGAGTTCCTACTGCAGCTTCTTTGGTTTTTTATGAATGCTGTTGGGCTCCAAAAAACAGAAGTCACAGCCCATGAGAATTTTCAATTCTTTGCTAATTTCCAGTTAAAAATTGCTGCCTGGCTCTCAGTTTGGGAACCACCTCTCTGAGCAGCTGACTGTGGTCCAGCCTCCGTACAGGCTGCCAGTGGGAAGGTGGGGCAGCTCCTTGCTGCTGCACTGCAAACCAGAGGCTTCCCCATTTCACACCCCGAGCAAACCCACACTGCCTGGTGGGTTTTGAGGCACAAAACCCCAGATTCTGCAGGAATCAGCACTGGTGGTTCAACATCCAGCATCGTTCTGGCACTGAGAACATCTGGCTCACTGTCACAGGATTCCTACCCACGGGACACGCTCTAGTTTTGTCCATTCAAGAGCAGAGTGAGGAACACAACTGCCAAGGAGGGAAATTAATGGATGGTTCTGCTGCACAGCACTGAGAAGTGCATTTATGAGGGGCACACACATCCCCCCCCACAGCATCAGCTCCTTGGAGAGCCACTTCTGTGGGACACAGTGACAGGATCCCACCTGCAGGAGAACACAACCCTGCAGTGCCTTTTCCAGAGCCTGCACCAGGACCTTTAGCAGGTGTTTCCAGAGGTTTCTTCCAGCCTACCAACCTCCACCCCTGTCCTCCCCTCTGCCTGCAGCTTGTTGTTTCTAAGAGCAGTGGTGTGAAAAAACAGGAAGCCATGCAGAGAAGAGAGAGAATACAGATTGAGGCACGAAACTGCACCAGCAACAGCTCCCCCAGCACTCACCCCACCCCCTCTTCCCTTCCCACCCCCTCACCACAGGCCGCATTCTCGATGAGAAATGCTCTACTTGCTCTTGACGGGAAACTGGTTACGGAGTCGCGTGGCCGGAGAGCCACGGAGGGAGGGGAAACCCAGCAGCGTGTAGGGGAACATCTCACTGGGCTCTGCTGCTCTTGGGGGGGGTCCCATGGCCAGGGAATTAAAGGAACAGGCTCAACAGACACTGCTCCACAGGCAGCTCTGAGTCCATTTTACGCTCCACGGAAAAGCGTGGAACTCCTTTGTCCTCCAAAGTTCAGATTTGCAGCTTCGAATATCTGCTGAGGACCATTCTACAGAGCTGTTTGAGCTCTATCCCTGGTCTGCTGCAATCAAACAGCTCTTTGCACCATTTTATGCCCGTATAACCTGTTTAAAGGACAAGGATTCTGAGTCTCCACCTATTGAAGAAGGACAGCGGATCATCTTGCCTGCAGCTCTCTGCATCCACAGCTCTCCCAACTCACCCTCTGCTGGCAAATCCTGACACAAAGACTTCTGTTTTGCAGCAATCTTCCTTGCTCACACCCTTACCTCTTCAGTCTCCAACACCAGGTTGAGAGAGTGGAGATGAGGAAACAACAGTTTGGGGCAAAAACACGCGTAGGGGACAGAAAGGCCAAGCAAACTGCTGACAAACACACAAATACCCCAAATCCATTGCACGGAAGGTACTCCCAGCTTTGTCTCTGCTCGTAATCACATCTGTGCTTGCCTTGACCAGCTATCTGGGTAACACAAGAGGAAAAGGAGCAACACCTTGGGAGTCCTGGTGATGCTGAAAGCCAGGAAGAAGCCCAACACCAAAGGCAGCTTGGCCAGTGCTTCTGGAGACCAGCACTCAAAATTCAAAGTGAACGCGGGTGGGACGAGCGTGTACAACCCGAGTGGGTAACAGCTCACAAAATGAAGGCACGAAATGACCTCCCACATCCCCCAGTGAGCGACAGCTCAGCATCAGTGATGGGCATTAACGTGTTAAAATATCGGCACCTCCCCACGCCGTGCTTGGATTTTGTCAAAAGTCTTTTATGTCCCTACTAACTCAGCACCACGCACAGATAAACTGGCCCCCTCTTCCACTCTTAGTAACACATAAACCCATTTTTAATTGCTAAAACCAGAGGGGAAGGAGCGAAGACAGATGAGAGGCCGCACAATGGAAAGGAATTAAACAGTCTGATATCTACTGGTGGGAAAGGGGAATGCTGTGTTTCCTCAGCCATACCCAAAGCCTCTGCACTGCTCACAGAGGGATGTGCTGGGCTGAGGTTTATTTATAAAACCTATAAGAATGTTGACCTAAGGCTATAACTCGAAGGAAAATAAGCAGAGGTCAGATTTTCTAAATGCAGTCACAAGCCCAAGAGAGAAGCTTACCAGTAAGAGCCTCAGCTGCTGGAGGGATGCAGAGCACAGGGGAGGCTCCGGTCCTTCTGAGCTGACAGGAAAGCCAAGCAAACCAGGAGCCATCCCCTGGTTTAAGTGCAGCCCATGCAGCAGCTTTCTGTTCCAGCCACAGAGGCAAGGCAGGGGCTGGGGGGGAGTTCGAGGGTGCCTGAATGAGCCTGAGGGGGATTCCCAGCACCTCCCTGTGCTGCCAGAGGTAGCCAATCTTCCCAGGCTCTTGGGGGTTTTTGTCTTTTAAAATAATGAAGAGAGAGAGAGGCTCCTACAAGTGGTGAGATACAGAGCAGGGCCTTTGTCTAAGTGCTCTGAATAGTTCTTTGGAAGAGCCCATCCCTGCTGACAATTGAAGGAGCCTCTGGAGAATGCAGACAGCTAAAAGAGATGATTAACTCTTTTGTGGCATCCACATCAGGACATCCATGTAAGAGAGAACTATTTGCCACTGGGGCTGTGGCTCGTTATCCAAACCTGCTCCCCCCAAAAAAAGGACAAAGCAGGTGCAATAAGGAGCATAAGAGGAGGCTCCTCACAAAGTGGCCTGCGATCCAAATACTTGACCCACAAGTAGCTCAGCCACGTGCAACCCTACTATTCTTATAAGGAACACCATGAACTCCACCTACATCTGTTCGGACCTGCCCACGGACCTCGTCACCCTAAGAAAAATTATCCAAGCCCGGCATAACTGGGGGGGGCACTGGCGGGAGAGGGGGAGCAGGAGGTGAACTTTCACCGCAGGTGAAAATGGCGCTGGGACGTTCCCACCTCCACGTGCAGGGTTTCAGAATCGCTCTTTGACGTTGCTCCGACCTGTATCTATCGTTTCGTTTTCCCAGAGGGGGCGGAGGAGATGCCGGGCTTTCACCGACCACCGGCTTTAGCCCCGAGCACCGGCCCTTACTTTGGGATGCTGGCACAAACGCCCCATCTAGCGGCAACCGCAAAGGGAAAAGCTGTGGCACCGATAAAGTGCTGGCAAATAAATCACTCTTTACCAATTAAACAGGCTGCTAAAAGCAATGGAGGGCCAATAGGACACGTGAACGCACTGCAGAAAGAAGACAAAGGTCTCGGCTTCTCCTCGTGTCGTCAAAAGCCAACGGTGCCCGAGTGCCTCACGAGTCAAGGGCACACAGCCCCCCCTCCCGAAACAGCCAGGCTTTAAAATTCACTTTATAACCTCTCATTTTCGAGGAGTAATCACGGCAGGAGTGAACTTTACTGAAGGGGAGCACAAAAGCAGCCCTGCCTTTGCATTTGGAGCCCACCCCGGTCGGCACCCTCGGCAGGGAGGGCAGAGCTCCCCTCACACCGCCCGCGCCGCCCAAACGGTCCCAAAATGGAAGTAAAGAAGGGGCCATCACTTACCCCAGCCCATCCCTGCCAGCTGAACGCCGAGCCATGGGCAGCCTCGCCCCAGGAGCCATCCCCGGGCCGGGTACAACACCCCCAGGGCCGAGGCCAGCGCGGGTCCCGGGGGCAGGAGCCGCTCCCGGCCCCAGCGCAGCCCAGCGGGACCCGCCGGGGCTGTGGAGGAGCTCCCGGGTCTCATCAGCACAGACCCGCCGCAGCTGCGGGACCGGCCGAGGGGAGGGCACGACCCCCCAGCTGGGCCCAGGCCTCTGGACAGTGGGAGATTCCCTGGAATAAATGATGTACTGGCCCGGCAGGAACGGGCACGGCCGCTGCTTGTGTCCAAGACAGGGTATTCCACGTTAAACCCCACCCAGAGAACCCTTCTGAAAACCCCCACCCCGGGGACAGGTGTGCCCGTACCTGGGTTTCTAAGGAGACTCCATGTATTGGACCTTTACCTGGGCCATGGAAAATCAGAAAATCCAGATAAAACCGCCAGTGGGAGGCACACAAGGAGAGTTAGACTTTCAGAAACACTTCCTATTTCCCTAATTGTGTGCACTGTGGAATTAATGGGAGTGCAGAGGTCCAACTCAATACCCCAAATTCTGCAGCTGTATTTTTACATCTATGAATTGTTCACATATCCTCTAAACTGTAGCAGGCACCTAACAACTTTGCCAAGCAGGACAGAACCATACCTTATTTCGAACAAAAACCCCAGATGGCTTTGTTTCAGTCACACACACTTACCAAGAGCTTTGAAATACAGCAATCGTTATGTACCTGCATTCCCCTTTGGGCACTGAATTGATTTTATAATCAGTCCAAATAGAGTTCTTCAAAGTATAGCAAATGGTGTTTAAAGATATCAGGAGCTACATGAAAAATGACACGAAAAGAAAAAACAACTTGAAACGTGACAGAACTGCAGCATCTTTAATGTGTTGGCATCCTGTTAAAACAACCATAAAGGTAAATCTAACAGTATTTCACTGTTCATATCATATTGGTAGAATTTAAAGATGACATTCAGAATCTCTTCATAACTATAAAAACATATAAAATAACTATAAAACTGGATTTCAGTTATATCTGCTTTCAAGAAAAGCATCAAAACAGTTTAAGTACTTTTTGAAGCCACAACTCTTAGAAAATACTACTTATTAATATAACATACAATAAGTGCTGCTCTTCACATAACAGTATTTGAATCCTTCTCTCCCTTAAAACATGGTTCTTACTGGAGGCATATTTTGTCTCTGAACCCTTATTTTGAGAGAAAAGCATAAAAACTACTCCCTCTGAAATCCAAAGGGAAAACAGTATTACACAGTAATTGATAAGAAACTTGTTAACAATGAACGTATGCAAACATACATAACCAGCAACAATATAAAACAACCCGTATGAAAAATCCCACATAAATTCACTTCAAATACAAACCCACAAGATTTCCAGGATTAACCCAAATACCTTTGGTGTTTCTTGGTAACACCCCCCCCCCCCCAAAAAAAAACCCAGCAAAACCCCAATATACATATATATTGTTTTTCCACAAACTTTGAAAGAAAAGCTTCAAAATAAATTAAGGACACTTGAAAAAAAATAACATCCCTGCGCGAACCAAGGAGTAGCACGTGCGTGACTCCTCCTCGTGTACTTTCAGAGGTCGCCCGCGTTCTGCAGCTCCCTCTCGGGCTGCCTGAAGGTTCAAACATCAAAACCCGTAATTCCGCCCCACCCCCCCCGCCTGAAGATTCGAACAACAAAACCATAATCCCCCCGTTCCCCAAATCCCAACCGATGCAGCAGCAGAGAAGAGCACCTCATCCTCCTCGGGGCACAGAGGAGCGAGACAAGGGGCGCATCTCAGTCACTGCCGCGGGGCACTTTTTACACCGCTCTTCCTCGGGAGGTTCGAAATGGCTCTCTCAGGAATCCAGCGGGTTTCAATCACTTTCTCGGGAATCCTGCGGCGATGCAGCGGCGCCCCGAGCCCGGCCGCGGGGGTTCACCTGAAGGAGGGCGGCGTGCCGTTGCCCAGCTCGCAGGGCATCCCCCCATTCGGCTGCCAGGAGGGGAAGCCCTGCGGCGGCCCCGAAAACCCGGGGGGGGCCCAGCCGGGCATCTCCGGGCGGAGGCACACGCAGGACAGCGGCGGCGGCGCCCACGGGCCCTGCGAGCACCCTGCGGGGGCCGGGGGCACCGCGACGGGCGGCGGCGGTGCCCAGGGGCCCTGCGGGCACGCTGCGGGGGCCGGGGGCACCGCGACGGGCGGCGGCGGTGCCCAGGGCGCGGCGGGCAGCGG
>JAWMRA010000052.1:6458615-6487246 GCA_035584735.1 Pseudotriccus pelzelni | reverse complement strand
CACCGCGACGGGCGGCGGCGGTGCCCAGGGCGCGGCGGGCAGCGGGCGCGGCGGGGCGGGCGGAGGTGCGAGCGGGCGGCGGGCGCGGCGGCGGCGCCGGCGGTAATCGCCCTCCGGGAACATGTCGTGGAAAGCGGGGTGCAGCGCCCAGTTGCCGCCGCGGTGGCCGAGGCGGGGCAGGCGCTGGAAGCAGAGGTTGAGGCTGAGGTTGTGGCGGACGCTGTTCTGCCAGCCCTGGGGGCAGCGGCGGTAGTAGGGGAAGCGCTCGGCGATGAAGGCGTAGATGCCGCTCAGGGGTAGCCGCTGCTCGGGGCTGGCGCGGATGGCCATGGTGATCAGCGCCACGTAGGAGTAGGGAGGCTTCTGCGCCTCGACCGGCTCGGTGCCCGACATCGGCGGGTCGGGGTCCGCCACCTGCAGATCTCCCAAGTCCGCCTCGCCCATGGCCCCACTGCGCTCCGGCCCCGCGCTGCCCTCCTAAAACCCTCTTTCCCCGCCTCCTCTCCCACCCCCCGGCCCGGTCCGGTCTGGCCAGTTCGGGGTCACGGCAGGGTCGGGACGGCGCGTTGGCTCCAATAACCCAAATACTGAGGAGCGCGACAAATCAAATGACGAGGGGCGGCCCCGGGCAAAGGCGGCCCCGGCCAAGCTCGGAGCTTGGGGGCAAAAATCCCTGCAGTAAAAACGGCCAAATCCATCACTTCTTATCGTTCCGGCGGGTTCAGGTGCCCGGCTGCACACCCGCTACTTACAGGTGCTAACACCTCCCCGGGCACGGGGAGGAGGATGGAGCAGAGCTCTGCTGCAGCAACCTGGATTCCACCTGCTGCATCCCTGAAAGTCACTAAATCCTTCAGAATACAAAATAAAAGCATACATTTCGGACCATACAGTAATACATAAAACGCTCTTGGTCACCACCTCACAGAACAATAAAAAAACCCAACCTTAAGTGCCAAATGAACACAACAGTATGGTGCGCATATAACTGGACCACACACACTGAGGTGAAAACTTATCCACTTTTATTTTTTAAAGAAAAATATTCCTCTTTAAACACAAAGCATGAACTAAAAACCTCTGAGGAACAGCTTCTCCTTCCTTGGAGCACGTTTAGCTAAACTGTACAGTGATAGAGCTCCCCAAAGAAGGATACACACATAACACAGTCTTTCTTTCACAGGAAATAAGGTTTAGGACTTGAAATTGTCCTCCTCACCCTCTCTAGATACCCATTCAGTTCAGAAGCACTCTGTACCTTACTCCCACCACAGGACACAGTGATGATAATTTCTGGATGCAGAAAGTTAAAAAGAAAAAAAAAGTGTTGGCCAAATTGGCCCTTTCTAGCCTTTTAACAAATGTCTGTGAGAGAGGTTAAGACCATCGTTATTTCCAGGAATGGTGCTTGGAAGAAAAGATATAGCAGCATCCACAGGCAACACAAGCCCTTCATTCCAGCTGCCCTGTTTTAAGGAACCCAGCCAGTTCAGCAGTGTTTTACAGATGTTCCCATCACCCAAGAAAACGGAGTGGGAATCCAACATTCACAGGCCAGATCTGTTGCTTGAACAAACAGCCTAAAATTCAGTGAATCTGGCCTACATAGGCCAGTACTTTCCCCCCCACACCCCCAGAGTGACCAATTTAATGTCTAAAATTTTATGTAAAAAGATAAACAACTCATTCTAACAATCCCCTCTATCCCATCAAATAGATATGTGCATAATATGTGTCACATCTGCCAAACTACCCAGACTGTGGAACTGGTACCAAACTCTAAAATTCAAATTCTTTCTAAGTTGGAACAGCAAAATCACCTAAAGTAACTGCAAGGTCTCAGAACATGCCTAACAAGCCCATATCCAAAGAAAAAGTACCTGGGCATTTCCAATGGAAGGTAGGAAACGGAAAAGGCCTGGAAATAGAGCTCATTTATACTCCACCTGACCATTAACTGTTGGTATCATTAAGTAATGCTCACATCTTTATCAGACCATTTTGTAAAGATCTTTTCCATTTCACTCCAACAATTTTTGCAGTAGGAAAAAGATTAGAAAAATAAAATCTCCCCCCTGACCAACACTGTATGAAGATCAACACCACCAGTCAAGAAGACTTTTACAGGGGGACCAGATCAACTTTTGTTTCCTCCAAACCAGCTTCATACAGAAAAGAGCAGCAAGATAGACACAGTATCTACGAGCTAGATTAAGGCCAACAATATAAAGACAAACACGGGCTCAGATCTTTTGAAATGAAGAAACCCTCCAAATGTTTTTATGCACCTGCACACACACACACTCACACACTCACACACTCACACACACACACACACTCACACACACACACACTCACACACACACACACTCGTGGATTCTTCAAGCAAAGGCCTCACAACTGTGAGAGCACCACTGGAGAGTGTTCTAGCACCAGAATGAAAAACTTGGTTGTCTTCCCTCTTCAGCGATAAAATCCAAAGTCTTTATATTGCTTTGGGCAAGGTCACCAAACACCCCTCGAGGAACAGTTTCAGACCAGAGGTGCAGTGACAGGTCAGAGCGTTCCTGTTCCGGAACGGGGGTGGGAAGAGGTGTGTTGAGAGGCTGCAGCTCCTTGGTTGCTGGAAAGGAGGAGAAGGTTTCTATTGCAATCTGGTCGAGACCAAGAGCAACTTGGATCCAGGTGGGTGCGACGGTAAAACCCAGGGCAGGCTGGGAGGCGAAGGTGGGACGTTTGCATACGTGGAGTCACAGTGCACATCTGTGGGTGTGACAGAGACGAGCAAAGCCACAGCATTTTCTGGCAGCTTGTCTCTGTGCAGGAGGCCCCTCAGGCAGGACAAGGATCCGTGAATGGGATGTCACACACTGCACCAGGACACCACGAAACCCAAACAGCAGAGGTTTAAATAGAAGCTCGGAAGTTGGTCTGCTAGCATCTTGCCTATACACATGCTCAAGTGAGCCTGCAGAAGTCCATAAAAGGGGACAAAAATCTCTTTACAGCAGGGTTATGGGTCCAGTTTGGCTACAAGGAACAATTCATGCAAGTTACAATAGAATCAATCACTAACCCCCAGCACATCTTCCTGCTGCAGGTCTGTGCTGGCTCTAGGCCTTTGTGTAGGAGGTGCTGCCGTGCAGCCCTTCAGCAGCTCCCCGAGGGGGCTGGGAGAGATGCAGAGTCAGGAGTGGCATCCCCTCAGCCTCTCACATCAGCACGTGTGGGTGAGGTCTGTCCTCCAAGAGCAGGAGGAGCAGACCTCCCCACAGGGAGGGTGGGAGCAGCAGCTGGCAGTGGGGCTGCTGAAACTATGCAGGGAAAAGACAAAGAGAGACTTCAATTTTTCAGTGCTTGAATCATCAGCAGCAAAGCCCCACTGAAGCTGTCGAATGCATGCTGATTAGAGCCTGGCTATCACCCCAATGATGTACTAAGAGAGGCTGTGGTGGGGAGTTGATTAAAACAAGAAAAGAAAATGACGTGAAAGGAAGGTGTGAATTCCAGGTTTGGAGCAGAGAGTGGTCAGCACTGATACACTTTGTTCTCTGCACACGCAAGAGCACAAGAGAGGGAACAGCAGCAAATTGAAAGGGAGGGGAAGACACAGTAAGCCCAACACTAATTCAAGATGCAAACAGGACAATGGGGTGGGGGAGAGGAACTTGAGGTAAAGGAGCCCAAAGGAAGAGACAATAGAAAAAAACTCTTAATAGAGCATGTCCTGCTTCAGGAAATACACAGCTAATGCCACTCAGCTCTCTTCTCACCAGGTATTCTTGACACACTGGTAAATCTTCCCTTTGCACTTGGTATTTAGAAATCAAAACATCAAGACTATTTTTTTTTCTTTAGGATGCACTAAATGATCTGAGTGTTCAGCACAAATGGTCCCTGAATTCCAAGCAATGCTGAAGACTCATCCAAAAGCAGAAATGCCAAATGATAAACTGCTTTTAGACATCAAGGGTTACTTCCCCTGGGTTAGAAATGGAGAATCTATCCAGAAGGCTGAACTGTACAGGTTTGGCATTTTTCACCGAGAGCACCCGGGCACTTAACTAAGAAATATCTGAAACAGTCACTCAGCAAATCTCAACACCAGACTGAGTCATCAGGTTTGTGGATAGATGTGTACAATCAGACAGCCTCTCACCCACCTCTGACAGAACAGGTTTGTGCGATTTATAGGAAGAACAAGCTCTGCCACTCACTGCTCCAGTGAAAAGCCCAGCAGAGCTGGGAGCTGGAGCCCTTTGGCTGGGGTGTAAATCACATCCTTTCTTCTTCCAGACTTCCCTGAAACAGAATTAATGCCTCGTGGGTAAAGCAAAGCACACCCTTGTTCTGCTGCAGCCCCCCCAGGATGTCTGTGTGGGGGCTGTGCAGCACAGTGTGGCTGCAGGGATGGATGGACAGACAGCAGGTGCTGAGAACCAGCACGACCAGAAGGTGAGCTGGTCAAAGTGGCCTCAGGGCCAGGTCCAGGTGGAAGCATATGGACATCTAAGATGCAAGAACACGACAGAGCAGCCAAGGTCACCCACGTGCTTAGGCAAGCTTAAGGCAACTAAAGAAAATTCACTGATAGTTTAGAGGAGAGTGCCAAAGGGAAGAGAGAAGAGGAACCACGGAGCAGAGGCTGGGGATGCTGCTACAGTAGCTAAAGGCCAGCACCGGCTACTAAGCCATCCCCCTTCTTCAGCTCATTTGCTCTAATTCTCCTCATTTTACCAGCACCATCAGCACGAGGTCAATACGTCAGAAAGAAGAGCCGGGATAAGTTCCTAAAAATGTAGCTCACGCATTTTCAGGCTTGTGTCTCAGGTCAGTTGCTTTGAAACAAAAGTGTGTGGGCCGTTTAACAGGCCTCCTGCTTTGAACTGGAGCTTTCTGGGAATTCTGCCTGCCACCTCCAGGGGCAATCCTGGGATGTGTTCTACCTGCAAGTGATGGCAGCAGCTACCCAGGTTCCTTGTTGTGAGTGTCGAGTGTACAGTAGTTCTTTAAAAACCAGCATGCACCAGTGGCACGGCCAGTAGACATGAAGCGATGGTTGAATTCTTGTTGTCTCCTCAGGACCAGGCGGACCCGGAAGGAAAGGGAGTGTTGGCACGAGTCAGCGCAGGCTCCTGTAGACGTAGGCTGACGTGAACACAGCGTTGAGGGTCAGGCTCACGGCCAGCAGGCCCCGCAGAGCAGAGGTCCCAAAGTGACCTTAGAGGAGGGGAACACAGGGAGAAAAAAAGGAATGGCAGAAAGAGGTATTAAAGAACTGATGAGAACAGTGAATGTAGGCTGTACTGCTTCTCTCTCTTTGACCAGATGTTACTGCAGCAGTTTTCCTGTCAGGAAAGATTCCTCTGCTCTCTTTGGCTCTATTTTCAATCTCATCGCTGTTCTTGACACCTGCATCCCCACCCCTTGTCCCCTGCCTCAGTTTAGCACTCTGTCAGTGTTCTTCAGACAGGCCAAAGAACAGGAACAGCCTTGTTAAGGTCTCAGAATAGCAGGTACAAGTTTCATTTTGCTACTACTTATTTATTTGATCTCAAGATCAGGTCACTGCAGCACAGGGAAGATCTCAGTTACCCTCACAGAAATGCTCACACATGCATGAACCACTCACATGACTTGCACTTACCTCTCCAGCCTGGCAAATCCTCCCCTTTGGTAGTTGTGTCTACCACACAGGTAGATGAGTGTGATGAGTGATCCTCCTTTTTGATGGAATTATCACTGCAAATACTCCCTCCTTCCATAGCAGATCTCATATCTGCAAGGGGAAAGGATAGGAAAATTCAAAAGGCACCAGTGGAAGCCAAAAGTAGCAAAAGCTACCAGACTACAGATAGACATGAGTAATGGATGGTTGTTTGGTACAATTCTGAAAGGATTGAGGAGAGGAACTGGAAGCAAAAGGCAAATCTCACTGCTGTGCAGCAGAACTTCCTGCACGTGTCTCATACACTGCCCAGAGCAGCACCACCTCACCCGTGCCTAAAGGAGCTCTCCAGGCAGGGTAAAGGCGGTGGCAGCAGCATTCCTGGGGCACCACCAAGGAGGAAAGAACATTTGTTTGGGCAGCCAAGAGGCTCCTCAGGCCAGTGGATTCCTAAGGGAACTTTAGTAGCCCACCAGCATGACGTGGGTTTCTCTTGAAGGTTTCCCATCTAACTGTGGCCTGGATGTTGCAGGGCTGTCCTTGCAAGCCAGCTCCTTCCTCCCAAAGCCCTCCCAGCAGCGCAGCAGGATACCAGCATACCGGGCATCCCCCGCTCACTGAGGCTCTTCCTCGGGAAGCCGGACAGCTCCGGGGCAAAGATGTTGCTGTCTGAGTGGGTGTGCTCCTCTGAGCTGGTTGGGGTCAGCAGGGCCTCGTTCTGGGATGGGAACAGCAGCAGCTTCTGTCCTTTGAGGTTCAGGCGGGCAGGGCTGATGAGGGGCCGGCGGAACCGCAGGGATCCCGAGCTGGAAGTCACCGATCCGGCCACGGATGGTGCTGGGGAGGGGATGCGGGAGGGAGCACAGCTGCCAGACAGCAGGGAGAAGTGCTCTGAAATGAGACATCCCCAAAGAGGAAACGGTGAGGTTATCATCCAAATACAACGGGCACAGTTTTCTTTAACAGTCCTACAAGAAAAAGGGAGTTGCAAATGCCCAGCGTCTCTTGTATTGAAATTCCTTATCTGAGTTCCCACACTGAAAAACATGGAGAAACCTGAGATGAGCTCAGAGCGTGGTGCTAATGACACAAAGGTTGTGGGTTTGATCCTTGTAGGGGCCATTCACTTTAGAGCTGGATTTTCTGATCCTTGTGGGTTCCTTCCAACTCACATCCTGGGAAATTCCACATGCACTTCAGTACACTCAGGAACGACTCAGGAATCAGGAGCCTAGTGAGCTTTCTCTTTGCTCCCTTGTGTCCACCCAGGAGAGCCTGCATTACACATTTTGCAGGTAAATGGATTGCTCTGGCACGTCCTTCAAAGGCTGGTGGGAAGGTGCACGGGGGTGTGAGGAGGTTTGGCACAACTGGCCCGGGCTGTGACTGCATTTGCAGCGGCACAAACTGCCAAGGGATCCATCTGGGTCAGAAGGGCAACATGGGGACATGGGAGCAAAAGGGTAGAGCAGCCAGGGCAGCCAAATTAGCAGTTCCTGGGGCTGGGAAAGCGAAACAAAAGAGCTGCCCTAGGAACAATTAAAGTCTCCTATTCAAAGAAGGCTCAACTCAGCTCCAAGCAGGGAAGGGCTCCTTGTTTTGTCTCACTGTGAGCTCTCTGGGGAGGAGGACATCCAGCACATCCAGCACCTGATTTTAATGCAATCCCACTCTCAGCTGGGGCTCTCCCTGCAGCATTTCCAACAGCAAAGCTGACATTTTCACTGGGATGTGAGCAGGGAGGAAAGAATTTAACCACGTGTTTCAACCCGTTCCCTGCAAATCCTGCAGACAGTTGCTCTGGCAGGCCCAGTGCAGTACCTGATGTGGGAGATTCCTTGGACTGGGAGGACTGGGAGGCTGGTCGACTTCCACTGAACAAGTAGCCAGAATCTAAAAGCAAAAATGAAACAATCTGAACCCAGCTGGCTCAGCTGCTGGAGGTCTATCCTTCAGAAATACAACTGCATCATCTCACGAGGGGACAAGTGGGGAAATGCAGGCAGGAAAAATATTCCTGAGTTTTCCTGGGTCGCCTCTACGCCAGCAGCAGAATAATCCACTTTTCCCAGCTGCAGCAGAGAAGATCTGTCCAGGCTCTAAACCCCTGCACGACTGCAGTGCTGTCCTAGAAAATTGTCACATTTTGGCCTCTGACTCTCTGGCAATCAGTTGGAGACACGGCAGAGCTTGGCTTTCCTCACATGGAGAAGTGCACTGGAGCACTATTTCCCATCTGTTGGGTTCGAGCACAGCAGAACTGAGGGGTTACTGAATTACTGGGTTTACTAAGGGAGGCTTTCCTTAGTCCTATAAATCTTCCCTGCATCATACAAAGCCCTGAAAAACAGGAGGACATGGGGTCCCTAAAGCGGCTTCAGCAGTGTTGCTAATGCAAATCAGCTCCAGACTGAGGGCAGGGCCTGCCTGCAGCTCCGCTCCTTCAGCTGCAGCAAGAGAAGCAAAGCACACAAAGCAGCTCGAAGGAAGGGATGGCTCCTGCCAGATCAGTTATCCCGGTGTTCCAATCCCTTCCAAAAGCTGCTCTTCTCCATTCCCACGTCTAACTGCCCCTTCTGCTTCTCTCCCACACATAACCTTGTGGGTTGGGTCATCCTGACACAAATGCCTGGGGAAGCCTCTGGATTTCAGCTAACCCACAGCAGGCAAGCACTTAGGGAGGCTTTTTGCTTCCCCAGGACGGCAGTGGCACACTGTGCGACTTCTTCATGCCAAAACCCAAACTCCTAATGCTGGAGACTCCTCTGTGCCCCAGGAGCAGCCACCTCTAAACAGGACTGTAAGGTGTGCATGCCTCACAGCCCGTTTCCTTCTGACTGCACCGCTCCAGTGCCTTTCCCACTGGGCCGGTTTCCTGCCCACTCACCTGCCCTGGCCAAGGAGGGGATGGTCCCCAGTGACAGGGCCCTGTTGAGACGTCCAGGGAGGGAGGATGAAGAAGTTCTGCGTGGGGACCTGAAGAGCTGCTGGTTTGTCAGGTGGAGGAGACTGGGTGGTGTTGGGACAAAGAGAGACGTGGCAGGTGAAGGGAAGGCTGTCCCAGTGCCATTGGGAAAGAGAGTCATGGAATCCCCAGAGAGGTACCTGCGAAGGACACACATGACAGACATTTAGCAAGGACAAGTTCCAGTCACTACCTCTCTCAGTTGTACTTGCATGAACACTTGTTTTGTTACCAGCTTTGGACTGACTCTGCAGCGCAGGAGTGCAAGATGCAGAAAGATGAAGAGTTCACAGGAATGTTCCCACACTTTGAAACCGGGAAAGGAAGAACTGCTCAGCGTGACTTAAGTTACTGTGCACCGACCTGTCCCACAACATAGGGTGGAAAAGACGGTGGAACAGTTTAGGGACTCAGGTGCAAACAGGCACAGTACCTGGGATCTCTTCTTGGATGAGAAAATTACCCAGAGACCAGCAAAACGCTTTACAAAGCCCAGGTAAACATGGGATCAGCCACAGAGCACATCTTATGTCTGCTATGTGCACATGCCAACTGCATGCTTAGACGTATCATGGCTGTGGGAAGCAAGTAGTTTTGTGTTATTTTTTTGTCCTTAGGAAGCAGAATCAACATCTTACCTCTGCTGTGAGTACAGAAAAAAGGATTTTTAGTGGCTACCTGGATAAAAATTTCAGCACAAGAGCTCTGTTTTAAAACCAACATGCAAACCTCCTTAATACATTTGCCTTTATTTATACTTCTGTGAGGTACTAAAGGCTCACTCCCCTCATTCTACAGAGAGGAAAATCCTAAACTGAGGCCTAAACCACTACATTTAGTTTCTCTGCATGTCATAATTAGCCCCAAGTATGCCCTAGCACAGCCACTCCAGGGAGCTGTGCCTCCGCAGCACACGCTCCAGGAAGTGTCTGGCTTACACTAAAATGCCTAAAACCCAATCTCTTTTACAGTGCCTGGAAAGAATTTAAATTGGAAATAATAATGGCAGTTGTATTTCTAGGTCTGTGAGTTGTTTTCAATGGGTTCTTTCCAAGTGAAAGAGTGGGGCTGCAAAACAGAGGGCAAGCAGCCTGAGAACAGAAGAGAGGGAACGGACAAAACATACATGTACTAGTCGCTGATTTTTGAATGCTACAGACATGAACCAACCTCTGTTCTCTGGTAAAATAACTGCACGAGAGGACTTTGTATTTTAATTGTTTTCACTGCTAGTACTACCACAGCATCTCACACTCCATTGCTATATGCAAATAAACTAACTATGCAATTAATTTCTGACCTCCATTTCATCCCCTACCTTTGCAGTCGTTTAAAATTTAAAAATCAACCTGAGCTGAACAATCTGTTAAAAACTTACTCCTACTTTTGCCTACTTTTTACTCCTCCTTGCAATCATGTACTGATCTACGTGTACAGTTTAGCTGACTGTATCAGGAGGAGTCAGCTTTGGAGTCTCACTTTTGTCCTCCAACCACCCAAACGAGCATTCCACAAAGGTTGCAGAGTTGAAAGTATGGCAATTTTGTACTACTTTTAACAGTGGAATGAAAATACATGAAAGAAGGTCTAGCACAGGAATCAGATCTACGAATGGTCTCCTGCAAGATTTTTGGTTTGTTAGAAACAGGTCATACAATCGTCAGAGAAACCATAATGAAGAACTAACGTATATTTTTAAATGGAGATACAATTAATCTGAAATATTTGAAGGCTTAATCTCACTTCTGATGGGAACAGATGAGAGCAGCAACGTGGCTTTTCTTCTGTCAGAGGAAAGCCAGGAGTAAATCAGAGCATGAAGGAATACACATATCTCAGCCTTGTGCTGTGAGGTGATTTATGCACCTTCCATTCTGTCTCAGAGATTAAAGAGCTGCTGCAGCAATACCATGCTGCGCTAACACGTCCAGAAGAAGGGGTCTAGAGCTAAGATTGCCACTTAAAATACCTTATAAAACCACTTATCTGCTCCTACGAGGCAGACATAACAGACATAACGATCCTGACCAGCTTAATCAGGCTGAACGACATCTCGTAAGCAGGACTTGCCTCCAACAGCAGCAAGGGACTCCTTAGTCCTGCAGCAGAAACTGCCCAACCTCTTCAGGTTCCAGGATCTGGGAAGGGTGTTGTGCTTCCCTTCAGAGCACTCACACACCCACATGTGCCCCACCACACACACACACAGATGTACGTGTCCATCTCAGCTTTGTAAGGGAAAACGAGGGAGAAAGGGGGTTAGAAGCGCAGCTCAGGACTATGACATGAATCATAGGAGAAAGAGCGATACCTACCACTGTGCCATGGCTGGGAAGGGCCAAATCAGAGCATCCCCTTGAACAATGCAGCTCTTTTGTCCTAACTTTGCACCTTCTGTATCTTTGGGCTCAAGGACCCAACTTTACAGAGCTCCTTGCTGCAGCAGTTTTTCATTCAATGGGCTGGAAGACATTGCAGTGATTTATCACCCATAACCACAATCTCTCTCTCACAATCTTGGGATTGTAACTGTTTTGGATCAGTCTTCCAACGGTTCTGCTGCTCAACAGCCCCACTTCTCAACCTCACCAAGATAGTGCAGTCAGATCCTCCAGGCAGCTGAGGAATCATTTGCCTTGCACCATCCAGAGGAGGAGTTTTTCTGGTTAGCAAAAAGGAGTTGAAGACTTTTAAGCACAGCATATTAATGCCTTAGGATTGAACACTGACCAAAGACTGGCTTAAATATTGATCTGTTCTGAACAAATTCCCGCAAAGTGTGCAAAACCCTGTTCCCTCTCCCTGCACTCTTCTCCTTAGTGTTTGCCACTGCCATGTCAAGAGGGCTGGATGCTGCTAAAAGCTGTCATGGGAATGTGCTTCATGCCTGAGAATGGGCAGCTGAACTAAAACTTCTGTCAGAAGCAGATGAGAAAAGGTGAGGAGATCAAGAGGGCCATAAGGCAGGAAGGAACCACATCACAGCCTTGGAATGGAGCACTACAGCTGTGTCTTTGCTCCAAGCCATTTGTGAATGTCATAATAATGGGTCTGGTAACAGTGAAAAAAGTAACAAAAAGGCTCTGGAGTCAGACAGTTTGTGGAAATAGTCAGGGCCCGGAAGCCGTTTATTTCAGAACTTGATATTGTGAACATCAAAAATTGGGCATCTTAATTAGTGTTTACAATGATCACAGCGTTACTAAACAGTTGGGCACAACTCTGCTACACAGATACTTTAAAAATAAATAAATAGAAGGTTAAATAAGAGTATTACACGGCATGGGACTGTACACGGTCCTGAAGAGACACCTCCTGCCAGCAGAGCCTCCCCTCCTCTGTCCCAACACCTCCCTCTTATCCAAAGACACCACCTACGTGTGTGCCTATTTAATTCACATTTTAACCAGAGATGCTGCCCCCTGGGACAGAGAGACATGGCAGGGCATGGGGCAGGTCAGACTACAGGGCTGGACGGGCCCACTCCTGTGTCAGGGAATTCAGTCCATGAAGGAGGAGGGTAAGATGCAGTCACAGGCAGGCAGCTCGTGGTGCCAGCCCAGGTTCACCTGCCCGGGGCAATCAGGGGATAAAATGTTACTGCTGGACTTCATATTGCATCAGAACTGAGCTGGGAGTTCTCCAGCTACAACTGCACCCTTTTCCCAGGCACTGTGGGTGCAGAAGAGCTCCCTGTTACCCCACATTGCTGTGCCCTGACCTGGCCCTGCTCTGCTCCATCCCAAGAGTCAGGGCCACAGCCTGTGCCCACCATCAAGAATCAGGAGTAAAGAGCAATATGTGAATAAAAAACAGGCACAGGGAGAAGGGAGAATGATGATTAAAAAGGGCACAGGTCTCAGACATATTAATATTTTGATGTGTGACTTAGAGAGCTAGAAATTTTAGCTGCCAAGAGTAAGAATTCATCTCTCCTACACATTGTCCTGCTTTGGATGAAAAAGGAGGGTTGAACTGGAGCTGAAAACGCTCCAGCTGCCAGGTCCTGCATTAACACCTTCTAGAGCACGGATGTTTGGTATCAATTTTGCCCTCCCCTCCTACGGGTGGCACAAAGGTCCTGTGTCTACACAAATCCAGACTTGCTGGCATGCCAAAAAATGTCCAGGGAACCTGTTCCTGTCTGTGCACTCAACAGCTTTGGTCCCAGGTGAGGCTTTACAGGGGATGACTTCAGGACTGAGTACTGTCCCTCTCACAGGAGAGGCTCCAAGTGGCCCCAAGGGTACTCACAGGTGGCAGCACACTGGGAATGACCTGGCAGGTTATATGTGACAGCACACATTTTCCAAAGCGTCTCTTTAAAAACCAAAGCGAAGCCACACACCACAGCTCCCTGCTTTCAGGAGTGGAGTCGGTCTGGAGCAATCATCTGGCTATTAATTATATTAATTTTTATAAGAGCATAAATACTTTGTCCACATTACATCAATACATAGTTCCTATAGTATCTAAGCATGATTATTAGCTTCACATAATTTCAGAGTACTTGAAGAATATTCATCACGCCATAATAAAACGCCACTACACCGTTTTTATCTTCCCCTCATGTCCTCACCCTTTGCCACACCCCAGCTCAGCTCACTGGGGCATGCACAGCACGGGTGCAGGAAAGAAGGAGTTAACAGAACAGAATAAATGAGATATAAATATAGTGTATTTCGAAGGGTAAAGGGCCACAAAGGCGTCAGTTTGCATGCACTGATGTCAGTGAGGGCTTCAGAAGCAGCAGCTGCAGAGGTGCTGACTTGGCTGCTAGTTCTGGGTCCTCCCTCAACCCCCTCAGAGTCTGCAGAGCTGCTCAGAAATGTGAGAGTGCAGCCCAAGTGTCCTGTTATGCCCTGTCAGCCTCACTGGGGGCAGATGAGGGACAGAAGCACCGGCCTGGCAGACACACAGGCACTGCTGTCCCACGCTGCAGCCTCGCTGCTGCCACTGAAGCAAAGCAACACAGCGTTGTCACAGATCTTGTCCAGGGAAAGGCACTTAAAGAACCCACATCAGCCCCTTTATGAATCTGGCTCTGCTGGGCAGGGTACAAGATTTTGAGTCGGCAGATCAGACCACTGAAAGCCAGAGTCAGGCACTTGGGGATGGAGCACATCTGATTTCAAGTGACACACAAACCTCACCACCTCAGCTCCATTCTGCCGTACCATCCTCTGGTCCAGGCACCAGCACGTGGCCAGTGTGAAAAAGCAGCACCTTGAATCAGGGGCTTTTGGGCTAAAACCCTCTAATACTGTTAAGGTGTTTGCACGCTCTGGCCTGCATGGCTGGGAGAACCCTCAGGCTCCAAAGCTGCATCTGATAACCACAGTGTTCCTCTCTGGCCTGAAATAAAGAGTCCAGCTAAGGGAAAACAAGAAGCTCAAAGCACTGATCAAGTGGCCCTGGATGCTTTTGTGCCAGCTGTGCTCATCAGCTACCAGCCCTTTGTTAGCTGCCGTCCCACCCAGCAGAAGGAAACGTGTTCCCACGTGTGTGTCACACGAAATAGCACCTCAGCTGCACAGGGATGTGCTCAGGGGATGGCTTTGTACCAAAATACCTGAGCTGGGAGCACATTTCCTTCTGCTGGATCCACCGTGGGGGGAAGCAATCATGCAGTCAGGTGGTATATCCAGCTGCTGAGCTATGTCCTCGTTGAACCTCAGGGGAAAAATGCAAAGCACCTTCCACACAGAACCTACAGCATGGCAGTGTCTAGAACAGTCTATCTGGCATTAAATCAGGGATGGCAGGAACAGTCTCAGGAAAGGCAGTGGTGATTTCCCCTTTTTTTT
This sequence comes from Pseudotriccus pelzelni, assembly GCA_035584735.1. Lineage (NCBI taxonomy): Eukaryota > Metazoa > Chordata > Aves > Passeriformes > Tyrannidae > Pseudotriccus > Pseudotriccus pelzelni. The sequence goes on along the minus strand of JAWMRA010000052.1, from coordinate 6,472,806 downwards.
TTTCCCCAGGAACAGTCCACAGTAAAATACTGCAAACTCACAACTGATCTTCTACAGGCCTCGTTGTCTGAGACGCAGCTGGTACAGACTGAATGCTACAGTTTATAAATCAGAACACCCCTGCAAAATCCCACCCTTCTCCTCCTTTCTTCCCTTTCTCCTAAAAGATCCATCTTCCTCTACCATCAGCAAGAGCATGAGAGACCAAGCATGTGAGAGAAGCAGAAAGAGAGGAGACTGTCAGCACCGGAGTCTCTAAAAACTCAACTGCCGCAAGTTTGGTTTGGAGGCTCTGAGGTTTTTTTCTCGTGTTGAGAAGCAGCAGCACAGACATGCTGAGGCACAAAGAAGGGGGGAAAATAAGCTGACACCTGAGTACAGACAAAAGCTTCTTTGGCATTAAAATTGAACCCCACTTCAATATGTTATTTTGTTTCACCCATAAAATTTTTCCAATTACAAGTCCAGAAGTTCTTCAATAAATCATGAACAAAGCACCACAGAGATCAGCTGTACAGCTTGGCCACAGAACAAAGCAGCTTTCTGATGTTCTGACATATGAATTAGTGCAACTTGTAAATATACTTCACTTGTATTAATCTGCATAACGTGAAGACAAATGGATTTCTTGCTTGTATTCAATTGCAGTTAACATATCTCCCAGATTAAAAGATTTTAAACTCAGTATAGGCCTGCACTTGTCGTGCAAACAGAGCTAAAATACTCCTTAACAGGGTTATTAAGGCTTCACAGTGTCAATCCCACTCCTTCCCACAGTTCTACCAACTGCCTGTTCCCAATATTTAGCTGCATCCTCCCCATCCCACCCCAGCACTGCACAGGGAAAAGACAAGAGAGTAAGAGAAAAGAACAGGAATGGTCGAACAACATAACAGAGATTGTTATAGAACAGGGATAGAAAGATGGGGCAAGTTTAAATTGAAAGAAAACCCCCAAAGTGCTCCTAAAGAGATGGGAGGAAAACAGGAAACAGGAGGGCTTGTGAAACAGGACACAGAGAAGCTTAACACAGCCTTGACTTTCAGCTCCTGAAAGCAAAGCATCCCAAGAGGCTGCCAAGCATCTGTAGAAGCTGCCACTGAGCTTCCTTGCTACTGGGCAAGAAAATTTGGACAGATTAATTTTGTTCTTATAAAAAAAAAGGGTAATTGCTGATAGAAATCAGGCATGACATTGCCCCCAGTCTGCCAGCTGCTCACACCCCTCCTCCTGCCAGCAGTCTCAACACATCCTTCAAACGTGAGAGTTCTCCCATCACTGGGACACACCTCACAGGGGAGCAGCAAGAGGAACTTCCAATCCAAACCGTGCAGCCAGTGCAGAAGACAATCACAGCTAAACAGAAACATCAGTTTTCTCCTATGTTTGACCTCAGGAGGAAAGTTTTAAAGTCCTGAAGCAGGAAAAAGGGAGGAAGAAAAAAGAAGTCCGGTTGTCTTATTTCACTTAATGGCCACAACAGCTCAGGGTTTGCTGTGCAGCTTTTTCAGAGAGTGGCAGAGCTGGCGCTGGATTTGGTGCCAGTGCCCATCTTATCAGGTGGCTTTGTCCACCACCTCCCTTTGACCAGCAGATGGGCTGCAGAACAGTGGTGTTGGAAGGGCTGCTGCAGTGAGGAGTTTTCCAGGGAAACGTTATAGGGATCACTGCATTGCAAGGAGAGCTCAGGAAACAGTGACAGCACACAAATTGTCCCCCTTTTTGGATTTTTTAGGGCTTTTATCCTCTGCCACTTCCCATCCTTTCACGAGCTTATTACTTTCTGTCTTAACACTGCTCCCTGCTCCAACAGGCTGACAGGTACAGAGAAAAAAGACTGCATTTTTAAGGGATGTTTCCTATTAAATCTCCTAAATGGAGGGTAGGAAAGAGGCACCACGGGGATTGTGAAAGCCTGACCCAGCACACTTCTGCTGGCTTTTTTCCCTGCTTTGTCACGTGGCTTCCTGCAGTATTTGCTTAGAAACAATTCTCTAAATTCAATCAAGTGCCCCTGCAGAAAATGGGACAAAATGGTTATTATTGTCATCATTTTGAAAGTCTGAGACTGGAATAAGAAGCAACCTGTGACTGTGAGCTGGAAGACGAGTGTTCTGGGTCAGGATTGACAAGTGATGGGAAGGTGGAAGATGGAACCAGACCTTGCAGGTGCTGGGTTCCTTTTGTGGGTAAATAAGCAAACAACCCTCAGAGTGGCATCATTCCCAAGCACCAGAATGAAGACAGGTGTTCTGTGAGCCTGGAGGTGGATATTTATCTGAAGGCACTGGAAAAACTTTCCAAAGGAGAGCCCAGAAGGGAAGCAGGTCTGTGTGGCCCCTTCCCTTGCTAAGTTACAGGCACACAGTCCTTCAGCCAGGAGCTGCACCTTGCCATGGCACACTCAGCCTGGCTTATTGTTAAAGAACCTCACAATGTCACCTTTGTGCTTTCACAAGGATCACAGGTTGGAAGAACAGTAATCAAGAAAAGCTATGACATCTTTTGTTTCCTTTAAAAAAAGCTCTGATTTCCCCAGCATCTGCAGCACCCAGTAGTGTCTGAACGTTTCAGCAGGAGCTGCAGGTACTTCACAGTGAGAGCTCCACTCTGATTATTTTAGAGTTTACACACTGGAAGATCACAACACCCAACTAATTTATATCAGACCATTAGTGTGGCAAGTTCCACTGCGCTATTCGGAACAGAAGAAAACAGCAGATCTGTAACAGTGCTACTTCCTCCTGGAAGACCCAAATCCATCAGAGCAGCTCAGTGGAGTGCCTTGCAAACAACAGTGCAGGGTATTCAGATCCTAAGAGGCCCCAACAAGTCAATCCCACAAAATCCCAGGCAGCTGGAAACTCCTTCCTCCCTCCCCACACAGTAACAGCCAGTTATCCCAGCTTTCAGCAGAGGGCTGCCAGGCACTCGGCTCCAAATCACCATTTCCAGACCCCTTTTTTCCAGCAGCATTTAGCACCAATGCCAGACTTCGAAAGAGAACCTTTCCAAGTAACCCCAAAAATCCATCTCTGTTGCCGTGCAGTCCCACAGCAGAGCTCCCACCCCTTCCTATGGCACATCCTTCCTATCTGTGTTCTCAGCAATAAACATTGATGAACAATGACAGCTGACCAGGTATCACAGCATGAGGTTGTTAGTCCCATATTTCTTCTAAGGTTACAGGAGTGAAGGAACATAGCCATTATTATCCAATTGTGCTTGTACACAGATGTTCCTCAGGGGGTGGGGTGGGTGGGTTTCAAACCCAAAGAAAACTGGCACTGAAAGCAACAGCCACTGGTAGATCTGAAAATTTAGCCTCAGTCAGCTGAATACTTTCAGGTATTAAATCAAGACACCCTGAGCTACACGACCTCGTAAAGCACCCTTTTGAATAACTTATTGGAGTTCCAGTCAACAGCACTTAAGGACACTTCTCCATTTAAAACAGGAGCCAGGAGAAGGGCAGAGCTAGAGGACATGCAGGTAAGTGATGCTACACAGTGGAAGGCAAGAAAAACCAGGTTATGGGCTACGTGTGGTCCCCTCCTCGCATGCCTGGGCACGTTACCACAGCACACGTTACGAGGACTCCAAATCCAGAGGCAAGTTCCCATCAGTTCCAAGTTAAAATGACCAGCACCATTAGAAAAGTGAAGGTGGCCTGGGCCCCATGGTGGATCAAGGCAGAGGGTTCCTCTGTGAGTGGCTAAGGATGGAGAGGCAGTGAGAAGAACTGGGAGGACAGGAGGAGCCAGAATCTCTTTGGCTGGAGGAGCAGAATGGGGAGGAGGCTGCGTTCACGGAGCAGTTTGTGAGGCAGCTGCTGGAAGAACTGGCTTTGGGGAAGCTGGATATTTGCACTGCTGACGTAGGATGCAGGAGGAAGGGAGAATGGAGGCAGCAGGAGTAGCTTCCATGGCTAGCAGTGGAAGTGCTCCAAGCAGCTAGCACAGTGGTAAGCAAGGATGGGGAAAAAAAATAAAAAAAAAATATATATATAAAAAGGAAGAAGAGATCTTCACTGATTATCTAATTAAAAAAAAAAAGAAAAAAAAAAGGAAACACAGGAAGGGAAAATAAAAAGAGGAGAGAAGCACCAGTCGCAAAGAGTTCACAAGGCTTTTTTTGCTCCTTCCCCCAGGGTCACTGCTCTGGCTCTGACCTTCGGGGCCGGTATCTCCGCTGGCCCGTCGACTTCCGCGTGGCCACGGCTGCGGTGAATCCCACCAGGCAGCACAGGGACGTGGTGCCAAACTTGGCCGTGTCCAGCCAGCTGGGCGTTTCCATCTTCAGGTACCTCTCGGCTACGTGCAGGCTCATCACCACGAACCACAGCACGGAGGCGAACGCGTCGATTCTCCGGAGTCTGCAACGGAAAAAAAAAGAACAAGTAAGAGTCTGAGCATCAGCAAATTCCCTCGGTGCTGAGGAAGCAGAGGGAAGCTGGGGAAAAGGAGGAGGGGGTACATGGACTGAGCAGGTTATGTACTGCCTCTGACTCGGTGCAGCCCTGCCCACTGCAGTGTGAGCACCTGAGTAGATCAGCTCCACTTTCTCCCAGAGCTGCACAGGGAACTTCTCATTCACAGTAATTCGAGCTTAAATTGAATGAACCGAGGCACAGACCCAAAGCAAGCTCTGCTGTCTCCACCCACCCTGCTGGCAAAGAGCTGTGCCACCCAGTACTGTGCCATCCTGGCAGATGTTTATCCCTGGATCAAGGAGTCAACACAGAAACAAAGACCTCCAATGCAACAAGGTTTCCTTGCAGTGAACCAGGAGCCAAGCGCACACTCACCTGATCCTCCCGGCCAGGAACATGGCCAGCAGGCAGGTGAACAGCCCCAGCACAGCCACGGCCATCTGGTGATTCTTCCCGTAAGCCCACACGGTGCTCAGGTTCTCCACCACGTGCTCCGGGAGCAGCTGGAGCAGCTCCCTCCATCCTGCCACCCTCACCGAGGTGTCATTGCCCACGTCTGCACGGGAGCCTGAGCCAGTCCTGTTCCGAAGGGGCGCTGGGCCAGAGGGGACGGCAGCAGGGACTGCTGTGCTGAGGGAGAAGGGGTCGCCTGACCCGTACAAGGCCATCAGAACCAGGAATGCACAGCTGAGGAAGGCCAGGAACCGCAGGAGTATCACCTGAGCTGGTGTGGTTATGGAAGCAGAGGAGGAGGATGAACATAAATTCTGCAGAGGAAGCGAAAAACACCTTGTCAGAACCTGAAGGAACTGCAGTAAGGTTTTGAAATGGTGCTTTATGAAACACTTCCAGACTATATGGTTTACTGGGCTGTTTTGCTCAGGTCCTTCTAAGTCTCTGTACTGGGCTGATACCACATGGGATGTTGTTGACCAGCAAAGAGCAACTGCAGAGCCCTGAGCACAAGCCAAGGTCAGGCAGGGAGAATGTCATAATTCACTTCCCATCATTCTTTTTTAACTTTTTCCCCTTGTACTCTGTAGTTTCCTGCACTGCACTCCTAAATTGCCTTCCCCACCTCCCCTTCTCTGCCTGTCCCATAATTTCCCTTCCACTCTGTTATCATTACATTAGACTTGCCATTAGACTGCCCCGAATGATGCCAGCAGGAGGAAAACCCTCAAACTAACATCAGGAGCATCTGTGGCAACTACCTCGTACTCTTCTAAACCGCTGGTTTAGAAGCAGCTCCCGGGTTTGGGAAGCCCCAAGGCTGCTGCCTTCCTTTTCCAGGTGCAGTGGTATCGAGTTCCCTGCATGTGTCCCCCTCACCTGGGCGTAGGCCTTGTCCGTCTCGCGGCGTCTGAAGTGGTGGCTGAGCAGCAGCGCGCGGAGCTGCCGGTTCTGGTGTTTGATGTAATACTCCACAGCAGCCTGGCACGGGCGGCACAGCTTGTAGGTCTGCTCCAGGTGGTGCTTGTACACCTCAATCTCCTCATCGTACTTGCCCTGGTCAGAGAACAGGAGAGGAAATGTTGGGTGAGAACTGCAGGGCACTCACCAGTTACCACGTTTGCTCCTGACAGGCGGACAAAGTGTGACTCCCGTCTCCAGGGGAACAGACCCCTGAAACCAAGCTGGAGGCCAGGCACACAATCAGCTTCACATAGAGCTGACCCAGCCTCCATGTCCCAGAAGAGACCAAAAAAAGCCTTGGAGAAGGCTGCTGTGGCCCAATTTCAGCACGCTGAATTTCTGTGGCCCTATTTTGCTGTCTTTATTGAGACCTTATGAACTCAACACAGGAGGTGAGACAAGAAACTAAAACTGCTCTTCCCCTCCCCAACACAAAATACCTGTTGCCCCTTCACTTCACTGCGCTGGAAAAAGAGAGATGCTCCTTTCAAAAATCAGCCCAAAACTTGAAGGCTGTCCCTGTTTGGAAGCCTTGGTGAGATGAGCTCCACAAATCATTAATAACGGTAAAAACAGTCAGTAGGAACGTTTTTCAGTGTCACTACAGTGGACACTTATCACAGAAGGTTCTAGGACTCTTCTAACTCCAAGATCCTTGTACCAAAAGCATCAGCTGAAAGCATGCAGCTTCTTTGGAAGCAGGAAGGCACATTAAGACTGCCCAAGAGTTTGCTCCAGCAGTTCCACAGGCTTCATCTTTTGGAACCAAGCAGAAATCCCATGGCAGAGATCAGGAGCAGCAGGCTCATCCCTCACCAGAACAGGCCAGCAATGCTGCAAGAGGCCACTGCTGCCACTGGCACACTTATCCAACCACGCCTGATAACACAGGCCCATGTTTCTCAGCTGGCACAGACACTGCAGGTCACTGAATGCCTAAAAAAGGGGCCAGAGGCTGGCAGTGCTTCGAGCAACTGGATAGGTCTGGCAAGAGGCAGGGACTAGAAATAAAGCTGAGAAAAGGGCACCAGCTGAAGATACTCTCATTAAGCATGATCAAATTTAATTCTCTGGGAGTCACCCTGATCAAACTCATTACAATTACACAAAGCAGACTGGATTAGGCAAAACCAGAGGATGAACACATCCCTCTACAGCACAGTCTAACCCCAAGGCTTGACAATGATTGAAAGCCAAGGAGTGCAGCACTAAATTCTCTGTGTGAAACGTTGGGGAGGCATAAAACTGTGAAGGAGAAACTCCATTATCCCATCCTCCATGCATATTAAATAAAGGGAAAACCAAGAAGTTGCTCAGCAGGAAATCCTGTTGCTGTAACTGTAAAATCCCTTTGCCCTCCTAGGCATAGATGCCTAACCAGGGCAATTATGTGGCTGCACAGGATTCCTCTCCCACTGCACTAATAATGCAGAGCAGCACAGGCAGGGCCCCAGGAAAAGCAAAATCTGCTAAAGCTTCAAGATATCCAGTGGGCAGCTGTGATTGCCAAATCCTGCAAGCTCGGGAAGCACTGGAGCTGTAAGCTGATCTCAGCAAAGTTTTGGGCTCAAGCTTCGACTCCCAGCGCTCATCTAGAACAGGGCTTTACATTCTGGCTTTGGAGCAGATTTAGGTAAATTTGCAACACTAATCAGCAACCTTCTCTGCACTCGAGTGCCACATAAAAGACTATTGGAGCATCATTCCAGAGTACATTGAAATGTTGCTCCCTCTCCTGCTTACAAGGCTGCAGGATGGGATTAAATCGAGCAGGAATATGATAGCCATGCACGGGAATGCCTTGGTCAAACACTCACCTCCTCCCTCGGTGAGAATGAAGCCAGCTGTTTGATTTTCATGGTTTGGTGGTTGTTGCACTTCTTGCAGAGCAGAATTTGGCTGCTCACCCACTGCTGTGGTTTGGTGGGATCACAGAAAGTGGTGCTGCCCGACACAACGTGGTTAAGGTGCTCCATGTACTGGGCTGGGATGGGCTTGTTGTAATCTCCATTCTGACAAAACAGCAGGAGGGGAAGCAAACATTAGCTCACAAAACTCAAAGCTGGGGTGGCAATAAGATTCCCTAAGCTCTCTCTCAGGAGTTTTACATTCCATGCATTCACTTATGTAACAAAATATATATTCAAAGAAAAGAGACAAAATGCTTCAAATCTTCTGCCCACCTCCACTGTTCCACACACCTACTGCAAGCAGCTGGTGGTGCTGGATTCTGGCTTAAGATAGGCTTTGTTATTTAACAGAATACAGAACCAGAGAATAACAATATTGTACCTCCTGGAAGCCGTTGTACTGCTCGCAGTTGGGGCAATCCCAGCAGTTGCGGTTCCCGTACGGCACCACCGTGTCCTGGTTGCAGAACCAGCAGTTCACCGTCACGTGTGTGGGCTTCTTCCTGCTGGGAGAGGAAATGTGTCAGGCACCAACACTGAGCTGGTGGACAGGAAAGCAACAGCTTTCCAACAGGGAAATGCAAGTGGGGCTGGAAAAACGATCACTCTTCCCATTCCGTGTGCTTAATGATATGACTGAGTAGTCACTTTGGCAATGAAAAGGTGGGTTGTTAAAGTAGAAATGAATTCTGTACTACTACCACGAACATGCTGAATTAACATTTTTCAGGGACACATTTGGGGGTGCAAATCCTCTCCATAACCAGAAGTGTTATTTATATGAGAAGGGATGCTGTAGAGTTGATGTTTCATACATAGAATTTCAGGAAAAGGAAGTTACGATCCACAGGAGCTGCCTGTGATGGTGCTCAGAAACCCAGGAAACGGGTACATGGTTATGTATTTTGATAGAAAACTTTTCAAGGGCAAGGGTTATCATATCATCCCAAGGCTCAGGCACTGTAAACAGCTGCTTCTTCACAGCTTTAGGTACATAAAGAACTGAGGAAACAACACGTCTTCCCCGAGAACGGAAGGGATAAAGACTAATGACCTTGATCCACGAGCGCCTTGTTTTTTAAAGCAATCCTGTTAAAACAACAGCCAATACAGACAAACAGCTGTGACATGACCCCCATCACCACAGGTTGTGACAGATGTTTGAGCAAAGAACTCCAGTGGCCCGAGCCCTGGCCTCGCCTGCTAAAGAAGGTCTGTGTTTGTCTCGGAACTCGGTGCAATCCCCACGAGGAGCTCCCTGGCAGGCCAAGGCAGCCCAGCCCAGCTGTCTGGGTTTATCACAACCAGTTCCACTTCCAAGGGTGGGCAGCTGCTCAGGGCCTGGCTATGGCAGCTATGCAGACAGACGGACCCAGCTGCCGCCAGCCCAGCTTCACCAAGTCATTAATCTGTGTGGCTCCACTGCAGCGGCAGAGAAAGCAACGGAGCAGGGGGGCTCAGGGAGGGCCTGGAAAACAACTAACAGGAGTCCAAATGCTCCCAAACTGAGAGCAACTTTTCTTCTTCCTGCTCTAGGAAATGTTCTCCACTGCTGCAAAATTCCACAGCAAAACGCCTTCTGAATACTGCAGGAGTGTTGTCTGGCACCCTGCAACCAAACTGGCAGCTGGGTCTTCCCCTCTCTCTCAGCCATCATCTCTGCAGCTGGATGTCCACAATGAACATTCTTCCTCCCTCCCATTTCCACAGACCCTGCCTTGAAACTTGGTTCATAGAATATCCAGCCCTCAGGCAGTGCCTGCCCTTCCTGTTGAAGTGCTAACAACAAGATGAAGCTTGCAATGAAGCACTGAAACTCCAGAGTGCATTGAGGATTCCCTGACAGATGCTGAAAGAAAATGGCTGGAGCTACTTGGGTGACAGATTCTCATCCCAAAAATAGATGCAAACACCCACACCCCTCCTAAAATGAATATTCCCTGCTCAACTTTCTTCATTGCCAAGGGGGCTCAAAACAGTAACTGATGCAAGTTAAAAATAACACTGCTGAAACTAAGAGGCAAAAAAAAAAAGAAAAAAGATTTTAAAGCAGACAAATCTAGGTCGTTAGTCTGAGTTATCCGTGAGCTCCCACTGCCCAAATGCCACGAAAACCACTTGTCAAAACAGCCATGTGAAGGATGGACAGCAACACCTGCTGGTACTGGTGTCATCTCACTATCACAGTGGGGGTAAAAGCTGTGCAAGCATAACACACAGGGTTCTTTAACCACCAAAATATACCACCAAAATAAACCCTTGTGCTCCTTGAGCACAGACCTCACAGCAAGCACAGCCTGAACTCTACCCGCTGAGGGAGGTTATTGCACAGGTCCCAGGTGCTGTGGAACACAGTCCCACCCCCACGCTGCTGTTCACCATCCCCTGGCACCCATGGAAATAAGACACACCACACTTCAGCCCCTCCCCAACCCCAGTGTCTCCCATGACAGGACAGAAGAGGTGGAAGCACTAATTTCCAGCAAAAAAAGAACCAGTGTCAAACCCTATCCAAGAACTTGCTAATATAAGAGACCAAATCCTCAGTACACTCCAGACCTTCCCACCTTTTTCCAAACAGGATTCCCCTTCTCGCTCTCGAGCCTGAGGAAGTGCTACCAAGGATTAAGCAGCATCACTTCATTCTCACAATGTATGCAAAAGAAATGGCTAAGTCCTGGATTATTTAGGATAAGAGGCAATAATCCTTCCTTTTGTGAACCTATGAGCTGTTGCCATAGAAATAGGTGCAAAAAATCCCAAGTTTCCACTCTGCTGGATGCAGAAAGAAGAACAAGGGGGAAAAAAGGTCATTTTAGGCAAGAACATGTAGGTGGGGTACAAGTTTTCTAGTAATTGGGCAGGACTGTAAAAGCAAAGAACAAGTACTGCATTTGGAAAGACTCTCAAATACAGATTTAATGAGTCTGGAGCTATATTTACCTTGACTGAATTCAGGCAGCAGCTGAAGGCAATAAGCCACAGCACACACTGCTTCTGAAGTCACACCGGGGCTGAGACAGGCAATGCAAAACTGAGCACTTACAATGTGCTCAATCCCTTGCAAAACACCAGGCAAATCATTCCTGAGGAGTTTACAGCGTACCACTGGACTAACTCGAACCAGCTTCACTGGGACAGAGAACCTCCCTGCAATCTAAAACCCGAGCAGCAAGAGGTGACTGAATTACTGACAGCACAGGGAGATTCCACTCCCAGCTCACCTGCTGGGCCAGCTCCGTGTGGAACCTGCACACAACAGACAAGCTCAACAAAATTCCCAGGCTTGGATAAGTTATTCTGCAGGTAAAAGATATTTGCTTAAGACAACAAGCGAGGGGAAAACACCTGCAGTAAACTCATTTAGGGGACCAACACTTAAATGTCTGACAGCGCTCAGATAACACAAAATGTTCCTCTGTGAGAGGCCTTCACTTTGCTCACAAAAATCAGGTTGCAGCTCTGCAGGTCCTGTTGACAAACACTGTTTAGCAACTACTTTGTGTCTGTCATGTAACATAAGAGGACATTAGGCTCCTTCCAACTCCCAGCACTCTTCACTATTCCTCATTCATACACATATTCAAGGCCAGGCTTTTAATGGATTGCCAGAAGAACAGTCTGCCTGATAAGTGCTGATAATAATACACTGGATCTATAAATATTGATATATTTGATATATAAATATTTACAAATATTTACATCTATTCGCCCCCCTTTGCTACTAGGTCAGAAGATGAAGATGTTTGGTTTTCCATATGTAAAAGAAAGCACTGGTGGACATGCAGTTCTTTGGGGGGGTTATCCTCATCCTCTCCCAAGGATTAGAAGAAAAACCCAATTCTCCATTAAAAGTATTTAAAGCAGCGCTCTTCATTCTGGCACAACTGGATTACAAAGCAATTATACAAATGGCTATGCCAGCAAATCTGAAGGGAAGACGCGCTCGGAAGAGGAGCTGATTTGCACAGATCAGCCCCAGGCACAGACCAAGCCATGGCACAGTCCAGCTCACCATCAGGGAACATCCTGGGTGTTTCCAGGTTGTGCCCACATCCATCACCTGCCAGTAAAGGGGTCTGTCAGTGCAGACCCAGTGCTAAACCCCATTTTCCAATACAAGAAAAACACATCCATCTAAATTCCAGCAGGCAAATGCTGTTACACACACATTTGTTGTTTTTGTTGTGGACAGGGTTGAAGATTTAGCCAGAAGATCAGATTTCTAGCACAGTGTCATAGGTTACAATGCATCCTCTCCTCTCATAAAAGCCAGACTTAGTGTCCTCTTAGGAGGGAATAAGGTGCCCAGTGGACATAGGCAGGGACACAGACCCACAGTCATAACCACTCTCTGGGCTTGTCCCCCTCAAGGGCTGTCAGAACTGTGAAACTGCAGCTTTGGCAACTTCGAACACTCTGGAGGACACCAACCACAGGACAGGATGCTCCAGGAAAGGTGCCTCTTTTTGCCACCGCAGTACCCGTGACAGGCTTCCCAAGGAAATGCTGCTACAGCTGCTGGTCTGAACTCAGCACCCCAACTGACAAACAGGCAGCCAGGCCGTGATCTCAAAGAAAGACCACAAAACATCGCAGAGTTTTTCTATCTGGCCCAAACTCACACGGACTAAGGAGTTCCTGTACATATCTGCACATCAAATCTGTACATCAAATCTTTTATTTCCTTGATTCAAAAAGCAAAGGTAGCACCACATCTGTGTTTGACACCGTGTCTGTGTCCCTTATAAAGCTGTCCTCCTTGATGACTATGGAAGAGTAATTTCTGAGGCAGAGTAAGAAATCAGGTAATATCAGAACATTACCAAGAAATACAAACATGTACCCCCAAAGAATTATCAAGGTCACCTCCTGAAAAAATTTACCAGCAGTCTTCAAGGACTTGGGAAGAAATGCTTTCCATTCCAGAGACCTTTTGATGAACTTGAGCAAAACAAATCCAATCTCCTCCCTCAAAAGGCATGTTAGCCTCAACTGGGTCAAAGAAATGCTGCCTGCTTCAGCAGGATTGCTTCAGGCCACCAGGATTTCTTGCCTACCCTAAATATGTCATAGAAATGCCAAGTCTTGTATATGGGCTAATGTACCACTGATCATTTATATATGATTACACAAACAGCAAAGGCTTTAGAGCAAACCTTAAGCATCATATGGCGAATGTAGGAATATGATTCTACTGCTAAGTGTAAACTTGAAGTGAACCTTAACACAGGGAGCCCTTGGGGCTGCCTTTTCTCCAAGAGAAGCACTCAGTAGATGAGCAGACTGCTGTCTGTAGCTATAAAGACTAAAGTGCCTCGTATTCCATACATCCCTGCACTCCTGTCACGCTAGGCTAGATTAGAACCTGTCAAATTAAAGCTTTGCTCCTTTTATGAGATCTGTATCCTGACATGCCTCCTGATGCTTTTCAAGCCTGCTTTGCTAAATTTGTCCTAAAGTCAGGAACGTCCTGTGCAAGCAAGAAACAAGTAACCAAAGAATTTTGCTCCCTAATCAATAATTTTGACTTCTGTGGAATCCCCCCGAGTTCTAGCACCGTGCTAAGAGTGCTGTGATCGTGCAGCCCCGTTGCCCATGAAATCCTGCCTTCAGCCTTCATCAAGCAGCACGGGAAGCAGGATTTTCTCTTTCCCTCCCTCAAACACGTCAGAAAAAACGGGGGAGACCCCGATCCCTGAGAGCCTCTGTCCCTGCATCCTCACATCTCTCCTGATGCTTTTCAAGCCTGCCTTCCAGCTGGTCTGAACGTATTCTAAGGTCAGGAACAAGAAAACAAGTAACCAAAGAATTTTGCTCCCCAATCAATAATTTTGACTTCTGTGGAATCCCCCCGAGTTCTAGCACCGTGCTAAGAGCACTCCTATTTTACAGTCCTGCGATCCTGCCTTGACCCCTCACCAAGCACCACGGGAAGCAGGATTTTCTCTTTCCTTGCCTCAAACACGTCAGAAAAAAACCGGGGCAGACCCCGATTCCCGGGAGCCCGTGTCCCCGGCGGTGTGAGGGCAGCGACCCGCGTACTCACCGCGGCGCGCCCGGGATGCTCAGCCGGGCACACACAAAAGCCATGCCGGGGGACACGGAAGATCGGAATCCGGCCATTCCCCCACGCCCCGACAACGCGGGGGGGCCTTCCCCTGAGTTCCTGGGGGACGGACCCAGGCCCTGGCCGGGCGCACCCGCCGTGTCCCCACACCGGCCGTGTCCGCACACCGGCCGTGTCCCCACGCCCTCCGTGTCCCCACACCGGCCGTGTCCCCACACCCGCCGTGTCCCCACACCGGCCGTGTCCCCACACCGGCCGTGTCCCCACACCCGCCGTGTCCCCACACTCTCCGTGTCCCCACGCCCTCCGTGTCCCCACACCCTCCATGTCCCCACGCCCGCCGTGTCCCCGCGGCTCCGCCGG